>CM039485.1:14824383-14971837 GCA_022433065.1 Begonia loranthoides
GCATGCTATCTCATCGTATCGCATTCTGTTCTACGATATTTGAGAATCACCGTCAATACCTCGGTGTAGGTCCGGGATAATCTTTTGTTCCACAATCTGGGGCTATTTACAACTAGCCAATTAAGAATTATCAGATGTCCTAGTACTAGCAAGTGCATCAAAGATGCAATCATCGATTCTCCCGACAACGATCAAATGTGCGTAACGAAAACAATACTCCACATTGGTCAATCAAATTTGTTTCACACAACTAAGATGATTAATCAAAATGTTATGTATGCTCAAATGTAAACGTGTCTAGTGAAAATACATATTCAATATGAAAATCACCAAGCCATAAAAATCAATAAGTCATTTTATAGGAGAATACATATCAAAATAAAATTTAAAAAACAAAGCAATGTTGGATACAAAAATAAACTCTATCTCAAATTAGGTCTTCCACTTACCAAAGCCCAATAATGCAGAAGCTTGATAGCCAAAAATCCATGATTTTTAATTTAAATTTTTGATACCTAACCAAAAATAAAATCATCTAATATGGGTTAAAACTTTATACATTAATTTCACAGTTTTTCATTTAAATAATCAATAATTAATTAGGTAAAAATTAATCAAATTGGATTCAAAATAGACTTCAAACCATGACCTAAAAGGGGTTGGACTATGATCCAAAGAAGTCATAGACTGTAGCCCAAATAGAGTCAGACTGCGGCCCTAACAGGGTCGGACCATAGCCCAACCACCTCCTGAACCACAATCTAAACAGAGTCTGGATCCTGGCTCAGTTGGTCGCTAAACATACCCAAACAGAATAGCGTTGTCTTCACGACGCTGCCTGTAATTCCTTCACTAAACTCGCTGGAGGTCGCCCAACTTTCCAGCTAGTACAAAGTTCGAACTCGATAACAAAACACGAAGTTGAAATTGGAGCATGGTTTACATTAAAATATCAACTTTTAATATGAATTTCCATGGCCACAACAGAGAAACAAAAGTCGGATTTTTGCTTTCGACCACCGTAAGCTTTTGTTACGGTGCGAGCTAGCTGAGCTTACGTGGAGCTCAACCCACCGTCCACGTGTCTACAATTAGAATGGAGAGATGCTAAACATAAAAGAGGGCAGAGGCTGGAAGATGAGTGTAGAAGATTGAATTTGTTTGGTGCATTTCATTTATGTTTACTCTCTTTTCTTTTTCTGCAATTCTTCCTCTTCTTCCTTGTAGTTCCAGAACACGATGGTAACTCATTGAGGCATTTGGAATACTTCTTTTCTACTCTCACTTATATTTCCATTTTCTCTATGTGAACCATAACAGCTTTGTCCGACTTCGTGAGAATCATTGCTCTCCTTTTCCAAACCCAGATCAGAAAAAGTCCAAAAATCCCTTCCGACAGAGAAGAATGTCGCATAAAAAAACACAGTTTCGACAAAATAAAATCGACATCACGAAGATGGGAAGTATTTCAACTTGCTGAAGATGATTCCTTCCAGTCTCCGTTCAATTTATTTCCTAAGAATTTTCAAGGAAAATTTCTCCAAATTGTCGATGGAAATCGACGCAGAAGAAGATTTTACAGAGAAATTTTCAAAGAGGGAGGGGATGCGAGACGAAAGAGAGAGAGAGAGAGAAACTGAAGGTGAAAACCTTTGTTTGATGTGGAAGAAATTTTCTTTCGTGATTCATAAGAGACCCACGAAATAAGGAAATAAATTTTTCAAAAATGATTTATTTCCCTTTTGGAAATTACACTTACCACTGTCTTAAACTCCATACTTAGTTGCCACGACAACACTAACAAACTAGTCTTGGGGCACCAAAAATTTAAGGGGGCATCAGGTTCTTACAAAGCCTCCAACGCCGCGCCATTGCGGCGTCGCACTACTAACAAAGCAAATATTCTTTTTCTTCACTCCCAAATTCAACCAATTCCTTGTGCACACAAATGCGTTCATTCATAATACCCCAATACTCCATTTCACCATCCTCCATACTAACAAACACATGCAACTTCTATCTCAATCATTGAAATCAAACAAATGGTATTGTGACACCTAGTATCTTCCTCCACTTTCCCTCGCCGCTTTGTGAATTGCTCAAAGCCTTCCAAGTCTCTTCTTATTTCTTCGTTTAACAAAGTGCTTGTAATCGCATTCATGATTTTCAACTCATATGAAGAAAAATCACTCAATGACGTTGCTAATATATCCCGAGTATCGGGTAAGAATTGATTTCTTTTTATTACAGAACGCGTGTACATGATGATACTTAAGTGCTCGGAAATCAACTCCACGTTCACATGTGAGTCCTCTAATTTTTTCCACCGAGAATGTGTTAGAAATTGATTTATATCGAATATATTCAATCACTTGGTTTTTCAATGACATTCATTCTTGGAATTTGAAGCTCTTACGATAAAAACAAATAGTATATTTTATGTTTTTATACATACCAATACCAATACCAATACCAATACCAATACCAAATACGTTTTATCAAATCAAACATTATACTTGCGTGCATAAACATCATACATAATCGGAATAAAATTCAATAACTTGCAACTTCAAATAAATCTAATCATCTTCTTTTCTTCTCTACTTTCTCTCTCCACCACCTTCATCTCTATTATTTCACATGATCATGTTTTTTCTGAAAGAAAGACAAGACCCACTTCTTATAGAAGAATATGCTGAAATTTGAGGCTTATTAGGGGAATCAATTGGGCGTGACAGGATGGCCAGTTGAATGGAGTGATCATTTAAAAAACTAAAATAAGGAGAAAGCTCATCAACCATTTCTGTACACGCTCACCACTACTTCCATTTCCATCTAGAATTCATTTCCAATGATATGAAAATTCTGTATGAAATAAACTAGAGAGTACTTGCTTCTGTGTCCCGCTACATTTGTTGGTTGCTCCTGCTCTCTGATTTCGACACCGGATTTTCACTCAACTCCGTATCGGAATACTCCCTCTGTGATTCAGTATCCATGCTGCTGGCCTGAGCTCTTCGGTGCCTTCGATCCTGAAGAGTCACACTTTAATGTAAAGCCTCAGCCAAAAGACAAAATCACCAACCCACTTCATTCAATCATTAAAGTTCAATTTAATTGAAGTGATCAAAGTTTGTTCCTTTTGTCAAAATACTACAAAAATCAATTTACTTTTTTTTTTTTTGTTAGATTTAGGTGACTTAAGTTCTATTTGCTCCGACCCTAAAAGCTCACAATCTGTCGCAGTAGCGAAGGAATTAGGCTAATAACCCTAATACCATATGGATCTAGTAAATCTGTGTTTTTTTTTTCTATTTTTCTCTCACAAGAAGTAAAAAAAACTAACCTCTCGTGGTAGTGGATACTCCTCCGATTCAAGCATTCGAACAATTTGACCCATCTTTGGTCTTTTTTCAGAATCGGGGTCGACACACCTCAAAGCAGTCAAAAGCGCTCGTTTCAAGGCTCTTGTGGATGGCCTTACCTCCATATTTGGATCAACAACTTCTTCTGATCGCCTGCTTCCAACCATCATTTTCAACCAATCTACAAGATTTACCTGAAACCAACATATCTTTCCCTTAATACTCAATCTCAAGAAAAAAGATCTACACAAGTACTCAAAAGGAAAAGCCAGTCAATTCTGTCCAAAGGATCAGCCCAAGGATGAAGGCTCCAAAATATAGGCAGCGACACTAGGACGGGTGCAAAAAACAAAGAAGAAATTAACAAATGATTCCACAGAGTCGTAAAGATCGATGATATCGACAAACTTTGTGAGAATTATGCAATGAAATTTTGTAAAGATCGATGAAATTGTTCTAATAAAATTAAGTGGTACCTCCTGTGCAGAGCGTCCATAGTCTACAGGATCTCTTCCGGTAATAGTTTCAAGAAGCACAACCCCAAAGCTATAGACATCACTCTTCTCATTTAGAAGGCCAGTATTTGCATATTCAGGAGCTACATATCTGTAATATTTCGTATAAAAAACTATTGAGAAATCAGGAAAGACCAACATGAACCTAAAGGAAACACAAAAATATCGTTATTTTGGCTTTTTGGAAAACACTAACCCGAAGGTCCCCATAACTCGAGTGGTGACGTGACTCTTTCCAGCACCAAGCAACTTGGCCAGGCCAAAGTCAGATACCTTAGCATTGAAGTCATCGTCGATTAATATGTTGCTCGACTTTATGTCGCGATGCACCACTTTTGGCTCAATGGCTTCGTGCAAATACGCAAGCCTGCACGAGAGTCTTATCAGAGAAGAACGCAAATTGTTCAAAACCTTTCAGTAGTTTGACTTACGCTTTGGCAGTGCCAAGTAGAATTTTAGTACGCGCCTCCCAGGTAAGGTACCCATGCTGACGCATAGCTCCATGAAGCCATTGCTCTAAGTTTCCATTGTTCACATACTCATAAACCAGCATTCTGCATTTTAGATAATCACGACTCTTTACTTTTTTTCTTCGATTAAACCAAATCAACAGAAGATCGTAATGCCGAGAAATCAGAATTGAAGATACCCCTTGAAAAATCAAACCAAAATAATATAACAAGTTTTCAAAGTCTCCAATAATCAATTCTCCTGTCGAATGGTTCTAAGGACAAATATTCACCATTATGACAAGGAATGCGGGAATCAAAAGCTTTATAACAATATATCATCATAGCCTATTGATAACTCTTGAAAAAGAATTATTATTTCGGATAAATATGATTCGATTTTTGGAAATTATTTAAATAAATTATATTTTTGCTACAAGAAATGCTACAACATTGAATGCAATACATAAAAATCTTTTTTTTGTCTATTTTTTGTATTTTGATACAAATCTTAATTTATTTTTACATTTGATGCAGATTTATCTTAAAAGAAGATTCAAGTGGATGATAAAAAAGTCAAATCTCATGAAGCAAGATAAGAAAGAAATTTAAAGTCATATCGTAAATGAATGATACCTATGAGTCCCTTCCATGCAATATCCAAGAAGACGAACCAAATTCTTATGGCGGACGTGACCAATGGCTTCAACTTCCACTCTAAATTCTTTCTCTGCCTGACCCCTGCAGAGAAAACTTTCAGAAAATCTCTCAAGAGAGAGAACAAATAAGTCTGAAGGCATCAAGGGTATAAATAGTGGCATCCAAACTCACAGATTATTGAGAATCCTTTTAACAGCCACAGCAATTCCGTTGATTAGACACCCCCTATAAACAACTCCATAGCCACCCTCTCCAAGCACATTTTCTTTGGAGAATCGATTGGTGGCCACCTCAAGATCTCTGAGCGTAAACCAGTGGCCCCAACCCAAGTGAGAAAATTCAGGCAGGCCGGAAAGCGGGGAAGGGGCGGTCAACGGATATGAAGCAGAAGAAGAAGGTCTGTATATGGTAATCTTGCCAGAACTCCCTTCTTCCCCTGATTGGGATCCACCTCCATCTTTATCAAACTGATGAAAGGAGCCAGATTGACTGCCATTGTCTCCATTCTTCATCTTACCCACATCAAGGTGCACCAGAACCTTGTCCGAACCTTTTTCACTCGATTTGTCATGAATGGTTAGAAGAATTCCATTACGAGGAACAAATTCAGCTGCTGATAAATGCTCCACTCTAACTTCTTTGATCTCCTTAGAGACAGTTGGGATTTGACTGAGAGTGACCTCGTCCCTACCTCTCCTTGACTTTTTTCTTGAGGTGAGACATAATGATAGAATGGATAGGATACCTACAATGAACAACCCGACAGCAATTCCGATGACTTCCCATACCATGAGACCAAAAACGCCTGTTTTCTGGGTTAGTTCGTCAGAAAGCTTGTTGGCCATTTCTATAGTTTCAAAAGACCTGTACAATTGAAGCCGAAAGAAATAATTGGAAGATAGATTCTGTTATAATATTTGTAAAACCACTGCATTTAAACCATTTTTCAACACCATTTTCTCTAATTATTATCTCGTCCAACATACCATACAAGGAGTTTCTCAGTTTACATAATCGCCATTGACACTAATTTGAGGTGCACCGCTTTTTTACACAAAAGGAACGGAAGAGAAAGAGAGAAGAGGAAATCACACAATTCACAGGTGGCCAGATCGTGAGCTAGGCGAAGACTGTAGAGTTGAGGAAGGCAGCGATTTAAACCACAAGAGCTTTCACGGCTAAGCATAAAAGAAACGATCTTTAATTTCTTTGTAATGCTAAGTCTCTTACCTTCCTGTTCTTGAATTAACAGGAGCTGTATTCAAAGCCCAGATCTCTGACACTCCTTCACCATACTGGATGGATCTCAAGACATGAAACCTTACCCATAGGAGCAGATCTCAGACTGAGGAAGCCAAAGGGTGGGATACGCCAAATAGGAAGCGTCCAAAGAAACCCAAGTGCGGCCAGCTCTCAGCAAATCAAGTTATAATGACAACCTAACCTAATTTACTTAGTGGAATGTACTCTCAGGGGGAAATGTGAGTGTGTAAATCTAAGATGAGATGGAGCTTTCTGACACCAGCCTCAAGCCTTCCTGAAAAACCCAAATGCAAAAAACAAAAAAAAAAAGGAAAACACAACGAATATGAGAAGAGTTGCAGAGAAAATGGGAATAATAAGAAGAAATGGAGTTATCAGAGGTAGTTGATGAGTTGAGACGCCTCCCGGCTCCCAACACAATAAATACAGTAAAAGAGAAGCATAGGTTTCAGCCAAGGCAGTAGCTTGATTTGTTTGGACGATGATTGATCATCACCCATTTACCTTTCCTTCTCTCTTGGCTTTCTTTTCTCTTTCATCTAACATTTGACACTTCCTGCTCTGGACAACCCACCAACTTGCTCAATCTTTACGACTGAGTCTTACCCTTGTTTTGATAGGTTAAAGGCTGGATTTTTCCGTCAGTATTCACTTTACCCAAATGTTTGAAGATAAGTGAATCAATCATTGGAATCAAGATAGTGGAAATTGAATGGGTAAAGAGGTGGGTTGAGAAGTTAGCACTTTGAATACTTGGTTTCAAAGGTCAATTGTCAGCTACAACTAGCCAGAGTTTATCCCTTGAGCTCTCCACTCCCACATACATGGCCCATAGCTTTCGCAAATTGATGACTCCTTTTGAGTTCCTAACAAGCTACAACCCAAACTACAAAGAAAATGAACACCTTTCACTTGCATGCCAAATTCGAACAAAAAATAAAAGGAAAAATATGACCTTGTTAAAATATTAGAGAAAAACCCTCCATGTTTACAGAAAGAACTATGACAGTCGATGGCTCCTAACTGCTAAATGGCGATAAACCAATATCTTCACAACCATTCGAGAGAGAGAGAGAGAGAGAGAGAAGTGAGCAGTACCAAAGTGAAAATGGGTAAAAGTGGAGTTCGCTTCAGCATCAATGGAAATCCACCGAAATTGGAAAACATTTTGTCTCTTTCAGAAGCAAAATTAGAACCCACTTCTGCTTTGTCGTTTTTAATTGTGTGAGTTAGCTCGTTGCCCTGTTAGACTAGCACATGGCACAACGATCGATTTGAGAAAAAAGGAGAAGAATTATTTCAAGTTCTTCTCAGATTCAGTTCTTGTGTCAATGTCAAATTGAAGAGTTCAGTTTATATTATTAAGATTAGATGAACCAACCTTACACTTCAATCTAATGAAAGTCAGGCAACTACCTTTGAACCCGGAGCAGAGAGATTAATTAGGGAAACCATACCCAATAACTCCATCGCCGATTACGCCAAGACTAAAGGAGGTCAGGGGGGAGTTCAAATGTGCGTGAATTCAACCGCAAGCCTTTTGTTTAAGCACAATGTCCAAAAAGACGTCTTCTTTCTCACATTTACAATGTCTGCTAGCAAGCATTTTCTACTCGACCCAAATTAGATATTATCTTTCCTTGACAAAACAAACTAACTTTCAACCACGAAATAAATCATACTACTTTAATCGCATGTGTAGCATGCACCATCGTATATTGTTTGGAGGATTCAATCATTCCCAATGATTATGTAATCAAATTGGTTGGGAATGCATATTCTTCTCTAAAATATTATGCGAATGTAACGTGCACTTAAGAAGAATTAAGTTAAGTAGGTTGAGTAGTCTACATACATCCATTAATTTTGATAGTGAAGCTGCAACCAAGGTTGAAAATCTTGGTTGCAGCTTCACTATTTAATGGGGCTTTTAGGAAAACGAAGTCCCAACCCTTGACTTTTACATAGACCATCCTTATTAATTAACTTTTACTACCCATAATTAGAGTATTTTCAAAATTAACTAAAACTAATTTTTTGAACTACGAGGACTCCTTTCACTTCCTCATCTTGTCACTGCCGTGATGCTGATATGATTAGAATAAGGTAGATAAAGAGGAGATAACTTGGTGATATGATTGAATTTATGCTAAAACAACAATAAAATATCAAACCCTTCTAGAGTTGTTTAATTGGCGGGCTGACAGCTCGCTACAGTAGTGACCCAAGCCTGGCCCAATCTTAGGGAGCATACCAAGCCGAGCTCGAAATTTGTGCTCACGAGCCAACCTTGGATTGGCCAAGCAAGCGGGTTCATGAGTGAGCCCGCCCAACTTGCTCGATAGCTTAGTTAGGCCAAGCCCGCCATAAAAAGAAATATAAATTTTATGGTCAATGGATGAGAGAGTAGACATATTCATTATCAATTGATTGTCGTTGGATGATGACATAGTCGAATGTCCTTTATCATTGAAGGATGTCCCATGCTGCCACGCAACAGTCATCCTTCCCAATTACCATTCATGTTCTGACTCCTGATGTCCGTCAACCATTGTCCTTTACATCCCCCCTCCTCTTATGACATTCGTCGATCTCCATCATCCAACTTCGGATGTCCTTCAGTGATAAATGACGACCGTTCTCTTCATCCAACGACCATCAATTCATCCAATGACCATCAATTCGTCCGCTTGGCACTTCTTCCCAGTTCCCCTCTCTCTAATTCTATAAATACCACAACTTTTTTCTAATCATTTTACCAAAAATTTTATCAATCTCTTAATATCATACTTCTCAATTTATAGTGTTCTATCATTCTTCCTGTCTTTCTTCCTTTTACAAGTTTTTATACTCTTTCCTATCATTCAACAAGGTATTTTTTTTAATTTATTTGTATATTTTTACATTATTATTAATTTTATTTATAAGAATTGATAATTTTTGTATATTTCGTATACGAGGAGGTGATCAAATTCACACCACCTACAAGCTATTGTTGGTTTTGTGGTATTAATTTATTATTTAAAATTTATTTTAGATATTTAATTTTAATTATTATGAATCCACATAATTATAATGTCGAGGATATTGATTATGTTGAAGTTGAAGAAATCAGAGAATTAGATCCTCATGCTACTACATTTTCAATTGGACAATCATCTGCACAAGGATCGACATCCACATTTTCACCTAGAAAAAAAAACTTATGATGTATAGAATCATTTTGAGTTAAAAAAAAATTAATATTGGTAGAAAAATAAAAATTAGAACTCATGTAAATATTATATAAAAAATTATGCATATGTTTTCGGTAGTTCAACTAGCAGACTTGCTAGACATTTTCAAAAATGTCACATAATTAGCAAGTAAGAGATCCTAAACAAACACAATTGAATGCTAGTGCCAATGATACTTTTATGTATTCACAAAATAGAATGAGAGAAAGTATGATAAAACTTGTAACACCATCCGAGTTGCCTATATCATTTACTATTAGTGAAATGTTTGAAAAATTTATGAAAAAAATATGTTACTCTTAGTTTTAAACGCGTACTTAGAAGTACAACGAGAAATGACATTATTAAAATTTTTAATGATATGAAAAATGAATTACTTACATTTTTTTAGAAATGCTCCTTCAATGTCTATTTGTATTACGTCTAATTTATGGAATGTACATAATGCTATAAGTTATATAGTTCTAACTTCTCATTTTATTGATGAATTTTGTCAATTAAATAAAAGAATTTCAGGATTTCATAACGTCAATATCCTCACTCTAGTATCTCTATTTATAGATATATTATGGTAATATTGCAATAATATTGTATTAGAGATAGAATTTTTAGTATAACTCTTGATAATACTAGTGTTAACAATGATGTTGTTTTCTATTTTAAAAATTATTTTCAATTATATGTTAGTTATGATTCTCTTTTTCATTTGAGATGTAATACCTTGATCTCCCATGATAGAATTAAGTGAAATAATTGGGAAATTAATTAAACATAATTGGATGATTGATGAATTATTTGATGGAAATTTAATCGGGGGTAATTAGATATCATTATTGAGGATTTATTTGATGGACAAAGGTGTAATTGGAGTTTTGGACGAATGCGGTCAATGGTGAATGAAGGGAGTTTGAGTCTGTCCAAACTATTAGACTTTTTGGACGAATGCAGACGAGGCACAGACGCCTTCCTTTGCCCAAAATTACAATTCTGAATGGGAGAATAATAGATCAAACCGGGTTGGTTCAGCTAGGTCCAAAAATTTAGTTGCTCGGTTTTCTTTTAATTAAAAGAGGAAGAAGAAATGAGATTAATTGGAGTTGTTTGGAAATTAAGAATTTAGTGAATAATCAAAGTGAAAGATTAAATTAAGATGGGATTAGTTAAAAATGGATAAAATAGAAAGGGGGAGGATTTAAATGAATGAAGAAATGGGAATTAAAATGTGAGGGGATGGCTGAACTGGTTCATCGTGAATAGGTCCAGTGTGTAGAAAGAGAACAGATGGCCTGTGGCCATTTGCTCGAGCTGTGAGCCAGAGAGGAGAAGAGAGGAGAGGCGATGGGAGGTCTCAGGCGATCCTCTCCCGCGACGTAAAAAGGGGTGCGTCGCGATTGGCGCAGTCTGGCAAGTAGCTGGCGTCGAGCAGTTTTGGGCGTCAAGTCTGTAATACCGTGACTTTTTTAAATCAAAATTTATTAAGAATAATTGAAAATTAATTAGGAGTATTTGGGTTTATCAGATATTTATCGAGGTATGACCAAGGACGTAACCGTTCGGTTATAATCTTAGAGAATTTATTGGAGGTTTAATTTATGGAAATCAATTTAGGAAATAGAATTAGGAAATTTAAATTTAGACCCTTAATAATCTTTTAATGATATTTTGGAATAAGTCGGGAGTTAGAATTTGGGTTGGTTAATATGTGATACAAATATTTAACACATCAACATATAAATTTGATATTGATTAAAGAATTAAAGGAAAGTGGAGATTTATTGTTAAATAACTGAACCGGTTCAGTTTTGCCTTCATTTCGTCAAATGGCCTTCGGCCAGACGAAATGAGAGGGAGGGATGAGATTTATGGGATAAATAAGATTAATTGGGATTAATAATGTAGGGGGATTTAATTGATTTGGATTAATTGGATAAAAAAGGATTAAAGGACGTGATGAGAATTATGAACCGATTGAACAGAACCGGTTCAATAGAACCGGTTCACGCCCATTTATTGGCGGTTCAAGCCATTAAACTGGTTCGCTAGGCGAACCAGTTAAATTG
Source organism: Begonia loranthoides (assembly GCA_022433065.1). Taxonomy (NCBI): domain Eukaryota; kingdom Viridiplantae; phylum Streptophyta; class Magnoliopsida; order Cucurbitales; family Begoniaceae; genus Begonia; species Begonia loranthoides. Next base: position 14,835,932 of record CM039485.1, read on the forward strand.
AGAAACAGAATGGTCGAAGGCCATTCTGCGAAGGAAACCCGAACGAGAGGGAGAGGAGAGACGAGCGAGCGCTTGGGCGCGACGAAGAGGAGCGACGGACGGCGAAGCTCAGGCTCGGCTTGGGCGGCTCCCTACGACGACGAACGTGCAAGCAATGGAGGTGGCGGTGTCCTGGCGAATGGCGAGTAGCTAGGGCTCGCGGGTCTGAACAACGAGGTGTCGGGTCATGCAACAGAGGCTTGGGGAAGGCCGACTAGCGACGACAAAGGCGCGATGACGGCGATGGATTGACGCTGGTGTGGCGTTCGGCAAAGGAGAAAAGGCAAGGCATCGGGAGGCAGGGGAGCTAGCAGTTCAAGTTGAACCGGCCGAAGGCCATGGTCCAGCTTGTGGTTTGGTTCTCTTCTCCTGGTTCTTGCTCTGCTGGAGACCTACAGCGTGTCGGGCGTGGGAAACATCCTCTGAAAAGCTGGATGGAATTGTAGGATTACTGTCAAACGTGGAGAGGGAGAGAGCTTGTACTCTCTGCCCTTGTATTTGGCAGAGAGTGTCTTTCAATGAGCTGCGAACCAGAGGTTTGGTTGAGAGCTGGAGTGATATATTCAAGCTCAAAACTTTTTGAATTTATTCGGTTCGGTTTTAGACCGAATTGAAACCGAATCAATGAAATCACCTCCAAAGCTCTGTCAAAGCCCTCACGCGATTGTTGTCGTTGAAACCCCATATCAAATGGGCAATCGCTATCGCAAGCTCGTTGCTCGCAGCCTCGTATTGTCGCTAGCAGACTCGCAGCCTTCATTCCTCAGTCGCTTGTAGGTGTGGATTTAGGTTGTCATTCTTTTGAATGTATAAGGGGTGGATTTTAAACTTGTGCGGGGTCAGGTTTTGAAATGGACTGAGCTTGGCACTTGGGTCAGCTTTGAAGTGAGTTGGAGTGGGACTTGGATTGGAAATTGGAGGGCTGGTTTCAAGAAACTATTGAAGCCAAGGTTTGAAGTGATAAGTGGACCATCCGGCTTCTAGCAGTGAGCTGGGTCTCGGATAGGCCTCATCTTTAATTATTATTTATATCCAAAATAATGAAAATTATATTTCAATTTCTGATCAACAACTTGTTGAAAAATCTGTAAAATAGAATACTCTTATGAGACCTGTTTGATTACCTATATGAGGATATAGACGATAAATTCCCTCAAAAAAGACAATAATCTTAAAAATAAGAAAAGTATGGACTAAGGTGGAATCAGTTCACCATGCCAAACTCTGCCGGACCACTTAATGGTGGTAACCTGCCTGCTCCAAACCTAGGCCCAAATTTGATTGTTAGCATGCTGGTAACCCACATTTACAAGGCCAGACCAGCCTGTTGTAAGAACAACATAGCCCAAGCCACATAGCACAAATCATATTTTCCTTTCCATTTTTCTAGCCCAACCCATATTTCTTAGTTTTATCTGCCCATATCTCTCATATCAGCCCAACCCACATACCCCAGACTAGTTCTACTTGCCCATATCTATTCTCTCTAATTTACCAGCTCGGTCCACATTGAGCAGCCCGGTTTTACCCAGCCCACGCTCCACATCTGTGCATAGCCCTACCCCCCATGTGGAGCACTGAGCACATATTTGCCTTCCATTTTAGCAGCTGATTTCAAAAAAGCATAGCTCAGATCATGTGCCAAAGCCCAACACAGTCCACATTCTGCAGCCCATATTTGCTTTCTCATTTTAACAAAGCCCAGCCTGCATGCATCCCTTCCCTGTGCATCTCTTATGCCCAACCCACATTTCGCTTCCCTGTTTAGGCCAAGCCTACTTGAGCAGCCCACATTTTCTTTCCTATTTTGGAAAGCCTAGCCAACATTTCTTCGCCTTTCCAAGCCCAATCTATATTGCGCAGTGCAGGCCACATTACACAACTCATTTTTGTATTGGAATTTTTGCCCACATCTGACCTAGATCTATCCTAGCTGAGCGTATATTTGGTCCACATATCACAGCTCTACCAGGCCAACCAAACCCACGTCTGCCTTCCATATCCAAGCTTTGCCCATTGCTTGCCCACATTTATCCTAGCCTAGCTTATATCTAGGGGTGAAATTGATTCAGTTCAGTTCAATTTTTTATCAAATTAAAATCGAACCAATTTGGTTCAATTTTTGTTTTGAAAAACTAAAACTAAACAAAGGATAATGAAAAGCCAAACCTTGGTTTCAGTTCTCATTGGTTCGATTTTTTTTTTTTTTTGTCATCAATATTTATTTTTCAATTCAATTTTTCTGTTTCGTAGTCAATTTTGAGGTTGGTTTCTCGATTTGGTTCTTTTCGTAAAGAGAGCAAAAATGATTAGAATATACAGTCTAAATTTCTAATATGGCAAACCATAAGTGTTTAAAAAAATGATTAGAATATACAGTATAAAAATTATTAGAAAACCAAATTCTTCTACTTCACATCACAGCTAACTAGAAGAGATTAAAAAGTGCACATCACATATATAGTCTTGTGCTAATATAGCAAATCAGAAGTCTTTTGCTATAGTTTTCTGCTAATATAGCAAACCACAAGAGATTAGAAAGTGCCCCTCACAGCAGAGTCATCAGAATTGTCAACATTCTTGTGATTAGATCTCTCCAGATAAGAAATAACATCAATCTAAAATGCGTAACTATGTGATGCAACAACACAAATGGATCCAAAATGAATAATTTCCTTCTAAGAAGAATACAAATTGATAAAAAAATGAAGACAATGGAAGAAACTACAAAGCAATAAACAAAACACCAAACATTTGATTGGAGGAATAGTTACAGTTAATTTTATTAACAAAATTTGATTGGAGGAATAGTTGCAAACAAAACAAACGTGATAGAGAATCTAATAAGAATATTGAAATGAATTGATAGGTAAAGTATTATTCCGAAATCATAATCATCGCGACTGCGAACGAGAGAAAGTGAAATTAGTTAGAACATGATGTTCCCACCGTATACCCACGGCTCAAAGTTTTGATGCATTTGGGTATTTTGACTGAAGAGTCGTTAAACACATTGTTATTGGAACTCTAGAACACAGATTTACAAATTGTAGTGTAGAATGACATCAAAATCACGAATTCGAATCCTTATTTCATTCCAAGCTTAAGGCATCTAATAAGAAATTCAAAAAGTAAAATAAAGTATAAAAAAAAAAAAGATAACAACAATGTTGAAGTACATTTTACTGTCCAAAACTCCATACCTACTTAAATCAATCTTTGGTTTTCCAAATGCTCCAAACACAGCAAAAATAAATCCAAACATAATAGCAAAACTAAAAGAAATCCAACCATAATAGCAAAATAATTAAACACAAAGTCAAACCTGTGAACTATCCAGCTAAAGAGTGCAAATCGCCAATGTCCGGCTAGATTGTTCAAATCGCCGATGTTTGGCTAGTGAGTTCGAATCACCGTTGTCTGACTAGAGAGTTTGACTCTAAGAGAGAGAGAGTTCAGAGTAGGGTCGAATAGTTGTCATCGATGTCTGCCTTCGACTAGAGAGATTGACAAAGAGGGCAGTGTAGGAGAGCGGTGCGATGCGGTGCGGCTAAACCTAGAGAGACAGAGTGAGAGTCGAGAGAGCCTAAAAAGGGCCCAGTCAAGGGTTTTGTTTTTAAATTATCAGGTTAGTTTCGGGTTACCTGGTTCTTACCACCCAAAACCGTGAACTGAACCGATCGGTTTGGTTATACCCTGAAATATTTTTTAATAAAACCAAACCATACCGATCAAAATTGTTTGGTTCGATTCAGTTACCCGGTTCGAACCAGACCGATTCCCTCCCCTACCTATATTTGGCCCAAATCTCAGAGCACTCCAAGACAAGCCCAGCACAACCTACATTTGCCTTCCTATTTTCGTTAACTCATCGCAGCCCACATATAAGCCCTGCTTTTCCTAGCCCAGCCCATATCTGGCCCACAACTCACCAGTACAGCCCACATTTGTCTTCCCTATTTCTGTTAAGCCATGCTGTGACGCCCCGCTTCAAATTCTTTCTTAACTTACTTAACTTTTTCCTTTTTAATTATCGTGTAAAAATTTATTTATTTTTATTTAAAACGAATGAAAGAAAAACTTACGGTGAGCGTGAAAGACATAATTAAATCATCACAGTAAAAGCGAAAATATAACTTGTGGTAAATAAAATTCAGAGTTAAGCGTGGAAACGTAACTAAATTCAAAATATGGTTTGAAGGTTAGGGCAAGAGTTAAGTTTTACAAAACATTGTCTTTTTGTTCAAACCATTTCAAAATAATAATGTTCTTTCCTTTTTCTTTTGAGCCATATCCTACTCAAGTTGATTCAGCCAGATAACCTGTAGGGTCAATGAGAAATGCATCCTCTTCTGCTCTTGGGATTATTACATCTTGACCATTTCCTACACCACGAGTAAACACTGAGCCTAAAGGCCCAATAAGGAGTGGGTATGTAGTATGACATGCCTCTCATTCATTCTTTTTGGAGTGGGTGCCACCCCAAATTGTTCTTTTCTTTACATTTCATTCTTTCGTTTATAACTCGAAAATCGAGCGGGAGATTGGAGGAATCCGTGTTGGAGGGAATAGTTTGTTCCTGGCTTCTAACCACCTAGGGTAGTTAGTCCCAGACCCGATAAGGGAGGGGCATAGTCTAGCTACCTGATTGATCTGAACTATCTGTCCATCCCCCAACTCCCAATTTTCTCTTTCTTTCATTCATTTCATTTATCAATTTTCCTTACGTAATACATATGATACCACCCCAGAGGCAGTATTTTTCACTTGTTTCTATTATCATGATGCATGTTGATACAATACAAAATAACGGCTATCAAACAGTGAATTACAGCGAATAAAAAGAACGAATAAAATGGCGAATTAAACAACGAATATCACACCAAAATAACATGCTTGAATTGACAGAACATAACAGCAAAAAAAAAAAGCAATGAATTTAAGATGCTATTAATTTGATATTAAACGTGCAATTACAACGAACTACTCAAACGAATTAGGCATGCTTAACAATAGTACGATGGCATTAAATAGACAAGGATCTAACAAGTACATGGAAAAATGCTTAGTAAATCGCTAAGAGCTAATGACATGAATTAAACGAGTGGACTAAAAATAGAGTACACCTGAAAGTAAACCATGGTTCAATGGTATTAACTTCAACTAGAGTTAACAACTTAGTTTATAGTTACAGGATATTAAGCCAGTTAACTACGCATGCTCATATTAAAGAAACAACAACTTCTAATTAGCACAGAGGAGTTAAATAGTAGAAATAACAAGACAATATACAGGACTAGCATTGATCGAGTCTATCATAATAGCAAGTAAGACAATAAAAAACACATCCAATAGAATAGAATCATTATCAATGAGGTAACCCCTAGTTCGTTCATGTTTAACATACTTTAGATTAATCTTTATTTCATCATTCAATAATACAAAGCTTAATGTCAAAGACCAATATTCTCAGTCGATACTCTGAAAATATTGATGTTTGGAAGATTGGCTAAGTCAGTACTGCAAAAATATTGATGGTTGGTTTACCGAGAGAATCGTGGAATGGATTTAATAGGAGGAATTGTTGAGGTTAATCAATAATTGATTAAGGTTCTATTGTTCACGATGGTTATGGTTGTTGAACGTTGTGATATTTAATGATCGATTGAATGATGTCTTGTCACTTATTTAGAATACTACGTTGATAAGTAGTGAAAGGGCTTATGTTTGAGGATTTGAATTTAAGTATTATTTCGCCAATAGATGAAGTTTTAGTAAACTACATTGGTCGAATAAGTGCAAAATGGTAAATAAAGCAGGATAGAGCGAGAACTATAGAGATGACAGGGTCAGTATACTCATGAAAGTATTGAATTGTCGAGTTTAAATTATGGAACAAGTTGGGAAATTAGAAGAACTGAGAGATAAGTAGTTGACGGTTCCTAAGGATTTAAATTGTTAAAGGTTTGGATGATTGAAGCCACCATGTGTTGGAGGAAAGATTTTGAATCATAAAGTGTAGGAGACTTGATTCGAATGATGGAAGGAGTGTGTGAGTGCACTAAAGTCTAAGAGCAAGTGAGAGTTTAGGAAAATTTACGTATGTTAAGTTCTAGGACATGAAGTTTAGGGAGAAATATAAGGAAATCTTTTGTGAGAGATATTTTGAGCGTATCACAAGAACTTGGAAGACAATAGAGTCACTTAATTCTGTCAAATTAGAGCAGTATTGAATGTAAATCACAAGGAAACGAGAAACGTATTCAAGAAATCACATCATTTTGAAGAGAAGATGTTGGATCTTCAAGGGTTGAGAAATGTCAAAGGTGTAAAGGAAATCAATTCAAAAGATGCTTTGCAAGTTTGAAGTGATGTTTTAGGTGAAATGTAAGTGACCTTTTTGTCAAGGATTGTCAAATTGGAGGGGTGTTGGGGGGTGTTGCCCTGCCCAAGGGTATTTTCTATGGTGATAGATGCAAATGAAAGTGGTGTTTGGGAGTAAAAGCAATATTTTGGAGTATACGAATCTGAAAAATACAATAAAGTGATTCACGTTAAAACAATTTGACGCAATTTAGCTAATGAAAAGAGAAAGAAATTTGGACGAAAGCTTTTCTTTTGCGATAATTAAAGTTGGCAATTTGATAACTTGAGTGTGAAATAATATTTTGCTAAGTCTCTCTTTAGGGAGTTTTATGTAAAAGTATGATACGAGAAGTCGTGTTGAGTTGTAGGTCGATGAAATATTTATGTTGAGTAAATTTCGAGAACGAAATTTATATAAGGAGGGAGTGATGTAATACCCCGACTTTTTATATCAGAATTTAATAAAGATAAATGAGAAAGTAATTAGGGGTAATTTGATTAATTGAATAATTATTGGGTATTACTAAGAACATAATCAATATATTATAATTTATGAAAAATTATTGGGATGATAATTAGGATTAAATAGAGTGGAATTAATTAGAATTAAAGTGTAAGAGGATAATTAATTGAGAAAATGACAAATCAACCATCGTGGTTTGCAATCAATGACAAGTCAACCACTATGGTATATTTTCTAACAAGTTAACCACTGACGTATGGGTAAATGACAAATCAAATATTGCATTCACGTTTGCCATTAACAAGCTAACGGGGCGTCCTAATAAGCGGTATACATAACCGCGAACGCTAGGGTTTGGCATTTTCACCCATTTTCAACGCGAACCAACACCGAAACCTCTCGGAGAATGATTTTCACCGCGATCAAACATTGAAAAACCACCGAAAACTCTCGCCCATTTTCGATCAGAATGTATTCCCGATCAAGGAAATTGGCATCAAAGCATGGTGGGAAGGCAACAATGGAATCTGTGCAAGCCACGACGGTGGACAAGCAACCCGAGGCACCCTACCCGGAGCAACGCGCGGCAGTGCAACATGAAGACACCACCGACGATCGAGAAACCGTGGCACAGTCGCAATGTCAAGCTGAACTCGAGCTTGAACACCAAGAACAAGAAGCTGGAGGCTCAATTGTCCGGTTTGAACCTGTGACAGCGGGGGTTGGGTTCAAATTCTTCAAGACATCCAATTGCAAATCACGGAATGAAGATGATATTCAACACCGTGCAATTATTGTTTCTAAAATAGTAGATTTGGACTCATTGGCTGGAATGAGAATTAAACAACTGCTGGAAGATACTGGATTAGCCGGGTTGTGCCAGTTGAGAGGCAGTTATTGCGAGAGAGTGATAAGATTGTTCTATGCAAATTTGAGAATGTCAACCGAACAATTAGAGCTGAGGACGTACGTTTTTGAACGGGAGTTGAGGTTCACTCCCCAAGACGTAATTATAATGCTTGGATGTGTACTGGATGGGCCAAGCGAAGAATATTATCACATGTCTCGGGATCCACCATTTGTCAACCGAGGAGAAGGGCTAACGGTGCTTAAATTGTTGCACTTGGATCCCGAGGTTGCCGAGTACCACAAGCCAAAGGGCAAAGAGTTGAATGTCATAGCCCGATTGATCCACCTCATAATGATGTACACGATTTTGCCTCGGGATGGGCATCGAGACCATGTTAGTTGCATGGATCTTTATAAGCTAGAGAAAGTTTTCACCGGGAAAAAGATGAACATTGGATATATCATCCTCAGCCACATGAGTGAGGTGCTCAACAACCCAACGAAGAACCTCCCGTATAACTGGCTCATCCAGAGCATCGTTGAGCACTATAGGGTACCCATCTCGGAGAAAGAGCCGAGAATTGAAGAGTCAGTCATTGACGTCTACAACAAAGCAAAAGTCGACCGAATAGGGTTCACCCAGGTTGGAGGGGAACGGCCCCGCTGGTCCGAGAAGCAGGCAACAACTCCCCCCCCCTCAGAGCCTCAGCATTCGGCCCCTTCACATGAACAACTGCCTCCTTTTCAGTCATCTCACTTTACTCTGATGCCTGAGGAGACATCCGCCTGGATGAGCAGGATGGAGGAGCTCCAAAATACGTCGATAACCAAAATTGAAATGATGGAGGAGCAGCTGCAAATGAAAAAAATCCAGATACAAAGAGGGGAGGAGCTCGCAGAAGAGAGGCATCGCATAGCCCAAAAGTGGCATATGCAAGCAGCGGCCCTCGCAGAAGAGAGGCATCACATATCCCAAGAGCAGCATATGCAAGCAGCAGATTGGCAAGCGCGAGCAGAAGAGAGGCACCGTGAGGTGATGGCAGCAATTCAGCAACGTGAGCGGCGATCAGCCCGTATGGCATCCCCGTCATCATCCTCTGAAGGAACAACTGCCACATACCGCTCGTAAGTGATTTACCTTGTACGCAAAGTCCAGTATTTACTTTGTTTGTGTTTAACGTAATGACGTGCTGTTCATTTGCAGCACTGGTGCCGTCAGCCGCCAACCAGCTCCTCTAGTCATGCCTGCCGAGATATAGAATGACTTAGAGCCTCGGCCGCTTAGAACTGTGCATGTGGTATGTCTTTCATTTGGTTATATATGTGTGTTCGTTCATGTGCACGTTCATGCATTGTTAGTCTGACGGCGCTTTGACATGTTTTATAGGCTTGGGATTTGATGGAAACGTCCAAGTCTTATGTCAATTCAAATACTCGAAAGAACAAAGAAACGTGCGCAGTTCTGGGGGGAAAGCTGATGGGCGATGATTATGTCGTCACTCACCTCATATTCCCGGATCAAGTCGGGAAGCCAGATACGGTGAGAAGCCTTGTTTGTATGTTAGGTAATAAGATTTTATCTGAGTACTCATTCGAACTTATATACAGTGCTATTCGGTGGACGACACACTCGTACTAGCATTTCATCAGGAAAAGAGTCTACTATCATTAGGGTGGATTCACATAAGTAACCATCTCGCTTCTTTGAGTTGTCGTTCATGTTCACTGATATAGCGCATTCGTTGTTCACCTTGCAGACTCACCCAAAGCATAATTGTTTTATGTCCTCCGTCGACCTGCACACTCAATATGCTTACCAGCAATTGCTGTCAGACGCAATCTCCATGATCGTAGCACCCACTGACAAAAAGAGGTATGTTTTTTCCCTTGTCTAAATTCTTAATATTGCTTTCCGCGTAATTTTTAATTGTTCCCTTTGCATTCCAGCCCGAACGACATCTTGCGGTGTACGAGTGCGGGGATGAGGGTGATGTGACAGTGTATAATTCTGGAGCAATTTCACGAGCACAACCCTGTAATTTTTGACTATGAGGGTCCGTTGTTCGAGAAAGCAGACAGAGTATTACTTGACTCGCAAGTATCTTTTAAGATAACTGATTTGCAGCCTAAAACGACAAGAAAGAAGAAGGTGGTGTAGGACTTTCTACTTATGGTCAATTAGTTTTCATTTGTTTACAGTTACGTTGTTGTAATGTATGTTCACTTTAATTTGTTTGCATTTGCATTGTAATTTATGCATAGTTTACATTGAATTTGCAAATGGTATGTTTGGATTGGATGATATGTGTATTTAACATTTCATGCATGTATAATATATGTTTAGATGTTTTGATGATACTGGAACTGCGTGGGATCTTGTGCAGGATGTATTATAATAGCATTGGGGGAGCAAAAAAACAAGGGAGACTCTGGCAAAATTTTTATAAATTGGGGTGAGGATAAGTGAAAAGCAAATGTTGTATGAGTTGAATTTAGTACATAATAAGACAAATGTGTAACAATTCAAGCCGCTTGCATAAACAAACCGCCGTGTGTTGTTCAAGTCGTGGCATCTTGCTTACAAGCCGCAAAATTGCGGCGTCTTGCTCACAACGCCGCTGCGGTGTGTGAGGAAGCCACTACGGTGTGTAAGGAAGCCGCTGCAGTGTTTTGCACAACGCCACAGTGGTGTTTGAGCAAGCCGCCGCAACATTTTGCACAACGCCGCAGTGGTGTCTTCTGGACGTGATCCCTCCTCGTCCGCAAGTTGTTCGAATTGTCCAAAAATTATTATAGATTCAAATCGGATGATGGCCTTCTTCTTCCACGTTCATCCGCTATCGTCCTAATGTTACCAGAATTGTACAGATTCAACGCGGACGCAAGCCCTCTTCGGCTGCAGTTCGTCCGAAACTCCGCAGTGCACATTTTCCTTAAGTTTTCCATACTTAGATTATTTTTCATTGTAAATTAATGGGCCAAAATTCCAGAGAAACCAATTCATATTTATCAATTCAAAATTTACAAATTTAGCAAATGGAACAATCATATATATCAATCTTAATCTAGCAAACGGTTGTATCATGGAAAGTTAAGGTCTACACTCGTGTACGTTTGTGTTTGTGGACCTTGCGCATCCGACTCCTGTAAAAACCATTGCAAATGAAATTAGCATAGTTCAAATAACACTTGAAAACGTAAACGTGATAATGGGCTCACCTACGTCCCAGGAACTCTGTCGGGAACTATCTCAGGGACTAGGGCATGAATTGTCTCGGGGGCTGTCTCGGGAACTCTGAACCCAATAAATGTGCCCTCCGACCTTGCTCTACCTCCTCTGCCTCTGGTTCTACCACTCCCTCTGCAGGCCCCTGCACTCGACTCACCTCCCCCATCGCAAGTGCGAAAATTGTGTCTCAGATGCCCACACCGGCCACAAGTGACGTTTAGATGTCTTTTGGTTAGAACTGTCCGGCTTGGGGCCTCGTCCACATCCCACATTGTACGTAAGCACGGCCTTCCTAGAAGCCTTTTAAATGGCAGTGGGATAATTGGATCAAGATTCATCATAAGAGGCCACTCGATTGGTCCATTGACGGGGTGGAGAAAGTGGGAGTACATCGCCATGTTTCCCGGTGATAGCACGCATGCACAAATTTCTCAGGAGATATCCTCATGAAGTGAATGCACAGGATTGCATGGACACACGGGATGCCGGTCAACTCCCACCGATAATAGGTACAACTACGCCTGTCCAAATCGACAACTATTCGTTACCATTGGTGACCTCAAACTAGGCAGCTCCTGCAAACTGAGGGCTCCAATTTCGACTAGCAAATTGAACTTTGGCGAGCCGGTTGCTGATCATTGGACACAACAGTTCGGTCGAGCGAGCCATCTTTTCATTTTTTTTTCACGATCCTACCGATGATGCCCTTTTGAATGATCTCGAACATACTTAGAATTGGTTTGTCCCAGGCTGGTAGGATGCAAGCGTTGAATGACCCACTCATGTTGTTGAGGCTTATGTCACACTTTGGGATGGAGCATAAGACATGTTTGGCCCAGCATGTCACATCTATGCCTCGTAGATATTCGTGGGCTGCCGGCTCAAGCAAAAATAACTTGGTCATCTCTCTCTCAAATTGTCTCACTGTTGTGGCTCTAGATGCAGCCCACATTACATCCTTGAACAACTTGCCTTTAAATTGTTTTTGAAAATTGCCATATAGGTGTCGGATGCAAAACCGATGGTCTGCTTGCCATGCCACCTCTCTGACAGCTGACACTAGTCCCTTCAAAGATTTATAATATGAGTTAGACATTGGTACAAAGTGCATAATATAAACACATAAGACAAAAGCAATCAACCTCACCTTTTGTCGATCAGAAATGATTGTCCATCCATTGCTAGATAGGGTGTTTAGATCATCAAGCAACAATTCTAGAAACCACCTCCATGAAGCCCTATTTTCTGCTTCAACACTGCTACAGTAATCGGATACATACTATCATTCCTGTCGATGGTGACAGTAGTGAGCAGTTGGCCCGGAGTCGCTCCCTGCAAGTGGCAACCATCTAAACAAATAACGGGTCTACCACAGTTCAGCACTGCCCTTTTGCATGCATCCAAGTACATGTACATCCTTTTGAATACACTTATATCAAGGTTAACACGCAGTGAACTTCTAGGATTCGACCTCCGAATCTCCTCAGCATAGGACCATATGAGCTTGTATTACTCATTGTTATCCTCTTCGTTAATTTTCTTGGCCGCATTTCTTGCCCTTCTAGCAAGGGCTGGGTGTGGTGTTGACGTTGAAGTCCTTCCTGATTGTCTCAATTATGGAAGATATGTCTTAGTTGGCCTGACTTTTAAATCTATCTACGTAATGCGTTGCCACCCATTTGGCAATGGCATGGTGGCTTTTCATCTTTCTGGAGCAAGTGTGAACGTCGTTGTAGAACTTTATTTGAAATGTCATTTCACCTTGCATTTTTGAGGCGTGCATCCACCACGTGCATCCTTCCTGGCAGGCAGCCCTCAACTGATAAGCATCATTGTGGGTGAATTTTATGCCGTACTCATTCTTCAATGCATGATCAACAATTTCTTCTCTAATTTTCTTCAATGAACTATACTTTTTGCCAAGGCCTATACTAGCGAACCTGCATTGTGCTTTTGGTTGGCGTCTAGGCCTACTCTCCGCCATGTCAATGTCTTCATCACTAGTGGATTGGCATGTTGATCGGAAGTCCTCATTGTCCTCTTCATTTAGATTTGCTGAGACAGAATGCAACACAATTGCAACTTCATTTCTAATTTAATGTACTTCGTTCTCATTGGCCAATAATGTCTCTGTGGGGCCCACTTAAACTTGACGGTTAATAATAGATTCTTCAACAGTCCAAGACGCCATTTTCTTGTCAACAAATTATTCAACTTTGACAAAATTCCTTTCTCTTCAGATCTTGGACTTCTCTAGGGTTCGCTAATTGCTGCCAAAATGCCTCTGAATATCGAGAGCAATTAATTGTCTGCTTATAAAATTTGCAGCCGATCCAGCAAACCGCGACAGTGTCTTGGGATGCTGTGGCGTTTTCTAAGGATGTCGCGGCGGTGCCCTAGGACACCGCAGCGGCGTCCTTGGAACACCGTTGTTGCGTCCTTAGACATCGCGGCTTCTAGGCCAACATTTGCCTACTTTTCTTCACAAAGCAAGACACCGCGGCGGCGTCCCAAGACACCGCGGAGGAGCCCCGTCAGCTTGTTAAGGGCGAACGTGACTATGATGATGGATTTTTCAATTACCCATACGTCAGTGATTAATTTGTTTGAAAATATACCATAGTGGTTGACTTGTCATTGATCGCAAAGCACGATGGTTGATTTGTCATTTTCCCTTAAGTAAGAGGATAATTAAATGGAATTAGGATTTAAAGTAAAGGAAGAATTGAAAATGAAAATGGAGGGAAGGAGGGAAAAGAATCCCGCCAAGTGTTGAGATTTTAGGGGCAAACTTGAAAATGAAAAAAAAAAGGAGATTATGGTTGAGAGGAGGAAGAAAATTGCAGCTGGAGTTGAGAGGGGAAGGGAAGGACCTATCGGCTGAGAAGGGATACCCAAGAGAGAGGGTGAAGGAGAGCTTCAGGAGAGGGATTCTCCGGAAGCTTCGCGATGCAAACTAGTGTGGCGCCGTCCAAGCACTCCGAGCGGCAGCTAGCAAGACACAAGCGACCCCTTCAACGATGAGCGCAGCAGCTGCAAGCAGATAAGGCTCAAAATTTTGGCGACTGCGAAGCTTCATTCAGGAGCATTCCAGAGAGATGAGCTGCGGAGATAGATGACTTCAGACAGTTTGTGCGCTCTGTCTAGCAACCTTTCGGGGATTTCAGCTATGTTCGACCCCTGACCACCAACGACAGCAACTCCAAAACCGAGTCTATCTTCTGATTCTGGTGAGCAAAACAGAGTCCGATTCGGTTATATTGGTGAGGAAATTTTCAGTTGGACTCTTTTATTCCGAGTTTTAGATTCTGAATCGTTCTAGTTTATGGGGGTTGTCTTTGTTTCTTGTTGGGTTTCCTGCTGCAATTTGGGTTCTGGTTTTGGTTTCGATTCATATCCTTGTTAGCCAAATTTGAATGATTTGCTGTTTTTGGATGAAATGCTCACTGTCCTGTCACGATTTTGATGGAAATGCGATAAAAAATCTTTGGTTTTGCATTGTTTTGTTGTTGTTTGCTAAAAATCTGTTCCCTATTGTTCTGTCGTAAGCCATTGTGAGGTGCTAGGAAAATTGTGCTCTCTCTATGAGTTCTGCTGTGATTTTGATGGCTGTTAGTTTGGTTCTGCTATGAGAGATTCAATTGGATTGTTTTATTTAGATTTTAGAACATGTTGCATTGTTCTGATTTGGGTTATGAACATTTTGTTAATGGGAATGGTTATGAGGTTTAATTAAGCAATTGTTAAGTGTCTCTTGAATTGGGTTAAGAATTCTATTAAATAGGGAATAAAGATTATGTTGAGATTAATGGACTATGAGTTGACAATTAAATGTTATACTATTTTGAAGGTATTGAATGAGGGGAAAACTCTGAGTGCTATATTGCAGCGAAGATGACAGGTAAGTTGATATTTATTGTGCTTTGGTCTTTGGACCCTACATCGCAAGAATTAGGGTAGTATGCTTTGTGTTTACTGCTTTCGTAGAATATTTAGGTTTTTTACTACTTTGTTACAAATTGAGCATGTTCCATATATTGTGCTATTATTGCTGGATGTTTATTAGATTTAGGTTCTTTTAATGATATGTTTCGTAGACGAGCATATTTAGAGATTATTGGAAGGATGTGATAGAACTGTAAGCATTCACGAGCATCATGGTTTTCAAAAGATACGAAAATGATTTTCATGCATGGTTTTGAAAAGGAAAACGAAAAGTGGTGGAATGGATGTTCATACATACTAAGTGAACGGCGTTCTCAAGGGCTGATCACCCAAGCGAATAACCATCACTTGTCACTGAATAAATGTAAATAGAGGTGTGGGGGTTCGGGAGATTTGGTGATTGTCTATCGGTGGGGACACTATATGATGTATCTCTTCATCGAGGTGACGGTTAACCACGTGGACTCTAGTGTTCATCATTTGTCTTGTACAAAAATCACCAACGTCTTCAACAAAAAGAGAATGGTGATGATCATGGTAGTGAACCCATATGATGTATTCCCATGAGGGGTGACAGATAACTACATGAATATATGATGTATCCATTCCCTCAGTATATGAAACAGATAGGTTGTAATGACCCGGATTTTCGTAATTCCTTTTAAAAATGCATAAAATTTGAAATTTCTTTCTTTTTAAAACAAGACATATCAAAGTGCGTCTAACCAGATCGCTACTGACTCTTTCTTAAAACTCGATATAAAATCCATTTAGTAAAGACTTATGCGGAAGCGTAAATAAAATCATCGTTTGTAAAACATAGCGGAAGCGTTATAAAATCGTTTATTTAAAACTTGGCGGAAGCGTAAATAACTAGTTGAAATAAGAAATACTAAACCATTGAAATACCACTTTTATATGATTTACTACGTGCCTTAATTACAACATTTAAAACTTAACTTAATTAACACAATTTCTCTTTGACCCATGTCATATGCCTTGCCAGCCACGATCTACCTCGCGCGTGCAAATCCATCATCACTGCTTGTTATTATTTGTTCTTTATCTTTCGCTACTTCTAGTCCATGTATTCCTCATAGCGTACTAGTACCTACATCTACACCACAAGCAACTGTAAGCCCGAAGACTTAGTGAAGAAAAAGGGAAATGCATTATGCTTATGACTCTCTTTAGTTCATTTGGAATGGGGGCCACCCATACCAATTCTTTCATTACATTTCTTCTTTCTTTATTTATTTCTTTCTTTACTCGTACTTTGAGCTGGAGATTGGAAGACCCGTATGGGATGGTATAGTGGGTCGGACCTAGCCTCCTATGGACAACTAGGTCCTGTTCCCGATAAGGTAGAGGCATTTCCTAATTGCTAGGCTAAGACCGCTACCCATCCGCCTCCCAACTCCCTTTTCTTTTTATTCCTTTCCTTCGTCTTTTCTTATCATTTTACTCCCTACTTTGTTTCTATTACATGATGCATGAACATACATTCTCAACCTAGCATGATGCATGATGCATATAACATAACTTTAATAATTAAAGGGCGCACATAAGTAATTGAAAACAACACTGTAACGGACACGCATGTAATTGAAAATACAGGTAAAAGGAAGTAAAACATTCAATACAAGAGACAACCAAGAAGACAATAAATAAAGCATTTTATTAGTCACACCCAAGAATACCGATTTCAATTACGAAACTAGTTATTTGATTACATGCTCAATTATTAATTACGTTTATTATTCTAATGAGATACTTCACTTAATTTCCCAGTCCAATTATATGCTCCTCACATTTATCATTCTAGACCATTATTCTACTTAGTTATCCTAGGTGATTTATGTGCTCAAGTTGATTACTTTAGTTAATTATTCTCATTAATTAACATGCTCAGTTGATTGCGTTAGTTAATTACACTAGTAAATTAACATACTTTAATTGATGATCTAGCTCTAATCAATTGCATGCTTTAAAGTGAATTAAATGCTTTGTTAATAAATCTACTTTAGCTATCCTATGTGTGTTACATGCTCACGTTGATTTAATGGTTCTAATTAATTAGTATGCTCAGTTGATTAATTACGTTTGTCATTCTAATTAAATATCTTGGTTAGTTTTTAACCCATTTACTTGCTTCATACATTTATCATTCATTCTAGGCAGTTATTCTACTTAATTATTCTAGGTGATTTACATACTCAATTCCCAATGATTACTAACTAATTGCTATAGTCAGATTTACATGCTCATCTTATCAATCGCTCTAATTAATTCTAGCTAAGCTTCTTAGCATGATCGTTGTTAATTTTCCTAATTAATTTAATATGCTCTTGTTATTTCATTTCCATTTAATATGCTAAACGTCAAGTTAATTAATCTAGATAGTTACATGTTCATGCTCATACGATTATTGTTCCTAGTTAGTGTACATGCTTGAATCCAATTAATAATCGCTAGTTGATCTAATCATGCTCAAGTTAATTAATCAACATACGAATTATCCTACTTAGTTTATTACATGCTTGATACTTCATTTAGTTAACATACGGATAATTTAACATTCTAATTGAACACACTAACCACAAGCAAACTAAACATGTTCATTGGTTATTACATTTCGTACTTGTTCTACTTAATTAGCATGCTCAATTGATTACCCATTAACTAAATGAATTAGTAATTAACTAATGAATTTATATAAACTAAAACCGGAAGGTTTCTATCCAGAACCATGAAATAAACATTTATAGACTAAGTTTATTATCCTACAACTAGTGCACAATCCACATTTAGCGAAAACAAGGAAAATCCGAAATAACTACAACGTTCGTGCATCTTAACTTCTTAGACCTTTTCCCTTCGTTTGTTCATTCTTTAGTTCTCAATAAATTACAGAGTGCTAATCATCCACACTATCAAACAACTAACATTCACAAACCGATACTAGCAGTGAGTAAACACACAATTATCATTAAAGCTATTGAACCTTTTCTAACAGTTAACATTTAGAAAATTAACACAATCAATAGCAACTCACAGAACATTCATTGAACCTAACCAGGAATTACGGAGCATCATTCACAAGCCAACAAATCACAGAACACTAATTCTATAGAACGTTAGCAATACTATCAACAACAAACTAACTCACCCACCCATACTTGTGGTGTAGGGCCTCAATGGCCAAAACACCCTTAATCCTTACCTCGAGATTTATCGCGCATTCGCACTTCGTCGTTATCCTTCTTGTCCTTTTTGATACCTTCACAATTTAGTAACATTTATCATTACTAACTACGAATTATACTTATCCCTAATTACATAACAATTTCTAGGGATCCCTTATTACCTAAACGAACATAGCATCCAACATAGAACAAAATCCCAAACTAAATCCAACGTATTCAATCTAACCCAACAATACTCATCAATGCTCTTCATAAAACAGAAGCAGTAAACCAACCAATATTCTTCATCATTTTAATCCCACTTAACAACTCATTCCACTTAATAATAACCTACAAAATTTCACCAACAGAACTTAACCATGACAACCAAAAATCCATTCTCACAATTAATAACACCCAAAATAATCAATCTCCAACCAATCAACAAAGAACATTATCCAACAGAAGACATTATTCATCACCAATATGTAATCACTTCTAATAGAGTTATCCAATAGAAGCAACATCCGAAATCAACAACGCCGAGAAGGACGAACGAGTTACCAGAGGAAGTCCAAGAATCGCCAACCCGAGCTATCAAACCGGGTCGGCTACATCCCGGGTCAGAGTATCCAACCGGAGTACACGGGTCGGAGTACCCAAACTCTTGCCAACAGACCCGCTACTTGAACCCGCAGTACATCGACGCCACACCATTCACCGATGCGAAGCTTGACTAGAAATCAACAGATCGTTGACGGTTGACGCCAAATCCGGCGACCCGTCCTTCACGCTGAATTGATCTGCGACATCCGACTCATGGCCGAGCACCGAGCTTCACCGTGCTGAGACTCGAGCCCGTCGTTCATTCACACGCCACTGGACGACGCGCATGATCGGCGCTCACCTATCACCATCCATCATCGTCCCGAGCCCCGTCTCTCACTCGGCCTCCATCTCCTTCGTCTCTCGCCTCTCTTATGAAGAAACTGGTTGAGATGCAGAAACAAAAACCTAAATCCCTTTTAATTGATGACCTAAACCGGTTTGTTGAACCGGTTCTTTGTTGAGCCGGTTCAGCTCTCCTTCCCCTCTTCTCTTAATTTCTCTTTTAATTTCTCAATTTTAATCCCAATTAATTAATATTAAAATATATTTATGTGTTAAATATTCGTATTGAATATTAACCGACCCAATTTCTAACTCCTGACTTATTCTAAACATTGTTTAAAGATTATTGCAGGTTAAATTTAAACATTGTTTCCATTTCCTAAATTGATTTCCATCGATTAAATATCCAAATTATTGATTTGTTAAACCATTTCCATTAATTCAATCTCTTTACATTTTTAATCCTAATTTTATATATTTTAATTCATTAAATTAATATGTATTTTATTTGATTACGTTAATTTTCATAATATATAACCTAATGAGTACGTTCTTGGTAATACCCTGACAGTCAACCCACTTAAAAAGTCGGGGTATTACATAAGTTCCCTTCCGAAAAATGAAATTAAAAGAGAAATGGAAAGGGAAAGATCAAGTAAAGTTAATATCAAGAAGATTAAAAAAGAAAGGAAATGAAATCCAAAACGAAGCTGGAAAGAAAATGAAAAGAAATGGAAACGAAAAATGAAAAAGGATTTTGACAATGCATAACATGTTTATTTTATTTTATATCACTCACTGAGTATTATGCTCATTAGTTAAGTCTTGTGATGTAGGTATGTACGAGAAACAAGAGAACATGTCAAAGACAGTTGATGAAGGATTTGCACGGGTAGATCTTGTGGCTGGTTGGGCTAAGCAAGTAAATAAGAATTTGTGTGTAAAAGGGTTCGTAAATTAACTAAAATTCTTTAACGCTTGTTTTAATTCTGCTGAGTTTCATAAAATGATTTTATTACTTCCGCTACAAATGATAAATGTTTTAAGTAAAAGGTTTTAACGATTGGACTTTATAAAGAAAAAATATTTTGACGTTTTTATAAAAAGAAAAGTTCTAAATTTATGCATTTTCAAAAGAAATAAAAACGGGTCGTTACAACCAGCATTGATCGAGTTTATCATAATTGCAAGTAAGACAATAAACAACACATCCAATAGAATAGAATCATTATCAATGAAGTAACCCCTAGTTCGTTCATGCTTAACATACCATAGAGTAATCTTTATTTCATCATTCTATAATACAAAGCTTAATGTCAGAGACAAATATTCTAGCAGTAAGCATTATCATTTCTCTATTAGACTAAACATGTATTTGCAGTAAAGGAATGCATGAAATATCAATCAAAGAAGCAAACACACACTACTTGTAGATAAGGCCTCCACTGGCCAAGACTCTACCTAATTTTTACCTTTGTTGCAATTAACTGAAGAATTCCTACACTGACAGAAGAAGCTATAGCAACCCAGCACAATCCTTGCGTTCC
Source organism: Begonia loranthoides (assembly GCA_022433065.1). Classification (NCBI taxonomy): domain Eukaryota; kingdom Viridiplantae; phylum Streptophyta; class Magnoliopsida; order Cucurbitales; family Begoniaceae; genus Begonia; species Begonia loranthoides. The sequence continues at coordinate 14,856,446 of CM039485.1, forward strand.
TCAGCTTACAGAAATCACACCCAACACTCACGTATTACTTAAAGAAAACATGCTTCTCTCACCTCAAGAACTCACAGAACACAAAGTCTCCAGGGAATTTCTCTCTTGACAAGGAAGCTGAAAATGACTGAGGGCAGCAGGGGATGACGGTCTTAAGACACAAAATCCTTACCTGGGTGTGCCAGTCATTCAACTAACGGGATGGAGAAGCTTACCTCGACAAGGAGGGAGAGGCGTCCAGGCTTGGGGAGTCATCTCCTTGGTCAATTGAGTGGGTTTTAATAGACCACACGACAAGCATTCTAATATTTAAAATCTTATTCTTCACAGAAATGGGACATTTCGGAAGAGGGAATGCGTCCTTGCCTCGTCGCGATCTTTCGAAATCCCCATTCTTCCAATCAGAGCTGCGTTTTTGGACGAAGGAAGTCGTCCTCACCTTCGCCTGCGTGCATCTGAAACTGTCCAAAAATTGGACAGATTCAAACTCTTTTTGTCCTCTATTGTTCGGGTTTGCCCGAAAACTCGCGTTTACAGGCGAAGGACGAATTTGGACGTGGAGTCTTGTCCTGCAATACTGGGGACAAAGTGAAATACGTTTTCAGATGCAACCTCCCGTCCTTGTGTCGTTCACTTGCGTTTGAAATCTCCATACATGCATTTTATTCACCAAATTTTCATACTTCAAATATTCCACAATATTTATCTTATAAATACACAACATAAATTAACATGTACCATTACACAATGTAATATATTAATTATCCCAAAATTTAATTACATCGCATACACAGGAAAAATATTGTCGGGGAATCATTTTTTTGCCCACCCTATCTCCTATCTGCCCAGCTTAGCTAAATTTTCTTTACCTATTTTCTGTAAGCCCAACCCAATTTTTGCTAGGCCCAGCTCAAATTTGCCTTGCTCATTTTTGAGCCTATATTCTAGCCCACAATCTCGCCACCCTGCCCAGCTTAGCTCATATTTGCTTTCCCCATTTTCGCTAAGCCCATCCCAAATGATTAGCCTCCACTTACAATATTCACTTTATAAAAAGACGGTGCAATGTGGCACGAATTAAAATTGTGGGTGAAAAAACCCATCAACCTTCTCTTGTTGACAGTATGGGACCAAGGTATTGACTTCGCAAGCACTGAAGTTACCTCTCTTCTCTTCTCTATCTCTCTTATAACTACTACATTTCTAAACAATCAATGGGGGTACCTCTCTTATTCTTTTCTTCCTCCTCCGCCATTTTTGCTGCTCTTGATTTCTTTGTACTACAATTCTTCGTGTTAGTGCTGGCAAATGATTTAAGTAGGGTGATCCGACTAATTTGTTAAATTTACTTCCTCATTTGACACCTTTAAAAGAAAGATTATCCCAAATTTTAACAATCGGAACTCGTAAGAATGTCGCCAAGATCATGACAACAAGTTTTTTCCCCCTCTAATAATACATAACTTGAGACTTATTTCCTTACCTATGTTTAAGCATGTTGCTTAAACACACCATAAAATAGTTATTTCAAAATGGGTAAAGTGTAGATTAGATTTTGAACTTAAGGGATATAGATGAACATATCCCACCTTAAATTTATTTTTGAACAAAACACACCATAAACTTTCAATCGAGAGCAAATTACACTTAGTTGTTAAAAATTTTGTTCGGTTAATCATATGTGAAGAAGATGCCCACCAAATTGCTGAGAATGAAAGGAAAGAAACAATTTCGTGGTAGAGATGATGGTTGAAGGGCATTGAAAAGAAAGTTCTTTCTACAACAATAAAGTAGTATATCACAGAAGATTAATGTTGTTTCTTTGGATTAAGTTATTTCGTACTAGAGCAAAACAAGGAAACTTAGGATGACATTTATCGAAAAAATTTTAGCATCAACTTCTAAAATAGTGAAATAAAAGAAGAGTAGCATCGTCAATCTATATGTTGATGTTGATTACATTTAATAATAACAATCAAGTGCTAATCATATATTGAAGCATATGAGAGTAAGCAGGAACAAAATCCATTTCATGATTCCGCTAGTCATCGCTTCGTAACAACAACTATGCCATAATGGAATTCCACACTTGCTCCATTCCCAGTTAACAACAAAATGATCCCATTGCTCATCATGAACATAACACTAAGTTACATTACAAATGAAGAAATTCCTACCTTCCAAGAAATCTAAATAGCCTTGCCACTAGACTCGCACATAAATCTAGTTTCTAAACCATCAAGTTAACTATAAGTCAACTCTTGTTCCATCTTAAAAAACCTAGACCTTGAAAAAACCATGGAATTCAAGGGATTCACAATCAAAGCCAATGTCCACTAATATACTAGGGTATAATAAGATTAACAATTACCAATTTCCTAAACTTCCCAAAAAATACACTAAATAAAGGTCCCTAAGCAACTTAAATGTAAGCAATGATGCACCAGCAGAAAGGATTAGGAATATAACATGTTAAATGATGAGCAATTGATGATTGGTTGAGTGTTGAAGAATTGGAATCAATCGGATGCTTTGAAGAATGCAAGTGGTTGATCAAGAGCTGGAGAGTGTAGGTGGAGATCGACCTCAAATTTGTGATTTTTGATCATTCAAAAGGTTATGGTATCATGGGTGGTTGATCACTAACATAAAAAACATTACAGAGGTGAAGGAAATTGAGGGCGGTAGATCAAATTGAGGTTTGCGGTCGATTGCCTTCTTGGATAGTTTTAACAATTTTGCAATTCAGTTTAAGAAAGTTCCAACTTTAGAAACCCATAACTCTCTCATTTTAGAATATTTTGCTAGAAATTTTGACAGCAACTTCGTTGATAAATGAAAAATAAATCCTACAAAAATAAGAATAAGAAACTTCACGGATTTGGAAATGTATGCTGAAAAAGCCGATTGGCTGAAAATAGCAAGTGATGACACTTGTAACTCCTGTATGGATGTTTTTGCCAATAAAACACATTTGAAAAATTGGACACCACTTCATGCACTCTTCTTTCAAGGAGTAAGAAAGCGGATGCCGATAAAAAAGACTACCTAATTTACAAGTAACCTTAATTCCATGATATAATACACACAAAGGGGAACTTTAGATATAACTCACCAAAGGTTTGAAAGAGAAATCACTCCAATTTTGAAAATAAAGCAAAAACTTTTTCTATTCAATTTCAACTCCCTTAAACACGTACATAAGGTGGCTTGAAATATCTAATTACAAACTATAAAATAATAGTAAACTAAATAAGCATAGTATCACTAAATCGGCTTATGGTATAAGATTGTCTGATTCCTTACTTAGTAGTTACTAGGTTAATTAACTAAAAGATTATTAATTCAATCTTTCTTTCTTCTTCTCGAAGCCTTGATGCATTTGGAAGTTATTCATTCTTGATGCTCTACCACGTGGATGATTTCCTTGTATAAACTTTTTTGGTCTCCAAGCTTGGACACTTAGACTTTCCATAATATTTGCTCTCTGTTCGGTGGCCTTTTAACAAAGAAAAAAACTCCAAATTTAACAATTTAACCTATTTTAAAAAGCTTAGGAAGTTATCTACAATCTTCGTGAGGCATTCATTTGAAATGATGTTATTTTGAATGCCAAAATTGTCAAACACTTGTCAAACGTCAGAAAGTAGACAATTTTGGAAAGTCCATCCAATCTTCTATGTTTGAGCTTAAACTTCCACTTGTACTTGACCTTGAATACCATGAACATCTTGAATGCTTGATTAATGCTAGAATGGACCTGTAGTCCATCAATTAGCCTAAGTAGTAAATTTATTGTGTTAATCCACACAATTTGACAACTAATTATCAACACATTTGGTGACCATTCGACTTCTCGGACGACCGCTCATAATTCCAGATGCCTGTACCAATATTTTTTGAAGGAAATTCTACATGCTGGAAATCCACTCATGAGAGGAGTTTTTCATTTGAACATCCGCAATGAACCCAGTTGCTCAGTCTAGAGAGCATGTGTTCAAGTGTCCCAGTCCTTTCCACAGACACTCTTTCAACCCTTCGATTCTTTTCACTCCTTCGACATTTTCTGCTGGGAATCTTTCCTATTTATGAACACCAAAGATTCTCATCCGATTCCTATTCTATTATACTCTTCCTGCCTGGCAGCATTGGCTTCAAACTCTGGACTGATTCCTTAGAATAGAAGGTGGTCTATCTTTGATCCGACCAATCTATTGAATGGTTGTCTCATTTCATTAAAGTTGCATGTGTCATGCATGTGACTTCTTTCTCACCGTGGAAGCCTTTGCTGCCGCGGATATGCAGATTACCATCGCATTCGTCCACATGTCCCAGCCCTTTCCGAGAACGATCCTTTCAGTCTGTTGATTCTTCACGTGGAAGCCTTTCTATCAACAGAAACTCATTCTTTCTTTGCTATGGATATCTATTCTCATCAAACGACCCTCTTTTCCTACGCTATCTTGATCCAACGACAATTTTTCTTTTCGCAAGTCTACTGTTCTTCCCATAAATCAATAGTCATCCTATCTTCTGTTATTTTGATCCAATGACCATCCTCCTCTCCGAAAGACCACTATTTCTTCTAGATATTTGTCTCTCTCATTTCTGGATATCTGATCCTTCCATTAATTAATCTCAACAGTTCATCTCTTGTAACAGACATCCCTTATTCTCATCCAACGGTCATATTCTTTTCCTCCTCTATCCTTATTCCATTCGATCGTCCTTTTTCCTTCTATGTCTTCCGATCACCCTACTTCAGCTTGACTTCCATCAACTTCATTTCTCATCTTCCCTCCCTATTCCATACCTGTCATATTCATTATCCAAAGTATTGGCTTGTTGCCGTTGTTGTTTCTCTTCATTTGAAGTTGTATAGTTTCAGAGCTATTTCATTCTCATCATTCAGTATCAAATCTTTTCTACTGCTTATTATGTCGTAACAAAGCGTTTGTTTGCTCATCAGTTTCTCATAACATGATATCAAATCTCAAAATTTTTGGATCTAAACAAAATAGATTCTAGCAATTGCTAACATACTATCACAATAGATTTTTTTGGACATTTCTTAAGATTTCCAATCATCTTTTGAAATTCTTCTTAGCCAAACTACTTCATGAGTGAAATTTGTTGTTACGATATATTTTGCTTCATATGAAAAAAAAGGCTATGATATTTTGCTTTATGGAGGACCAAGAGATTAAATTTGAACATAAACCAATGTTCTTTTTGGATCATCTATGATCCTATCCAAACACTATCTATATATCAAAATATTGCTCGACTTATTTACTTGCACGAGTTATCATATCTTGCAAATTTGCTTTGCCGTAGAGTAGTGAATTTGGGTTGGTTTGTTCATGAATTTTGAAATGTTATTGACTCAATAAACAATGTCTTGTCTTTTGTTCACATTGATGACTCAACAAGACTGCAATAAATAAAGTGAGAAAAATCAAATCAAACCAAACCGAATGAATCGATTGGTTTTGGTCTAGTTAGTTTGGTTTCTTCACTCGTAGGAATCCAACTAGGTTCTACTTATTAGGAATTGAATATTTTGGTTTGGTTTGCTTTTCCATTCTAGAAGCGAAGAACCGACTAACAAAAAAAATATAAATTTTGAAAGTATATTTTTCTTTTCATTGTGAACCTAATTAGGAAAAACATATATAGGAAAATTGAACCAAATCAAATTATAAATTTTAAAATCAATTTTTCACTTGAAAATTACATTAATTAGATTCCCTCATTAGTTATCAAGTGGACTAATTAGGTTGACTAATTAGATTATTTAATTTTACAAATTAGATTGAATATTCAATAATTAGATTATTTGTTTGATGGTAGCCTAATTGGTTGATTGATTCGTATATTATTTGAATTTCCGAATTAATAATTAAATATCTAATTAATAATTGCAATGACTAATTAAATTTGTTAATTGAATTGCCTTACTGATCATATATTATTTATTTTTTTATATTTGGATAGTTGACTAAATAGTTACTAAATTCTTGGATTGTATTAATTAATAATTGAATTATTAAATTGTCTAATCGCTAATTGAATTGTCAAATTATTGCATGAGTGGTGATTATATTATTAGATTATTGACTATTAATAATTAGATTCTTACATTGCATTTACTAAAAGTTAGATTATTAGATTGAGTGGGAATTGAATTATTTAACTATTGACTAGAATACTTAATTAAATTTCCAAATTGATTATATGTTATTTCTTATTAAATATTTTGAGATTGATTCATAATCTACCAAGGTTTTATTTTTAATTTATAAGGATAATATTTAAATTATTATTTTTTAAAATCCAAAACCAAACATGATTCAGACTGAAATTGTAGGTTCGATTTTGGTTCATTTCTACCAAGAAAAACAATTTGGTTTTAATTATGTTTCCTAGGAACTAAAAATTGTCAATCCAAATTGATTTGACTTCAAATCGAAACAAACCGAACATCCAAACCATGGTAGATTGATACATAGCATTTCGTCATCATCTATTTATTGATATGTTTTAATCAAGGTCATCGATATCCACATGGAGTTAGAGTTTACTACGTTATATCACAATTTACTTTACATGTGAGATGAATTTTGTTTTGAATTAATGTTGACTCACTTAATTTATCATGCAATAAAATAAATTTTCATACTTCAATTTGACATTTAAAATTATCATGTATTTATTAATATATTTTAACACCCGCCTAATTTGAAATGTTGATAAAATCCTTGAATTGCTAAAAACTTTTGCACTTATTACCTTTGTATGCATATTTACATATTACTCATCAGTGTTGACAAATATTAGTTTAATCTCTTCATTTTGAGAGAGTTTGATGATCAAATGATATTGAATCTCAATATACTTTGACCTAAAAAAAGATTATTTGTTATAGTAATTGCTAATATATTATCACAATAAGTTTTTTTAAACATTTCTCGAAATTTCTAAACTTATTTTTTAAAATTCTTCTTAGCTAATAATATATTTTGTTGCAACTGAAGACAAAACTATAATCTTTTGCTTTCTTGAGGACCAAGAGATTGAATTTAAACCCCGACAAACAATGTAACTCTATGTACTTTTTCGATCATCTATCGATCCTACTCAATTACTATCTATATGTCTATACATTGCATGGCATGTGTAATTCCATGAATTTTCATACCTTGAAAATTTGTTTTGGTGTGGAGTAGCGAATTTGATTTGGTTTGTTCATGAATCTTGAGATGATAATAACCGAAAAGGTATTTTTTAAGTAAATCAATCATTCAACAAAGTTGTAGTAGTAGTGTGCAAAATCGAAGCAAACCAAATGAATCGATCTAAACTGATCGGTTTTAGTCCGGTTTGTTTGGTTTCTTCACTCATAGAATCCGAATTTGGTTCTACTTTTTTAAGAATTGAATATTTCTATTCGATTTGGTTCTTGATTTTAAAAGCCAAGAACCCAACTCAACCAAAAAACCGATAAATAAAATTTTTTAAAAAAGTATTTATATTTTTTATTAGAAGCCTAATTAGAAAAAAGAAAAAACAGATGAACATTGAAGTAAAAAATTAAATTTTACAATTAGCTTTTTATTTGAAAATTAATTAGATTAATTACATTCTGTAATTAGTAATTAGATCAAATAATTACATTGAATATTTACTAATTAAATTATTTTATTGATGGTTGCTAATAGTATTATTGAATGAATTATCAGTTTGTACTTATAAGTTACCTGATTGTTTGTAATTTGATTGCTTAATTAGATTATTCAATCGTATATTATTTTTAATTACCTAGTTAATAATTAAATATCTAATTAATTATTAGGATGACTAATTGAATTGCTTAATTAAATTGACTAATTGATTATATGTTATTTATTTTTTATATTTTGATTGTTAACTAATTAATAATTGAATTTTTGGATTGTACTAGTTAATAGTTGAATTATGGAATTTTTTAATTGGTAATTAAAATTTCAAATTATAGCATAATTTTGCGATTGTATTATTAGATTATTGCTTATTAGTAAATAAAATTTTCAATCATATTATTTAAGAAATTAGATTTTTAGATTGTAATAAATGAATTACTAAATTAGTAATTAAATTATTTAAATATTGAATAAAATAGTTAATTAAATTGCCTAATTAAACTGCTTAATTGATTATATGTTATTTTTTATTATGTATTAATTCATAATTTATTAGTGTTTTATTTTGAATGCATGAAGATAAAATTTAATTTTTTTAATATTTGAAACTGAACCGGAATTGAATTGATAATCTCAATTTGGTTCTGGTTCAACTCTTCCTAGATCATGGTTTGGTTTTTGTTCCTATTCTTAGAACCAAAAAATTGTTAGTTCTATTAGGTATGACTCCAAAACCAAACTGAACCAATCCTTAACCACCCCAGTGTTGAATTGATGCATTGATATTTTGTTCATCTTCATTTTGCTGATATTTTTAAATTAAGGTTATCGATGTTGCCTTTTCATGTGAGATGAAAATTTTTCGTTTTTTTTCTTTTCTGCTTTACTTGGTTCAAAAAAAATATATCTAATGAGACCAAAGTTTGTCATATCATACTAATTGACTATTATGGGATAAATCAACAACATAAGACACATAATGTGAAAGTATCTTCTTTTTTTTTTTTTTGCATATAAAGATGGTTTGCTTAGACCTATTAAAATTCCTTTTTATGTAAATATTTGTCAATCTTCTTATATCTTACTTGCAAGATTTGCTTAAGTCCACAATGAGTTTTCTTTAGTAGAAAGATGGTTCTTCGTCATAGACTCTTATTGAAGCATTTTGTTTTATGTAATTTTGACTTCAAGTTGGTAAACTCTTACTTTCAGCTGAGCTAGAATGACTAACACAATATGAATCGTTTCTATTCTTGCTACTAGAGCAAAAATCTCTTTCAAGTGATATTGTAATATTCTGAATCTTTGTTGAGCTAAAGACATAACTTAAATGATAATTTTATGGATGATAAGAATTGAGTTAGACTGTAACAACCCAGTTTTTCGTAATTTTCTTAAAATGTGTGAAAATTGAAACTTTTCTTTTTAAAATAAATCAGAGCGCGTCTAAACCGGATCGCTGCCAACCATTCGTAAAGCTCGTTATAAAAATCCTATTTAATAAAATTATGCGGAAGCATTATGATAAAATCATTAATATAAAACGTTGCGAAAGCGGTACGAAATCATTTAAGGGTGAAATGTTGATCAGTTGAAATATTGTGTTTAATACATGACTTTGAACAATTAAAGACAATTAGGAAAACTTAATTTAATTACACAATTTCTCTTTTACCCCTTTTTATATGTCTGGCCAGCCACGGCTCCCTTGCACGTGCAAATCTATCATCCCTACTTTGATGTTGTTTGTTTGTCTTTTCTTTACTCCTAGTCTGTGCGTTTATTCCACGTACTAGTACCTATACCTACATCACAAGTAATACATGAGCCTAATGGCCCAGTAAGGAAAAAGAGTTAATGCAATATGACGTGTCTCTCTTTAGTTCTTTTTGTAATGGGGGCCAACCAAACCAATCCTTTCATTAACTAATTACCATTTTATTACTTTACTTTAAGCCATTACTTGTGCTTCGAGCTGGAATTGGGAGGTTTTTCTCGTGCAATGACATAGTGCTCGGATCTAACCTTTTTCTTGCAATCTAGAACTTCCGTACCCTATGAGGGAGGGGCTCTGCCTAGATTGCAGACTACATCCGCTACCCATCCACTCCCAATCCCCTTTTCTTCTTTACTTATTCTTATCCAGTTTCTGTGCCGGGCTAAGTTGATGGTACCACAGAAACCTTTAATATGATGCATGCTCATACATTCTCAACCTATCATGATGCATGATGACATGACATAACACTCATAACATTAAAGTGCGCATATAAAGATGATAATTGTAATTGAATGCACATATAAACGAAATTAAGAAGTAACTGTAATTGAAAGCCCATACAAAAGAAGTAAATCATGTAATGAAAGGAAATAACTGCGCACGACAGAAACAAGTACCATATGTAATTGAAGCAACGAATGCATACTAATAAAGGGATAGTACGGTAAGCATACAATTAAAAATTCCCTTAATTTCATTAATTTAATCCCTTTACATTTTTAATCCCAAAATTTATATATTTTAATTCATTAAATTCATATTTATTTTATTTTGATTACATTAATTTTCATAATATATAATCTAATGAGTAAGTTCTTGATAATACCCCGATAGTCAACCTACTTAAAAAGTCGAGGTTTTACATATGCATAGACTTGCTAATTAGTTTACATGCTCAGTGTTAACTAATTATGTAATGATCCGAATTTTCATAATTCTTTGAAATGCGTGAAAATTTTGAAATTTCTTTTTTAAAACAAATCAAATAGCACCTAAGTCCGGATCGCTACTGACCGTTCTTAAAACTCGTTATAAAACTCCATTAATTAAAACTATGCGGAAGCGTTACTTTAAAACCATTAATATAAAACGTTTGCGGAAGCGTAAATAACAATTTAAGGAAGAAATGCTAAGTGATTGAAATACTACTTTCCTTTCCTTTATACATGAAGCTATCAATTACTTACAATTTGGAAAACTTAATTTTAATTCTCTTTTACCCTTACTATGCCTGGCCAGCCACGATCTCCCTCGCGTGTGCAAACCCATCATCCCTGCCTTTATGTTATCTGTTCTTTATCTGCTTATTATCTGTTCGTCGTTTGTACCTACACTATAAGTAATACGTGAGCCTAATGGCTCACTGAGGAAAAGGGTTCTAATGCATATAAATGTCACTCTTTAGTCTGTTTTGGAATGGGGGCCACCCAAACCAATCTTTTCATTAAGTCATTAGTCCATTTATTATTTTACTTTTTCTTTTGATCCCTTTTGATCCATAATTACATTCTATTATTCCATTATTCCATACTCGTACTTTGAGCTGGAATTGGGAGGTTTTTCTCGTGCAATGGCGTAACGGATCTAGCATTTTCTCTTATCTTCTAAGTAAACTAGAACTCCCATACCCTACGAGGGAGGGGCTACGCCTAGTTTACAGACTATATCCGCTACCCATCCACTCCCAATTTCCTTTTCTTCTTGTTAACTTTTTCTTCACTTATGCATGTTTGCGTACCACGCCGTGGCACTCCCTCTATTAACATGATGCATGCTCATACATTCTCGTCCTATCGTGATGCATGATGACATAACATACCATTCATAATAATTGAAGTGCCCATTAACTAAAAGTACTGGGATGGAAAGTAGTAATTGAAAGCATAATAATTGTGCACAATGGTAAACAAGTAAAACATTGAATGGCACAACGAATGCATAGGAGTATGATAAACGTGCAAGTAACTTATTTAAACTATCAAGCTTAACAATTAACTACATTTATCATGTTAATCAATTATCCTAATTAATTATCATACTCACTTCTAGTTACGATTGTTAATCTAGTTGGTTATCCTAATTAATTTACGTGCTCAAGGATTAGTTACATTTATTATCTTCCTAGTCTGTTTACATGCTTCCTACATTTGTCATTCTAGGTGATTATTCTACTTAGCTATCCTATTTAATTTACATGCTCACGTTGATTGCTTCAGTTAATTATTCAAGTGACTTAACATGCTCAGTTAATTGCGTTAGTTAATTATGCTATTTAATTAACATGCTTTAATTAATGATTTAGTTTACTATCCTAATCAATTTCATGCTCAAGGTGAATTACATGCTTTTATCCTACACAGTTTAACATGCTTATTTTATTCTAATCAATTACATGCTCAAGTTAATTAATTATGTTTATCATATCTTAATTAGTTTTCTAATCCATTTACATGCTTCCTACATTTATCATTCTAGGCGATTTCTCTACTTAGTTATCCTAGTTAATTTACGTGCTCGATTAGTTAACTAACATGCTTAAGGAACCAAACATACTACTTAGTTAATTATGCTAATTACATGCTACTTAACAGAATATCACGGTAGTTCATTCTTTTCCTTAAACCTTCAGTAAGCATTCCTCACGTCTAAACATATAATTTATCTAAGCATTCTCTAAACGTTTTCGTTCTTATAATTGCAGTAAATAAATTACGAGAACTAAGGGAGCTAACAGCAGTAAATAAACTACATGAAACTAAGGGAAACTAACGACAGTACAATCACCAAGAATAAACTCAACTCACGCACACTACTTGTGGTGTAGGGCCTCAATGGCCAAAACACCCCTAATTCCTTACCTCAAAGCGATAACGCAATAGAAGTTAGTTGTTATTCTTCTTCTCTTCTTCTTTGTACCCGACATCACCCACATAATAAGTACCCGAAGAAAGCTAACGACCTATACTAATATCTAAGAAGGGTATGAAACCAACGACATTAACTATCAACCAATGTACGACTAAATTTTGATATTCATAATATATTATCCATAACCCAAATCAAGACAACCGTAAATATCCAACAACAACCAATGCATTCCATTATATTTCATCTTAACAAAACAACAGTTGAATCGCCCAAACGTTTAAAGGATTTATCAACGTGCATGGTACTCACTTAATTCACAGAGCATTCCCACAATACATTATACTTGATATTAACCAGCATAAACATTAGACCAATAGCATAAACATTAGACCAATAGATCATCCAACGTAAACGATTAACTAACCAACTCCAGCATATCAACGTTCCATTGTAACAATACAACAAACATTAAGTTATAACTAATAGCATTCGATAATTCACGAATAAACATCACCTAGCACTTTCCTTATATCTCAATATAGTCAGTCATACAGCGAGTCCAAATTCGATAATCAATTAAAAGTCTCAACCCATATTAGTTTATAACAATCATAACACATAACTAACATTACGTAACTATAATTAACGGAGCATATTTCCATCTCAACCATTTATTCTAATTTGATAGAAACAACAACCAATGATCTTAACCAATCATAACTTAGCAACAACCAACGATCATGACCTAGCAAATAACCAGTGATCAATGCTTCCAATAAAATCAACATAGTAGTAACATCCAAAGACATATTCAGCCAATAACAATCAAACACATAACACGATTTCTCGACGACAACATCCAAACATAACCAATTACCAAAACAGTGCATCAAACTTATACTTCTATCATTCTCTCAAACCCATTATCACAGGAACATAACATAATCCAACCCGACAACCAACACATAATTGAATTTCCTCACATAATCAATAAGAGCATATCGATTCTAGCAAGTCAAGTCACAAAACCAACATTAACAGGTCATTCTTCCAATAACAGAACACCAATTTAACAACAACGACTTATGCCAATGACGATCAAGTGCATAACACAATCCAAATATAGCATTTCCATATATCTCAATATTCAGAGTCCCTATCTAATGTGTTTGAAATCCAATAATAAATTGAACATAATACTCCCAACAATACACAGAGTATAATTTCCAACAACACAAACAATTATTCTTTTTAAATTTCCAACCAATAGAGTGCATAATTAACATCACAACTTGGAAAACTCATACTAACATATCACCAAGCATACACTCAACATATTATTAACTAACCAACATTTCCAACAGATTATTAACCAACCAACATTTCCACACCAACCAACAACAATTAATTCACATAATCAAAGTATAACTCAACTCGGCAGACAACCCAACATTTCTCCTTTAAAAGTCAACAATCCATTTATATAGTCGAAAACATAACTCACAGATTATCAAATCAACCAACCAACAGATTATGAACCTAACCAACCAACAGAAATCAAGAACATCTCCAGAGACCTCCAGCTCCAGAGAACTCCCTTCCTCCTGCACTCAGCTTCTCCAGCAAGGAAGAAATCGACAGAGCACCCCAATTATAGCTCCCCTGCCCACTGCCTCACTAGACTATAACACTCCATAGTCTACACCCTGCCATTCACAGCTATGAGGCTTACCTGTCCCCCTGTCGGCTTGGAGAACACGCTCCAGAAGGAGCCGAAGAATTCAGTCTATCTCCCAACTAACAACTGGACCATGGCCTTTGGCCGGTCAAGTTCCATCACCAACCCGAGAGCCCCCAACGTAGCGCCCAGAACCGAGCATCGCCAAGGGTTGCCGTCGTCGTCCTGTCGCCGAGCAGCCCTAGAATCGCGCCCCCAATCCGACGCCAGAGCACATTGTCGTGACCCGCGATGCTAGCCGTGAAGGAACCGCGCCCGAGCTTGCCTAACCGCCATCGTCGACGTCACCTCGCCACTCACTGGCGTTCGTCGCTCCCCCTTCCTCTCTTGGCTTCACCCATCGGGCTCTCCCCTGTATCTCCCTATTTCCCTTCTCTCGCTCTCTTTTCTCCCTTTCTGTCTTTTGTTTTCTATCTGTTCGCGAAGGCTGAAGGCCAATTGAAGTTGCTTGAACTAGTTCTGCAACTGAACTGGTTCAGTTATCCAACATATTCCCCATTTTAACTCCTCTTTAGATTATTTCAACTAATTAATTAAATCCCCAATTAATTAACTTAGTAAATCCCCTTAGTTTTCATTAATTAAATCATTTACATATTAAATCCCAATTTATCATATACATTTCAATTTATTAAATTAATATTTATTTTATCTTGATTACGTTAATTTCCATAATATATTATCTAACGAGCACATTCTTGGTAATACCCCAATAGTCAACCCACTTAAAAAGTCGGGGTATTACAAATTAGTTCACAAGTTTTAGGTTCATTAGTTGATTAGTTAAACTAGGATAAATGGATTTAAACATGCTAGTTATTCTAATTCATTTACATGCTCAGGATAAATTACAATTATTATAGTTAATTAATCAAACATGCTAATCTTGGTTAATTATCATTCTAATTGGTCGTCCTAATCAATTTTCATGCATCAAGAATTAGCCCACATGATTAGACTATAAGCTTAGATTAACTAAATTGATTAACATGCTCAATTAATTATCATTCAACTAAAGTGATTAGCATATTCAATAGATTAGCATTTATTGATTAACATTTATCTAAATTAGTTAACAAGTGAGCATACTAGATTAAGGAAGTAAGACGAACAAATGATGGCAGAACAATAACGAAGGGAACATGGCACAATTAATTATCAGCGAGAAATCACTACAGCTAGTAAGAAAATGAAATAATAGGGAAAAGTCATCATCAATGAAATTAATAGTTCGTTCGTACTTATCACGTCGTTTATCATCCCTCATTCACCATTTACTCACTAAGCATTCTTAGGAATCACACTTACAGTAAAGAAAATAAACTAACTTTAAGGGAAATCTATACTATCAACCAATCTACACTATCAACCAAGCGATTATCTAACAACAATGAAATCAACGAAGGAATTCACAACAGAAGTTCACCCAAGGAAAACCAACAATACTCTATCATGGAATAACGGGAAAATCACATAGCACTATAATTCTACAGAGCATTACCAAGACTATCACATCAAGGAAATACAACTCACACACCCCCATTTGTGGTGTAGGGCCTCCACTGGACAAGAAACCCCTATTTCCTTACCAATTTTGAAGACTCTAAAAACCAAGGACATTTGCACTCCAACCTTTACGGTTCCAGCATCTCATAAGGCTTCACCACTTCACTCCACTTTAACTCACTCACGTATCTCACTCCTCACACTCACGTAGCACACACCTCACTCACTTATCACTCTCTTCCCCAACCAACACAATTTAAACTCATCCATTGGAACCCTCTCACCGACCTCTCTCTCTCGGTGACTCTTTCTTTCTCTCTTGCTCTCTTTGGACTCCTCACCCAAGAAGAAGAATGAAATAAAGAGGAAGGCAAGAGAGGCTATTACCTGGAGAGGAAAGGGAGACACAATGATGGCTAAGGGGTAGAGAGGGAGGTGGCCTCATGAAGGGAGAAGGGAGGCTCCAAGCATAGGGGGCGACTTCGTCGTCCCAGGGAGGGGTGAGGGGCGATTTCCTTGTCTCCCACGGGTGCATTAATGTGATAAACGACAAAGGATTTCTAATTATTTACCTTAAAATTACACAAAACTAGGCTATTTCGAATGAGTGCGGACGCAATAATCTCGTCCACAAGGCTAAATCTTCACAGGCTAAATCGCGCTCGAGGATGAGGAATGGCATCCTCATCCTGTCCGTACCATTCGTAAACGGGTTTCAGATGCCAAATCGCGTCCGTACTATCATTCGAAAGTGTCCTAAAATCGTGACAGAGGCAAATCAGACGATACCTCGACTCGTTCGTAGCCATCCCAATTCGTCCGAAACTGTCCAGGATAGAACATATTTGATGCGGACGTAGCTCCTCTCGTCCGCATCGTCCGGACCCTCATCCACAACACACTGTACTCAGGATGCCAATTCATGTCTTGAGCCTCGTCCCAACTCTTCCCCACGTGTGCAACGTATTTGCGGACGATACTGTGTCATCCACAACTTCACCATACAGTGAAGTCAGGACGATACATCTCATCCCCAAGTCGTCCCAAGCTCTCGGGACAATGCTCCACACATTTGCGGATGATATGACTTGTCCGCAGAGTCGTCCGCAGGAGTCTGAAAATACCCTGGATAGCTCTTCTCACGTTTTTCTGGCTAACTCCTATCCCGTAACCATTCCCCCATGAATACTCGTCACAAAATGACACGTATAAATACGTGATTCAATACTACCATTCTCCCAACACTTGATTACATCACGCATACGAGGGAAACGTTAACAGAATTACCCCTAAACTTAACGCTCTAGAATGTCCTTGTTAATACCTCAATAATTGTTCGACTTAAAAATGTCGGGGTGTTACATACTTCCCCCCTTAAACAAATTTCATCCTCGAAATTTGCCCCTTCTAGTACTCTCACCAACTAATCTACGCATCAAATCTTTTCTTAACTACCTCATTTGATGACGTAGTTCCCTCTAATGGTTCTAATACTTCTTGTATCTAGACTTATCTACTTCCTTCTTACCTATACTAGCCGCTTAACTTCGCCTAATCCTGTCTCTTGTACCAAAGGTCGATCAAACCCTCGCGTTCATTCACCACCACGCTTCTGCTGCGCACTCTGATTACATCATTTTCGAAGAAAG
This sequence comes from Begonia loranthoides, assembly GCA_022433065.1. NCBI lineage: Eukaryota > Viridiplantae > Streptophyta > Magnoliopsida > Cucurbitales > Begoniaceae > Begonia > Begonia loranthoides. The sequence continues at coordinate 14,873,669 of CM039485.1, forward strand.
AGATGCCATAATCAAAGTCATTCTTCAACATCAAGAGTAAAATGACAACTCTCTTATATTCAAATTCTTTCACCTAATCCATGTGAATTCAACACCAACTTGATGTCAAATTCACATCTCCTCACACGATTCCATCTTTCAGATCCTTTGCACTTCGCGACTTAGGACCTATCACTTATACTCTTTCCTCACTCTCCATGACTTTGGCGTACTTGAATGTACTCCCCATCATCAAATCCATCCATTCAAGTTTTCCCGAGTCATGAGCTACACCGCTATTTAGCTGAGTTGGACGCATTCTGCTTTGCTTCTCTTTTTGTATCTGTACTCATTTACGATCGGGTTTAGTTTTTGTTCCCTTATCTGTTCCCATTTCCATATCCGTTCCCGTTCTCGTTTCCGTCTCCATTCTCGTTCCTGTTTCTGTTCCTATTCCCGTTTCCATTTTCTTATCCATTCCCAGAAATCACTCTGGAAACTTCATTTCTATTTTCATTTCCATCTCCATTTCCGTCTCCGTTTTTGTTTCCGTTTCCATCTCCGTTTCTGTCTCTGTTTTTGTTTCCATTTATATTTCCATTGCTGTTCCAATTTCTGCTCCCGTATTTGTTTCTGTACTCGTTCCAAGAGAAGCTCAACCGATTGAATCCGCTCTTGCTATACAGTTGTGTAGTCACGTTTTTGGTTACCTTGATTGGTTTTGAACCGAGATAGAGAACATAATCCAAATCTAAAATAAGTTCCGCCATCCATTCGACTTAATCCAATATTTGAGTTCAATACTTAATCCAAGTTCCACATACTAGCATGGAGTACCTCATGTCGAAAACAACCGTCAAGTCCAAGTTGGTCATACTACCCAACAAGACTCTGAACCTCTCGTCCTTGTAGGAAATCTAACATAGTGCATTCTTAGTCAACTGCCCTTCAACACCCTTCTCGTCCTTGAGGGAATTCCAACCTACGTAGGAACTTAGCTTCACCCAAAATCCAACAGGTTCCTCTTTCAACCACCCTCCATAAAAGTCCAAACCTCGTTCTCTTAATTCCCCATCAAATGTCAATACTAAGTGGACAATTACTTGGTTAGGGGAATCCTATTCTCGTACTTCGGCCTTTTTTTTTGTGAAACTAATCTATCCTCTATCTAGTCCGTTGTGACCTAGGCGACCTCATTTACTTATCTAGTTGGCCTAATTCCGCTTGGGATTCTCTTTTCACTTATTTTTAAAAAATTTGGGCAGAGTTTCCCCTGTTTTTAGACTCCCCCAAAGCTAAATCCTGCATAGAAATCTGAAATCGTTCTAGAATATTCACTTATCTCAATCGAAAATCCAAATCTAAAGTCTCAAATCCAAAATATAACATCCAACGATATCGAGTACACTCGCGAATTTACTAACCCAAGATACAAAAAAAATACTTATTGTCAAGGCTACTTAGTCCACTAGTTCCTACAAGTTATTTCCTAGCAATTCACCTATCAAATTAGAATTAGAAATCATATATTAGTAAGGTATTAGGAAGTATACTTACAGCGATGGAGGATTTTCCACGTCGAGGCTCGTGCTGGCAGGCAGGCTACAGTTATTAGTTTGACTTTTACCAAAAATCGTTTTACTCAGTAGAATGTATCGGAGCTCATTTAAAATGTAGTAAAACAAAACAAGCGAGCTACAAACTTTGTTTAAAAATGTTTAGAGTAGTCCACGAAATCGTTTTTAAAACTCCTGCTCTGATACCATCTGTAACGACCCGGAGTTTCTTAAATCTTTTAAAATGTATGAAAATTTAAAATTTCTTTTTAAAACCAAATCAGAGAGCGCCTAAATCTGGACCAGTACCAACTGTTCATAAAACTCGTTATAAAAATTTCATTTAATAAACTATGTGGAAGCGTTATGAAAATCTTTTATTTAAAAGCTTTGCAGAAGCATAATTAACAATTTAAGGAAGAAATGCTAGATAAGTGAAATACTACGTTTAATAGGGAAAAATGACAATTAAATACATTTTGGAAAATTTAATTTAATTACTTTAGTTCTCTTTTACCCCTTTATGCCCGGACAACCATGAACTTCCTCTCGCGTGCAAATTCATCATCCCTGCTCTGATGTTATCCGTTTGTCTTTTCTTTTCGCTACTCCTAGACTGTGCATTGACTTCAGTACCTACACCTACACCACAAGTAAATTATAAGCCCAAAGGCTTAGTAAGGATAAGGGGAAATGCATGAAATGCCTCTTTTTAGTCCTTTTTGGAATGGGGGCCACCTAAACCAATGCTTTCATTAGCCATTTACCATTTTATTACTTTACTTTAAGCCATTACTCATACTTCGAGCTGGAATCGGGAGGTTTTTCTCATGTAATGGCATAGTGTTTGGATCTAACCTTTTTTTTGCAATATAGAACTCCCGTACTCTAAAAGGGAGGGACTCCGTCTAGATTGCAGACTACATCCGCTACCCATCCACTCTCAATTCCCATTTTATCATTTTTCTTATCCAGTTTCTGTGTCGGGCTAAGTTGACGGTACCACATAAACCTTTATTATCTTATTAACTATTTTCTCAATTCTTGTGCCGGGCTAAGCTAGGAACCTTTATTATCTTATTATTTTTACCAGTTTTCATTATTTTATCCTCACTCATGCATATGTACGTACTACCTCGTGGCACTTCCTAGTAGTTTCTATTAACATGATGCATGCTCATACATTCTCAACCTAACATGATGCATGATGCGTAAGGACATAACATTCATAAGAATTGAAGTGTGCATTAAATAGAGGTAACTGGAATTGAAAGCGCATATGAAGATTGGTAAACAACAGTTGAATGGAATATAAAACAGCTGAAATGGAATAGCACACTCAAGGCAAGTAACATCAATTGAACACCCATAGCAGAACAGTGTACAACAAACTTAAATAGGGGAGCATGCTCAAATTAATCGAATATAGTTCTATTAATTAACATGCTTATTGTCTTAGTTAATTTCCTAATCTTTTTACATGCTTCATACATTTACTACTCTAGGCGATCTAAACATGCTTCTATACTAGTTATGTTCAATTCTAATTAACATGGGTCTAGTTAATTAATTATTCTAATTAGTTAATATACTCAATCTTAGTTGATTACTTTAAGTAATTACTTTATTCTAGTTAAGTGATTCAACAGGTTTACATTATCCTAAGCAAATTACATGTTCATGCTCATAAATTATTGTTGCTCTAGTTATTACTTACTAATTGGTTCATTATCATGATCAAGGTTTAGTTATTAATTGCTTCAATTATTCAATACATTGATATTAGCCTAGTTATTTAACATGCTTAACTAATTGATTTACATGCTATACTAGTTATTTACATGCTTGATTAGGTATTGAACTAGATGAATTAGATAACTAAGGTAGTTAGCATACTTAAGGATTAACTTTCATGTACTAATATTTAACATGCTAGTTTAATTAACATGCTAAGTTTCTAATTAGGTTAATTACGCTAGTTAGCTAACATGTTGTTTAGTTGATTTGCACAAGCTAATTAAACATGTTAATTTTCTACTTACACATGCTAGTCATTTGTTGGACCCGCTGATTAATTAATGTGGTATGCATTAGTCGATTAATATGCAAATTAATAATTAATTTCATGCTTAATAAGTAACAACAAGTAAAAGACGACAACATCGAAGTAACAACAAGTAATTAGACCATGAGCATTTCTCTTTTCACGCTTTAGCGCTTTTATCGCTCCATTTTCCATTACTATCAATACATTTGCATCACTTAACAAACAATTAAACAGAACACATTAACCAAGGGAAACATCACAGAAATTACAGGACACAAATCACAAGCTAACAACCAAAGAAATCATTTGCAGCATGGAATTCAACACTACTCTAATACAAAATCGCAGAGCATTCTATAGAGCATTAATAACACTATCAATAACTAGCAGTAGCATTTCAAGGCAAACAACATATTACTAGCAGTAAACATTTTAACACGGCAATAAACATTTTAACATTAAACACACACACCCACTTGTGGTGTAGGGCCTCCATATGGCCAAGACACCCCCTAATCCTTACCAATTTTGAAGACTCTAAAAACTAGGGACAGCTGCACTCCAACCTTCACGGTTCTAGCTGCTCATAGGGCTTCACCACTTCACTCCACTTTAATTCACTCACGTAGCTCACTCCTCACACTCACGTACCACACACCTCACTCACTTATCACACTCTTCTTCAACCAACACAATTTCACTCACCCATTGGAACCCTCTCACCGACCTCACTCTCTCAGTCACTCTCTCTTTCTCTCTTTCTCTCTCTGGACTCCTCACCCAGAAGAAGAATGAAACGAAGAGGAAGGTAGGAGAGGCTATTACTTGGAGAGGAAAGGGAGATACAATGATGACTAAGGGGTAGAGAGGGAGGTGGCCTCATGAAGGGGGAAGGGAGGCTCCAGGCATAGGGGACGATTTCGTCATCCCAGGGAGGGGTGAGGGGCGATTTCCTTGTCTCCCATGGGTGCATTAATGTGCTAAACAACAAGAATTTCTAATGATTAACCCTAAAATTACACAGAATTGGGCTATTTCGAATGAGTACGGACGCAATAGTCTCGTCCACAAGGCTAAATCTTCACAAGCTAAATCGCGCTCGAGGATGAGAAATGGCTTCCTCGTCCTATCCGTACCGTCCGCAAATGGGTTTTGGACGCCAAATCGCGTTTGCACTATCATCCGAAAGTGTCCTAAAATCGAACAGAGACAAATCGAACGATACCTCGACTCATCCGCAGCCGTCCCAACTCGTTCGAAACTGTCCAGGATAGAACAAATTCGATGCGGACACAGCTCCTCTCACCCGCATCGGTCGGACCCTCGTCTGCGACACAGTGTACTAAGAACACCAATTCACATCCTGAGACTTGTCCCAACTCTTCTCCACGTGTGCAACGTATTTGCAGATGATACATATCGTCCGCGGTGTCGTCCGCAACTTCACCATACAGTGAAGTCAGGACAATACATCTCGTCCCCAAGTCGTCCCAAGCTCTAGGGACGACGCTCCACACATTTGCGGACGACATGACTCGTTCACAGAGTCGACCGCAGGCGTCCGAAAACACCCTGGACAGCTCTTCTCACGTTTTTCTCGCTAACTCCTATCCTGTAACCATTCCCCCATGAATACCCGTCATAAAATGACACATATAAATACGTGATGCAATACCCCCTAGCTCCCAACACTTGATTGCATCACGTCTACGAGGGAAATGTTAGTAGAACTACCCCTAAACTTAACGCTCTAGAATGTCCTTGCTAATACCCCAATAATTGTCCGACTTAAAAATGTTGGGGTGTTACAGATATGGTGCATTATCTTTCTAAGGTTTGTTTATGTTATGCGTTATAAGAGAACGTTTGTCTTATTATGCCAATTTAATTTTGTAGTGGTTGGAGCCTAATATCGAAGAGTCTGCATCATCAGCTGTGCATCATTTCCACCTCAAACATTTGTATGCTAATTTAAAAAAACAATTTTGAGGTAAGTTGTTCAAGAACATGATATGAAATGCATATAAGGACACATCATCAATGCCCTTTGAAAGAGAGCTGAGGAAACTATTTTCAATTGACCAAACAGAACATGTATATCTACAAAACATCACATAATTTCAGTTTGATCACAAAGTGCGATGCAAGTCTCAACGATTTGAGTGAGTTCTTGAACCCCTGCATCCTCCAGCCTGTGACAAATCGATTCTAAATATGTTCAAGATAATAAAAAAGAGCATCATGTGTAGGATTGTTACGAAACACAAATAGATGGTTGAGTTGATGACCCTATTATGTCCTCATATCAAGAAGAAGCTTGCCAAGCTACAACATGCAGCTCGAAATCAGTGTCCAAAATTTGTAAGAGCTGGTCCGTTTGAGGTCAGTGACGGTAGTAGACAATATGTAGTAGATTTGGACAAACGTATTTGCAATTGTTATAGGTTGGAGTTGAATGGAATCTCGTGCGTGCATGCAATCATGTGTATGGATTTTATGAGGAGGTTAGTTAATGATTATGTTCATGTATGGTATCCCCAGGAAACATACATGAAGATGTACTCCCACTTTGTTTTGTCTGTTAGTAGCCAACACATGTGGCCTGAAACAGACCAGGATCCAATTCCGCCATAGATAATAAAGTGATGACTAGGGAGGCCTTGAAAACAAAGAGTGAAGAATGTTGATGAGCCTGATAGCCTGACACTTCTGAGCAAGAGAGATGTCACCATGACGTGTAGCTGGTGTCGGTGTGTGAGACATAATAACTGCACTTGTCAAGGTGGAGGCTCTGCCACTAGCAAGACAAGTGGCAGTGGCTGGGCCAGAGGGAGAAGTGGTAGTGGTGGAAGAGGAAGCTCAAAAGATACATTTATTGGTTGTACAAGTGCTACTAGGTTGCAAGTGAGTACATTGTTACATTTCTGATTTCAAACATTATTCTAACTATGTGCACTTTGTATGATACAATATTGCATTTGTTATGCATGAGTCTGCCATGCAAGATCTACATCTTTAACTTGATGAATGTTGCAATTGTTTTATTCTACACATTTAGCTGCTTTCAAAACACATTATTACATTGAGGGGGAGTTATCAAAAAATGGCTCAACACATGAAGACAGAACTGAGGAGATCCAATCTCTCCCTATAGTCAAGGACAATGTGAAAGAAGTGATGTTCTATTGCGGAATACAAGTAGACTTTTTATTTTTTGCGTGAATTGTTTTTACTGTGTAATAGGATGTGATGTAGCACAAAAATCCATAATTCTCGTAAAACTCTCGGTCATTTTTTCTTTCCACGTAAATTTCATGCCTGATTTTTGTATTATCTCTTTCAAATTATTGTTAATGTCTAACAATGTACATAAAATGACGAGCTTAAGAAACAAGTACGGTAAACCAAATCGAAAGGCTTGGGCATCCATTTGCCACGGTTAGATGTTCTTCGACATCCAAGGATATTGCAGTTGGTTTTGCATTGTTAGGAAAACCAAGGACGACTATGTGTCATCCTCAGACAACTATGTGTCATCCTCGGACGTCCTTAGGCATCCAAGGATGTTGCAATTGACTTTGCATTAGACGCGGATGTCTAAAGTACATCCATGGACGTCCATGTGCCATCCTTGGATGTCCTTGGGCTTCCCAGGATATTGTAATTGGTTTTTTATTAGACGCAAATGTCTGGGGTACATCCTCAGATGTTCATGTGCCATCCTCATACTTCCTTGGGTGTCCAAGGATGTTACAATTGGCTTTTCATTGGACACAGACATTCAAGGTACATCCTTGGACGTCTAGGGAAAACCCTTGGACGTCCATGTGCCATCCTTAGGTGTCTTTGGGCATCCATGGATGTTGCAATTGGCTTTGCATTGGAAGTGGATGTCCATGGTATATCCTCGGATGTCCAGGGTACATTCATGGATGTCCATGTGCCATCCTCCAATGTCCTTGGGCATCCAAGGATGTTGCAATTGGTTTTTCATTGGACGTGAACATTAGGGGTACATCTTAGGACATCCGGGGTACATCCACAAATGTCCTTGTGCCATCCTCCAATGTCAAGGATGTTGCAATTGGTTTTTCATTGGACGTGAACATTAGGGGTACATCTTAGGACATCCGGGGTACATCCACAAATGTCCTTGTGCCATCCTCCAATGTCAAGGATGTTGCAATTGTATAACCTAATTTTTATATCACTTACTGAGCGTTAGGCTCATTAGTTACGTACAAGGTCAATATGATGAACAAGTTAAGGAGCAATTGATGAAGGATTTGCACGCGTGGATCTTGTGGCTGGCTAGGCTAAAGGCATTTAAAGGAAAATAGTTGTAAAATGTTTTGTAAAGATAATGTAAAAGGTTTATTTATTTTATTCTTCAAATGATTGATTTTATTTATAAAAGCTTTCTGTTGCGATTTGTAAAAAGGTTTTCCGAAAAAAAAGTCTTCCTATGATTTTATAAAAGAAAAAATTTTAAATTTTACATTTTTTAAAATATAAGAAAAACTGGGTGACCACAATATATGTCACCCAATGCATTTAAATTTATGCATGTAATGTCATCCCATGCAGTATTTATATATATTAAACATGCATAGATGCATGATTATAGTGCATATAGAACCATATAATAATTTTTTATAATTAAAACTTTTTAAAATCAATTTGGTCACAAAAAAGTGTGTGGGCATCCATGCAATAATTTGACGATTCTAAAAAATTTTCAGTTTCAAAACAATAGAACTGATTTATTTTAATGATAGGAACTTATATATAACAAAAATTTCATGATTTATTTTAAAATGGAGGATTTTATACATATTTTTCTAAATCTAGAGGTAAGGAGAAACTTACCTGCGTCATTACGTTACTTTTGATGCGCGAAATAATTTTCTAAACCCTCCAAAAATCTCAAAAAATTACTAAAAAATCTCAGCAATTTTTGAGTTTTCTCCTTAAGTTTCTTAGACCTCCTTTCCTTCTTTCTTTTCACCACGTTTTATTAACACATATATACAATTTATAGCATAGTCAGATATCCAAAACAAATATCAATCTAGGTTAACACATCATATATATGCATTCTCTATAGTACCATGTGCATTCTATTGTTACAATTAATTACCATAGTTTAATGACATTTATTAACTAAAAGAGTTTTTATCTGTTTTTATTTTTATGAGTCATTACAAAATTCTCCTCCATGATAAGTTTGAAGATTGTCAGTGAGAAATTAGTTTGTTTTTATGCTATTTGTTTGAACTTGAGGAAGACAAAATGTGATGCGCTCAAGGGCTCTCTAACTCGATCCATAGCAAAAAGGTTCACTAAACATTATAGTTCACTTTATTTTATAGGTAAAGAAGATCAAGACATCACCAAGTAGGTACCTAGATTTGAAGACAAAGAAAAACCCAAAACATGTGATCAATTGGTGCTTCAAAAGAAAGGAGTATACATTTTTTGGTTTGAAGAAGGAGGATTGAAAGTGTCCCTGTAAGATGAAACAAAACATGTGGATATAGGAAACTTAACTTAACGATTACAGAACAACTAACTATCAATCTAGACGATAAAAAAGGGTGTCAAAGGACCAAGTGCACGTTAAGTAATTATGAGTCACTTTTGATTAAGTATTTTATAGGTGTATAATTGCATTGAATTATCGTTTGGCAATGCATGTTAAGAAATTAAGAGTAACTTTTGACGAAGTGTTTTATAGGTGTGCCACTGCTTAAATTAAATTTGGATAATTCATGTTAAGAAATTATGAGTTACTTTCGGCTAGTGTTTTTATAGATGTGTCTTACACATTAAGTTAAAGTTAGGTAGTAAGGGAAACTTTTATAAGTTCCTTTTTAATTTTATGAGGTTGTATTTAAACCGTGTAGAGTTGTAATGGTCATACTTTGAAAACAATTCTCAGCTTATTTTCAAGTTCTCTCTCTAGTTTGAGAGTTTATTCATCAACTAGTTGATTCAAAGATTACTTATTTTTATTCTTGTTGATTATTTCCTTATCACTATTTTATCGTGAGATTGAGTGTGGCATATAGTGGAGTCTTCATCTTCCCTTTCCAAGATTGAATGATAGAAAGACTTCATCAAATCACAAACAAGCACATTTTGGAGGAGTTGCAAGAAAACATTCATAGGAAGATTGTGAAATCGCACCTCTCGGCTTAGTTACCATTTTAGCCATTTCCTATCTTTTGGTTTGATTTCCTCTTCTTTTGCAGCAATACTAACCAATCTTCATGGTATATTTTTCTTCATTTTTACTTGAATCCCTAGTTTAAATTGCATCTTAAAAACCCTTCAAACTATCCTAAACTGATACGCCTTAACAGTCAAGTTTCCTCCATTTTCCTTTTTCAAATTTGTCATTTTTTTACTAATACTTGCTATTGATCATTTAGTATCAGAGTCGAGTTTTTTTGCTTCCTTTTTCTTATCTTATTTCGTGTCTTTTGAACATAAAATAATGATGATGTCACAAGTGGTGTGCATGAACTTTGGAGATTTCTTTACTGTCAGCTTTAGTTGTTATTTTCCTGTTTTGTTACTTTCCTGCAAATCACGTTACTAAAATCGATGAAACGATATGCTTGTTTGTTTAGTTTTTCCTTTAAATGTTCTATTAGCTGTGAGTTAGATTGTGAATTGATGTTAAAATTTATGGAAAAGTGATTGGAAAGAATCAAGGAAAAGATTTTAAAAGAACCAACGAGGAAGATTGTCCAAATGGATGAGAAGTATGAATGAATGCCTAATAGATTATATTGAACTAAAGATGTTGTTGTATTGTTAGAAGAAGTACTCCGTTGTTGATGTTGTGGAATTGTTCTGCTAATATTGAATACGTGACGTATCCTTTTATAGTCAAGATTTGTTTTGTTAATTAGATGTGACGAAGAAATGCTTAGATTAATTAATGTAGTTGCATATATGATCTTATAGGTAGGTTTACTTCCTGTATTATTTAGATTGGCATGCATAGATAATTTGATATTGTCACTCAGTACTGGCTAGGAATTGTAATTCTTTTAGAAATGTGATTGTACATGATGAATGAAGAAGAAAGCCTATGATGAGATTTATTAAAAGGATAAATGATGAGATTTGTTAAAGGATGAAGGATGAGATTTGTTAAAGGAACAAAAGGAACAAATGAAGGGATAGAAGTTAAGAACATGGTAAGTCACTTCAAGTTTTCATTATTTTCTTCAAATGTGGATTTTGAACTAGAAATGGTTAAGTGTTTGGTTCTGGATAGAAACCTTCTGGTTTTAGTAAAAATATAACATGGTTATTATGAATTCAATTGTTAAGCAAGTTATGGTTAAACATGATTTCGTTCCGTGAATTAGTTGTTGTTATTCCTTATCACGTAAAGCATGTTCAACATATTTATGCTAGAATGGTGTACGTTTTGAAAGCTTATAATTCCAGTTTAATAGTAAAACTAAAAAGTATGTTCTAATATCTTCATTTAGCTTGAGTTACCGTTGTATGTGAAGTATGTAATGACATTCGTTTCATTTTTTGTTTACAGTGAGTTTCTATTCTTATATGTGCTTGTTATGTTCAGTTGAAGAAGTTAGATTGATCGAGTCCATGATAATAAAAACCAAGTAGGGGGTAACCTTTGGGATGGTACCCACATGTATGAGTGAGGAAAAAGAAAGAACCCTAAAGGCAGGTATATGCCGGGACAGAAAGGACCCTAAAGGCGGGTATATGATGGGAAAGAAAGAACCCTAAAGGTGGGTATATGTCGGGAAAGAAAGAACCCTAAAGGCAGGTATATGCCAGAAATAGGGAGTTGAGGTAGATGGGTAGTCCGGATCTAGCCTGGCTGCTAGGATACACCCTTACCAAGTCGGGAAAGGGACTAGTATGCACATAGGAGGTTAGATTCTGTACAACTATGTCATCTCAAAGGAAAACCCTCAATCTCTAGATGGATGTACGAGTTTAAAGAACGAACAAAGAAAACGAATGTAATGAAAGAATTTGGTTTGAGTGGCCCCCATTCCAAGAAGAACTAAAGAGAGAAATGCATAATTGTTTTCCCCAATCTCCTTACTGGGCGTAAGCTCATGTCCTTACTTGTGGTGTAGGTAACAATGGAAATATACAAGTTAAAGAAGATGTCATTCTAGTGGAGCCTACGGTTGGTCCGAAGACGCAAATGGAGTAGTAGTGCGGTATGGAGAAAGGAAAGAAAAGGCAAAGAAATAAAAACTGAGGTTGAATGGTTATATTTTCTAATGCATTTTCCTTAATTACTTTACATGGATATTTGTAATTGAATTTAAGTTTATTGGAAAGTTTTATTTGGACAACCTTGCATTAATGTTTTAATAACTTTTTCAGACAACTATTATCTACCATTCTATAATATTCGGTAAAGATCTATTTTCTAAATTAGTTTTGCTTCCGCAAATTTTTATGAACGAATTTTTAAGAATAGTAGTTCCTTTTAATGAATGAATTAAGAGCGAATTTTACTAACGATCGGATTTTTATGCACTCTGATAAACTATTTTTCTTAGAAAATGATTTAATGGGTAGTGCTAGCAAGATTAATGCGATAATTAAACGGTTAAGGAAATCCAGGTCGTTACAATTGGTATCAGAGCAAGGGATTTTAAAAACGATTTTTCTTAGTAATCTGTTTTGATAGTTTTTGAAATCAAATCAGTTGCTCAAATATTTTATGATTAAAACGCAAGTTTGTACTACTACTCAAGCGTCTTACTGTGGACAACCCAGACTTGACGGGTAATGTCACTGTAAGTTTTTCTTATGTTTCAGATTTTAATGATTATGATTTATTGCACAGTAAAGTTAGAAAAGAAAGTATAGAACTAAGTATGTTTTCCTTTATGTTAACGAATTATTTATGAAACGACTGTTAAGAAAATAAAGAAAAATGAAGAAATGAGTAGAACCGAGAGTAAGGAAATTATAAAATCTACTACGAAATAATACGAAACCTACGATGAATGAGAGAACTCCCGTAATGATTGAAATTAGAAAAGGCTTAAAGTAAGTAGATGAAGATAATCGTTCAATGGTATGAAATAGGACTGTACATATTTCCATTTATAAATGATGATAGAACTTTTGCTTAGACTTAATCGTCTACAATGTAACGTGGATATGTAAGAATTAAGAACCAGAAATGGCAAGAAGGGGCAGAGGACGATTACCGGAATTAAGAGGTGCACCCAGGGCACCAAATCCTTATGAAAACCAAGGACGGGATGAGACCTTCGAACATATGGCAGAATTTATAGGGCAACAAGTACAGCAAATCGAGCGACAAAACCAATTTATGGAACAATAGGCTCGACATATGGAGGCGATTATGGCCCAAAGAAATGGTAATGGGGACCCCCGAGACTTACAGATACAGCCAGTCTAGAGAGGGTCTGGATGGGATAGATTCCAGAAGCTTAGACCTCCTTATTTTAATGGTGATGTATCGGATATCACTGGAGCTGAGGAGTGGATCCATTCTATGGAAAATAAATTTTCATATGCAGAGGTTGAGGATACCGACAAAGTTAGATGCGCAGCGTATTATCTGAGTCATGGAGCTAGATTTTGGTGGGATACGATTAAGGCTTCTCGTGATGTATCGGTCCTTACATGGAATGCCTTTAAAGAATTATTTAATGACAAGTATTTTAACCATACCATCCGCACACAGAAAGAGACTGAGTTTCTACATATATGACAGTCAGGAACTTTATCTGAGTATGCACAGCAGTTCAAGGCTTTATCACATTATGCTCCACATTTGGTGGCGGTTGAAGAGTGCAAGGTTAGACATTTTGTGCGCGAATTGAGGAAGGAGATTCTGGAGGCAGTCATCGGGGCTGGCATTGAGGGTGTTACCTATTTGAAGATGGTATCCAAGGCCCTAGCGGTTGAAGGAGTGAAATTTCCTACGGTCAAACCCAAAGAAGTTAATCAGAAAATGTGGAAGCCTAGTGCAGGCCAGTCTATTTTGAGACAACAGTCGTGGAGTAGTCCTCCCACGACTCAGGGAGTCAAGCGCCCAGCTGGGACCGAACCACAACACCAGAGGCCGGATAAGAGGCCGATGATACCAACGACTAATATTCCCCAGAAAGCTACCTGCCCTAAATGTCAGAGGATTTATAAGGGTGAATGCTATGCAGGCACGGAGAAATGCTACTCTTGTGGAAAACCAGGACACAGAGCTAGACAGTGCCCGACTCGACTTGTAGCTCCCCGAGTTTTTGCCCTATACGGGATTGATGATGATGACCAGCCTGCAGTCATAGTAGGTACGCCTTATTTAATTTTCAAATAATTATCTATGTTCTTATGTTTGAAAATTTCCCCTGGATAGCGTAGGAGTTTTACCTTAGAATGAATGTGACTTACCAAATTCCCCATAGGAACAGTATATAAAAAGGGATGTGAGGCTTATGTCTTATTTGATTCGGGTGCTATGCACTCATTCATTTCCACTAAATTTTATGAAAAGGTGAACTGTTTCTCCGAAAGCTCAAACTTCACGCATCGAGTGTTGCTACCTTCTGGTGACAGACTGATTACGAACGGGGTACTCAAGAATTGTGCCGTGGACATAAATGGCAGTTTAGTTCGGGCAGATCTAATTATTATGGACCTAAAAGGCTACAATGTTATAATGGGGATGGATTGGTTATCTGCCCATCATGCAATAATTGACTGCAAGAAAAAAGAGGTCTGCTTTTACTCTTTAGTTGGCGAACAACATATTTTTTGATGGATTAAAGAGAAGGGAAAGTTCGCCATTATCTCGGCACTTAAAGCAGATAAATTACTCAAGAATGGGTGTGAAGGATTTCTACTTAATGTAGTTGACACTACGGCTGTCACTGAGGTTAAAGTTGAGGATGTCACTGTGGTACGAGAATTTTCTAATGTCTTCCTTGACTATCTTCCCGGTTTACCACCAGACCGTAGGGGTGTGCAGAACCAAACCGGTACCAAAGAACCGGACCAGAACCGGCAGTTTTGGTACCGGTTCGGTGCTTGTAATTTGGGTACCGAACCGAAGCCAATTCTCCCGATACTAGAACCGGCTTCTACGGTTCGGTACTCGCTACCCCATTACCTAGCACCGTCCCGACCGAAGAACCTGTCTTCAAATTAGGGCACCCCCGATCCTGGCTGGCACCCCGACTCCAGTCTTCAGCTCTGCACCCCGAAGGCCAGAATCCCTGACTCCCGAGTCTTCAGCTCCTACACCTCGAGTCCCGACCGTCAAACGGTGATCGCACTCTGCCACTTAGCAGTCTGTACGCCGGCAGCCCTCCCCGAAGTCGAACAGCGATCGTACATCGTTCTCTACTGCTCTGTGTGTTCGAGTCTTCGAATCTGTTCTGCTTCATTCTTTGCTCCGAGTCTTCGAGATCTGTTATGCGCCGGTAAATCCCAACTCCGAGCCTCCACTCCGGCCCTCCCAACCCGTCGGCTTCCCTTTGCATCCTCTGGTCAGTGGTCAGTATTCCTATTTCAATTTTCCATTTTCTGGTTCTCGTTAATCGACTAGTGTTGTCTCCTGTGAGTCTGTGACTTGTTGATTTTAACTGTTGAATGCAAATTGTTGAATCTGTGATGAGTGTTGATATCTGATGAGTGTTGATGAGTGTTGAATCTGTGAAGTGTGATGAGTGTTGAATATGTGATGAGTGTTGAATCTGTGAACTTGTTGATGAGTGTTGATGAGTGTTGAATCTGTGATGAGTGTTGAATCATGAATATTGAATGTCATGAATCTGACAATCTGTTGAGTGTTGAATGTCATGAATATGTTGAGTGTCATTAATCTGTGATTGTTTTTGTTATGTTTTGTGTTAGTTTTATGTTATGTCTTCTGCTGCTTAGTGCTTAATGCTGAAATGAGTTTTTAAATTGTTAAAAATGTAGATAATGGAAAGCTTCAATGATGAAACAATAGAGAGTGTTAATGTTAACCCTGTTACTGGTCAAACAAGGGGGAAAAAATCGGATGTTTGGACTCATTTTACTATGGTAGAAAGCACTGATAAGAACAATCCTAGAGCAAAATGTAATTATTGTGCTCAGACATATGCATGTCATGCAACAAAGAATGGCACTTCAAGCTTGAAAAAGCATGTTAGCTCATGTAAAAAATTGTTGGCAAGTGTAGATACGAAGCAAATGACTTTAAGCTTCAAAAATGTCGATAATATGGGATCAACTTCCACACTTGCATCTTAGTAGTGCAACTTGCAGAGAACTACTAGCAAAAATGGTTATTGTTGAAGAAATGCCTTTTAAGTTTGTTGAATCAGAGGGTTTTAGAGTTTATTCTAATTATTTACAACCGAAATTTATTGTACCCTCTAGATGTACGATTGCACGAGATATTATTGGCATTTACGAGAAAGAGAAGACAAAGTTGAAAGAATATTTTAAGAACACATCTCAACGAGTATGTTTGACAACAGATATATGGACTTCTATTCAAAATTTGAATTATATGGTTTTAAAAGCGCACTTTGTTGATTGTGATTTTAATTTGCATAAGAAGATCATCAATTTTTGTTTGATTGCAAATCATAAGGGTGACACCATAGGTAAAGAAATACAGAGATTTTATTTGAATGGGGGATTGAAAATATTTTATCAATTACAGTTGATAATGCTTCTTCTAATGACGTGGCCCTTTCTTATTTGGTTAAGAGAATTCGAGATTGGAATGGTTTAGTTTTGAATGGTGAATGTCTGCATATGCGATGTTTTGCGCATAGTTTAAATTTGATAGTATGTGATGGTTTAAAAGACCATCACGAATCTATTATGAGAGTACGTCGAGCAGTGAAGTATGTTCGATCTTCTCCTGGGAGACTACAGAAATTTCAGAAATGTGTTGAACATGCTAAAATTGTGTGCAAAAGTAGTGTATCTCTCGATGTGGCTACAAGATGGAATTCCACATATTTGATGTTGGAAAGTGCAAAAAAATTTGAAAAAGCTTTTGAGAGATTGATAGAAACAGATGATCATTATCTTGCTGATTTGGGTGGAGAAAGTCCTCCCACAAAAGAAGATTGGGCTAATATTCGAGAACTTGTACAATTCTTGAAGATTTTTTATGATATGACCATAAATGTTTCAGCCTCTTTGCATGTTACTTCAAATACATATGTTTGTGAAGTATGCAATTTGAAAATGGTTATCCAAGAATATGCTGAATGTGATAATCCATTATTGATGCGAATGGCTATTGGAATGGAAAGCAAATTTGAAAAATATTGGGGAAGTTGCGATAGAATAAATATGTTGATGTATATTGCAGTTGTTTTAGATCCTCGACATAAAATACAGTATTTGAAATATATTCTTTCCATGGTAATGGATTCTGATAAGACGGATTATTTGTTAAGCCAAGTACAACTCGTGCTTAAAAAAGTACATCTCGAGTATAAAGGTGATTCGGGATTGGAAAATTCAGAAGACAACTATAATACTGTAAGTGTACCAACATCTACCATCTTAAAACAAAAGAGCAGTTTGAGCCACAACAAGCTACATGGGATGTTTCATAGTCGCCCCAAAGAACCAAATGTTTCAACTACTCGGTCAGAAATTGAACAATATTTATATGAAGCATTGGAAGATAATTCAGACAAACTAGACACTCTCATGTGGTGGAAAATAAATTTATTGAAATTTCCAATTTTGAGCAATTTGGTAAGAGATATTCGCCATTCCTATTTCTACTGTCGCATCGGAATCAGCTTTCAGTAGTGGAGGAAGAGTACTTGATCCATTTCACAGTTCTTTGTCCCCAAAGATGGTCGAGGCGCTTATTTGCACTCAAAGCTGGATTCGATTATCGAAATATGAATCAATCAACTTCAATGATGATCTGAATGAACTAGGTACCTTTTATATTTATAGTGTTTTCCTTAATCTTTGTTTTTTTAATTACTAATTAGCAATTACTATGCTTTCTAAATTTGTTTTCAATTTATATTTTTCAGATATTATACAAATTAATGACGCTGATGAAGTGAATTAGTATGAAATTGATGGTAATGCGTGATGATTACGTATAACAAGGTATTTATATTTTTATTCATTTTGAACCATATAATTAATTAATTATCATTTCATTCAACCATATAATTATCATTTCTTTTTGACATGCAGGGACTTGAAAATAAGTAACTCAGTTGAGTAATTTTATTTTAATTCATTTTTATTTTTTTTTATAATTATCGATTGTCAACTAATTACTTCTATTTCTTTGTCTAGTAATCACAATTTTTGCATTTCTACCTTCTATTTTGTAGGATGCTTCTCTTCTACATAGCCTCTCGGCTATTGAAGACGAAACCTTGGACTATATGTGCAAAAGTTGATCCACATGCTGACTTCTTATTTCTTACCGAGGTTAAATACATTTTGTTTTTCAATTATCAGGAAGATTGAATAGAAAAAATATTTTTTGGAGACACTTTGTATGTTGGCATGCTTGATTTTAGATAGAATACTGTCCAAATTTTATCTGTAATATTGATGTTTTATTTATACTATGTATGAGTTACTAGTTTGAACAACCTAATTATTTAGGTTTTTTTTATTTTATATTTTTTAAAATTTTTAATTATATTTTTTTAAAAAAAATAAATCGGTCCAAACCTGTACCGAACCGGTACCGGTACCGGTTGGACTGGTTCGGTACCGGTTTGGTACCCAGTCTTCATGGGACCGGTAGCGGTTTTGGAATTCCAAAACTGGTACCGACCGGGGTTCGGTACTGGTACGCTGTGGAAGCGGACCGAACCGGTCCCATGAACACCCCTACCAGACCGTGAAATCAAGTTCAAGATTAATGTGCAGCCTTGTACGAACCCTAATTCCAAGCACCCGTATCAGATGGCACCTACGGAACTACGAGAGTTAAAGGAATAATTAGAAGAACTAGCTGCTAAGGGATTTACACGGCCCATCTCTTCTCCTTGGGGTGCACCGGTGTTGTTTGTCAAAAAAAAAGATGGAACCCTGAGGATGTGTATTGATTATCGGGAGCTAAACAGGATGACCATTAAGAATAAATATCCGCTACCTAGGATCGATGATTTGTTTGACCAGTTAAGTGGTGCCAGGGTATTCTCCAAGATTGATCTGTGGTCAGGGTACTATCAGTTGAAGGCAAAGCCTGATGATATACCCAAGACAGCATTTCGCACATGCTATGGGCACTATGAATTTTTGGTGATGTCCTTTGGACTTACCAATGCTCTGGCAGCCTTTATGGATTTGATGAACCGTGTCTTATAGGATTATCTGGACAAATTTATTATCGTTTTCATTGACGATATATTAATCTATTCCCGATCGGAAGAGGAGCATTGCGAGCATCTACGTATAGCCTTATCTGTTTTCAGCCAACATCAGTTTTACGCGAATTTTTTCAAATGTGAATTTTGGCTAAGCAAAGTTGGTTTCCTCGGTCATGTTATTTCTGCAGAAGGCATATCTGTTGACCCAACGAAAATACAAGCAGTAATCGATTGGACACCGCAGAAAAATGTTGGAGAAGTAAGAAGTTTCCTAGGACTAGCCGATTATTACAGGCGCTTTATCGAAGGATTTTCAAAGATTGCCCTTCCACTCACTGGCCTGACCAAAAAGAATGCAAGATTTTGGTGGTCCAGCGAGTGTGAGAATAGCTTTCATGAGCTGAAGCGCAGATTAACTACGGCTCTAGTTTTGACATTGCCCTCTGAGGATGGTGATTTTACAATCTCTTATGACGCATCAAAAAGGAGACTGGGTGGAGTTCTTATGCAACATGGAAATATTATGGCATATGCTTCTAGACAGTTGAAGGTACACGAGTAGAACTATCCCACCCACGATTTGGAACTCGCAGCTATTGTCTTCACTCTTAAGATATGGAGGCATTATTTGTATGGTCAGCACTGCAAAATTTACTCCGATCACAAAAGCCTGAAGTATATCTTTACCTAGAAGGAATTGAATATGCGTCAACGTCGGTGGCTCAAATTCGTCAAGGATTACGACTGTGAAATTAAGTACCATCCAGGGAAGGCCAATGTGGTTGCAGATGCTCTTAGCCGGAAGACTTCTGTGATGAGTATGTTATGCAGGAAAATGTCCGCAAATATCTTCAGGAGTTTGATGTACTAATGGTTCCAACACCCTTAGATGTAGTATTAGCCAAGTTAACCTTGAAGCCGTCTATTCTTGAGCAGATCAAGGAGGCTCAGCAAAATGATGAAGTATATAAGGACTTTAAGTTGAATCTGACTCTTCCGAGGTATTAACATTTCTCTACGTCCGTTGACGGCATTGTTAAGTACAAAAACTGATGGTATGTTACTGATGATGCGACAATTGTGATGAAGATCTTGAATGAAGCCCATACTTCCAGTTTCTCAGCACATCCCGGAAGTAGTAAGATGTATCGAGATTTGAAAACTCACTATTATTGGCCAAATATGAAGTATGAAATTGCTGAGTTTGTATCACACTGTCTTATATGCCAACGTGTTAAGGCTAAACATCAACAACCTGGTGGAGTACTTCAGCCTCTAGCGATCCCTCAGTGGAAGTGGGAACACGTGACCATGGATTTCGTCACATGTTTGCCTAGGACAGTTAAGGGCTATTATGCTATTTGGGTGATCGTTGATCGACTAACCAAAGTATCACATTTCTTGCCAATATCTATGACAGACATGATGAATCAGCTTGCCGAACTATATATCAAGGAGATCATTTGGCTCCACGGTGTTCTGATTTCAGTTGTATCGGACCATGACCCTCGTTTTACTTCAGCCTTTTGGAGGAGTTTGAACAGAGCAATGGGCACAGAATTAAAGTTTAGCACTGCTTTTCACCCTCAGACTAATGGCCAAAGCGAGAGAAAAATTCAGACACTCGAGGATATGTTGCGTACCTGTGTTCTCGAATTTCATGTTAAGTGGAAGAAATTTTTACCATTAGTAGAGTTTGCATACAATAACAGCTTCTAGGCCACTATTGGTATGGCACCCTATGAAGCTCTTTATGGAAGAAAGTGTAGATCCCCCTTGTATTGGGATGAGGTTGGTGAAGCTGAAATTGTTGGCCCTAAAATCGTGCAAGCAACGATTGAGAATGTGGCCATAATCAAGCAAAGGATGTTAGCAGCTCAGAGTCGACAAAAGAGTTATGCAGACAACCGACGCCGAGTTTTGGAATTTAATGTAGGCGTTAGAGTATTCTTGAAGGTGTCTCCCTTCAAGGGTATTGTGAGGTTTGGCAAGAGAGGAAAGCTTAACCCTCATTACGTGGGACCATACAAGATCACCGAAAGCATAGGACCGATTGCATACCGACTACAATTACCAGATTCCATGGCAGATGTACATAATGTCTTCCATGTATCTATGCTCAAGGGGTGTCTTGGTAATGCAGCAATGTTAGCCCCTCCTGATAATAATGTTAATAATGATGTTTTTGTACAGCCCAACTTGAGTTACAATGAGAGACTCGTTCAGATCCTTGATTCAAGAGTAAAAGAACTGCGACGCAAACAGATTCTGCTGGTTAAGGTTCTGTGGCAAAATCATAGTCATGAGGAAGCCACGTGGGAGAAAGAAGATGATATGAGGGCTAAATACCCGAGTTATTTGATAACTAAATTTTGGGGACAAAATTTTTATAAGGGGTACAATGTAACAACCCAATCCTAAGTTTCCCGGATAAACGATGTAATCAAAACGTTGGAAATAAAATGGGTTTGATATCTATAAATACATCATTCTATGGATATTAAGTTGCGACGTATAACCTCGTAGGTGTTTAAATTGGGCAAGACTTAGACGAAAATACGAAAAAAGATGGATTTACGGACTTTAGGACACCTGCGGATGGTATTGCGGACGAATTGTGTCGTCCGCAACACGATTGAGGAGTTTGCCAACAATGGGGATGGCTCGGGATGCCATTTTGCGTCCTAAACTCACAGTGCAGTGAATTTGCGGATGATGGCGGACGATGCGGATGACTTAGGGAAACGTCCGAATGAATCTGTCTTAAAACTGGTGTGTTGCGGACGATGGCGAACGACGACAGACGACTCAAATTTGTGTTGAAATGAATTTGTTCAATTTTTGGGACAATTCGAACGACACATCAGACGATGCGGACGACATCAAGGCGTCCGCAACCAGATTTTAGATGGTACGGACATATGCTTGGGATGCTGTTTTCTGTGTAATTTTGGTCTTGCAGACGCATGAGGACGACGGTACGGCTTCCGCAATCATCCGAAAGATAGCAGATCTGCAAAAAATCAGGAAATAAAAGTAAGAAAAATGGATGAAATTTGGAAAGTAGCGATTTACTACTCGCACTTTCGGTGAGAAAGTTCTTCCTCCAGACAAGGAGCCATTCTCCCCTCTGTTTCTTCCATCTTCTCCAGCTCTTGTTTGGTCTTGGCTTTGTTTTCTACTGAAGGGGGAGAAACTTTGCTGGAGCTGGGAGGCTGAGAAGCTGCACGGGGAAATTCAACTTTAAAGGGTAAGGAGTGGGTGTGTCTTGGCCGTCTAAGCCCTACCCACAAGTGGTGTGCATGAACTTTGGAGATTTATTTACTGTTAGCTTTAGTTGTTATTTTCCTGTTTTGTTACTTTCCTGCAAATCATGTTACTGAAATCGATGAAACGTATGCTTGTTTGTTTAGTTTTTCCTTTAAATGTTCTGTTAGTTGTGAGTTAGATTGTGAATTGATGTTAAAAGTTATGGAAAAGTGATTGGAAAGAATCAAGGAAAAGATTTTGAAAGAACCAACGAGGAAGATTGTCTAAATGGATGAGAAGTCTGAATGAATGCCTAATAGATTATATTGAACTAAAGATGTTGTTGTATTGTTAGAAGAAGTACTCCGTTGTTGACGTTGTGGAATTGTTCTACTAATATTGAATATGTGACGTATCCATCCTTTTATAGTCAAGATTTGTCTTGTTAATTCGAGGTGACGAAGAAATGCTTAGATTAATTAATGTAGTTGCATATATGATCTTATAGGTAGGTTTACTTCCTATATTATTTAGATTGGCAAGCATAGATAATTTGATATTGTCACTCGGTACTGGCTAGGAATTGTAGTTCTTTTAGAAATGTGACTATACATGATGCATGAAGAAGAAAGCGTATGATGAGATTTATTAAAAGGATAAATGATGAGATTTGTTAAAGGATGAAGGATGAGATTTCTTAAAGGAACAAAAGGAACAAATGAAGGGAAAGAAGTTAAGAACATGGTAAGTCACTTCAAGTTTTCATTATTTTCTTCAAATGTGGAAGAAATAAAAAGGCAAAGAAATAAAAACTGAGGTTGAATGGTTATATTTTCTAATGCATTTTCCTTAATTACTTTACATGGATATTTGGAATCGAATGTAAGTTTATTTGGAAGTTTTATTTGGACAACCTTGGATTAATGTTTTAATAGCTTTTTCAGACAACTATTATCCACCATTCTATAATATTCGGTAAAGATCTATTTTCTAAATTAGTTATGCTTCCACAAATTTTTATGAACGAATTTTTAAGAATAGTAGTTCCTTTAAATGAATGAATTAAGAGCGAATTTTACTAACGATCGGATTTTTATGCACTCTGATAAACAATTTTTCTTAGAAAATGATTTAATGGGTCGTGTTAGTAAGATTAATGCGATAATTACACGGTTAAGGAAATCCGGGTCGTTACATCATGAGTCTCACATTCTCCTCTATTTCTTCCATGAAATGAGACAGTAGTGCCTATTCTTACGGTTAAACTAACATTCTAATAGAAAGCCACTACTTTTATAAGTTGCATGCAGCCATGAGGTGTTTAAAATTTGGCCAACAAGTTTTGCCACTAGCTTATGCATCCGAATTGATTCACGACACCCCCACAGTTTAGGAGCTAGGCGGCCCCTCAACTCCCTCTCATAAGTGGTTGATTGATCCAGGTGTCTAACTTGGAATGGCTTAAATTCCAGCGTTGTTATAATCATGGGTCGACTATTCGTTGCACGTTTTCATCAAAAACGACTTCATGTAACTTCTGTCGTGGACGCGTTTCTATCCACGAACATGTTTCTATTATGCAAATGCTTACTCTTCCATGGGTCCACTGTTCAATGCACATCTTTTGTCCAAAATGACTTCGTTTAACTTCAGTCGCGGACACATTTCTATCCGAAGATGCTTACTCTCCCCCAGGACAACTGTTCAATGGGGTCCATCTATCCAAAAATGACGTCACTTAATTTCTATCGCAGATGTGCTTCTATCCGTGGGCAGTTACTCTTCGCAGGTCAACTATTCAACGTTGTCCATTTGTGCAAAAAAGACATCAATTAACTTGTATCGCAGACTCGCTTCTATCCGCGTATGCTTACTCTACCGCATATCAACTATTCAATGTGCTCCCTTTGTCCAAATGACACCGCTTAACTTTTATCGCTACTTCTTTTCTCTTGCAATGAATAATTCCTGTCTGCAGAAGCATCTTCCTCCTAATCTAGCGGTCATCATCTCATCCAATCCTTTGATATGATGATTCCTATCCCTCTTGCAATGAATCTTTTTCTCGCCTGCAATGCATCTTTCAACTAATCTAATGGTCCTTATCTTTTCTTAACCATCGATCTGACGGTTCATTCTAACTTGCTTATCCCTCCATTTTGTTTCTACCATTTAACCCAAGAATCTAATTATTTCCTGATTAATTGTTTGATTACTTTATAAAAAGGTAACAATTACTTTCAATATGATATACTTATCAATCTGTTTATTCTTAAGATTTTTAAATTTTATTATTTATTTATTTACTTTTATTTTGTTATTATTATTTATTTATTTTTTAATCATTTTTTCTTGGTTCCCCTTTCCATTCTATTTTTTCTACAATAGTGTGGTATTAGTTGTTTCAAAACATAAAACTAGTTGTCATACGGAAATGTATATTACGAAGCATTTAGACTTATCACCTTCTTTAGACTAACCTATTGTCAAGACAACCTATAGTCTATGCATAATACAATTATCAAGATCTATCTACATATGAAGCAAGGCAACATATAAAGCAAAGCAACATACTCACAGTCAATGAAGTATTTCCACGTTGTGACTTATGTTGGTAGGCAGTATATAGAACCAATTTTAAAACCCGGGAGCGTTGATAACTTTTGTAACATCCTAGTTATTCTTACAATTTAAAACTTGAGATATTGAAACATTTTTCTCTTTGACTTACGGAGGAAGACTTTGTATTTGAAAACTATTTTTAATAAGAAGCAAATAAATAAACTTCTTTTCGTTAAACTTTTTATTACTTAAAAACATGTCATGAATTAAAACTTTACAACTTTAAAACCTTTACAACAATGGAAGACTTGTATTTACAAAACCAAAAGAATCAAAATACAATTGAAAATCCTTCTTAATAAAACAATTACTATAATTGAAATTCACTTTCTTTAAAGACATTATTACCAAATCATTACATTTTATCTTAAAGCTTTTAGCCTAACCAGTCGCCAAGCCCGCAACGTACAAATGCCTTATCAACTGCTTCAATCCTCAATCCTTATGCATATCTATATCACAAGACCTAACTATA
Organism: Begonia loranthoides; assembly: GCA_022433065.1. Classification (NCBI taxonomy): domain Eukaryota; kingdom Viridiplantae; phylum Streptophyta; class Magnoliopsida; order Cucurbitales; family Begoniaceae; genus Begonia; species Begonia loranthoides. The sequence goes on from CM039485.1 coordinate 14,898,959, forward strand.
AGCCTAACGCTCAGTAAGTAGTATAAAAATAAAAGTGTGCATGCTATGCTCTTTAAAACATATAGAGTTTTCTCAATGTTTGTTATTCCATTACTCTTCATAACAGTTTTCTTAATATTCATTATAACAGTGAACTTATATTCTAGTGGTAAACTTGTACCTAACTGGGAACTTAACCAGATGGTGAACTTATGTTTTAGCGGTGAACTTATACCTAATTAGTGAACTTATGTTTTAGCGGTGAACTTATACCTAACTGGTGAACTTAAACCACATCGGTGAATTTATACGGCAACGGTGAACTTGTATCATGATGGTGGACTTATTCCATCATGATGAACTTAAACCATTTCTGTTTCTATTTATCTTTTACTGTTATTTATTCTATGATTCGTTTCCACATGAGAGCAACCTTTCTGTCTTTGAACTAACGTAAAATCTAACCAATTATGTTTACATTTATTCCCAATTGGTGAGAGCAACCTCTTTAGTCTCCAAACACACCCACCCATTAAATGAGAGTAACCTCTTCAGTATCCGAACTCACTCGCACGGGTATGTTTCCTAATTTATTCACAATTCAATTACATTTGTATTTTTGTGTGCATTAGGAACAATGATGCAAGCATACAATTCTATCTATTTTGTCTGTTATCGTAACTTCAAAATGTGCACAATTTCCTAACTAAAGAACTGAACTTAAATCAAATAACCATACAATTCATACAAGCAATCATTCAATAGCACATCTCTCAAATATAACATAACCTATACATATTGTAAACAAGCATTAAACAAACCGTAATTCCCATGATGTAGGCCATTTCAAACAAAACATATGCATTACCACTTACCTGAAGCCCTTAGCTTTATAGAGTTACCACTTAAAGTTTCTCCTCCTCAATAACCTATTCATAATTAAGCATATTAAATTAATAATAGTCCTACAACTAATATATATAGGACAATATTCCTTAATTTATTTCCTCAACTTATCATCAATCTAGAGAATAACAACGCCTCACGTATTCATATCTCCAAACCACTACTTATCATAACATCACTTTAATTATAACATTATCCTTAGCCATATAAAACCCAATAATATTCCTCACAGTCATTACTCTTAGGCAAAACCATTAAAGCATTTGTTTCCACATTTATCAACAACATAAAGTAATTTAGAAACTAACTAACTACCATCCACAAATAGTTTATCAATCAGTAAAAGACTTGCCATCAAACAAAACCAATTCTATATCTTTATCTTGACAACTCCTCATAAAATCCATAGAATATAAAAGAGTTCTACTTACAAGAAGACTCACGAATCCAGACTCCTCACTATTCTTATCATCCAATACAATTCACCCATAGATTGCCTTCACAATACGCCACAATACACTGTTATCTTCATGGTCTCTCACCTTTCAACTTCCTAGGTTCTTCCCCTCTGTAAACTTTCATTCACAACTAACAGCAAGCATCAACCATGTTTTCGCAGTTTTTTACTCACAGAGCCAACCACAACCTTCACAGCCTTTCACACACTGTCTGCTCCTTCAGACCTTCTCCCTTTTTTACTACTTCACCCATGAATCACATGACCCTCAATGCCTCACTCTCACATACACAAACTTCAGAAGCAAGACTTCTCTCAAGGTTTCGGTAGGGCTTCCGCAGGGTTTTCCTTCTCTATGAATCCTCTCTCTCTTCCCTCTCTATTTATAGACCACACAAGCCTTTTCATCATCTAGAAGAAGATAAACGGCCAATGCTTTGGATGTTCCATCGTCCAAATGCTTCAAATGACGAATCCTTCCATCTTCTAGTGTCAGTCTATATTTCCAGATTACCATCATAATTGGCGGTCGATCGATTTCTCTTTAGACGATTGACTGCCAACCACAGATGTTGTTCGATGACGTTGGACATCTCTATTATCCTTAATCCTTCTCTTAAGCTAATTAATATAAGGGTATCTTGTTCACTTAATCAAAGTATGTTTCACTTTACTAGTATCTTAATTATCCATTTCAGCTCCAATTACCCCAAATCACTTAGTCATGCGCTTAGCACTACGAAAATTTGTGATATTACACTAGGGTTTTAAACTCCAATTGGAATTCCAGTATATATAAAGTGATTAACATCAGCTACGATAACAACATTTCCAATTCAAAGTGGTATAACAGATCCATTATTATCAATATTTCTAAACCATCCAATTTTTAAAAACCAATCAAGTAAGGAAATTGATGGTATGTACCTTTCTTGTTAGTCATTAAAGCGTTGCTCCCTTGGATGTTTTTCTCCACAAGATTTGAAAGTTGGAGACTCTTAAATTTTTAAAAGGAAAGGTTTCTCTTGGTCGCCACATTTTTTCAAATGTACCCCCCTTTCTTCAACTGCATCTACTAACTCCCAAATCATTTGAGTTAGCAAACCATAATGTGAATTGATGAAATCTATTTTCACTTCTTTTTCTTATAAAGTTAGTTCCATGGGAAGATCCTTGCTCGCAAGGCTAGTACTTTCAAAGAATCCTTTTGAAAAATCTTCTTCCATGCTCTGGAAATTCAAAGATAGCAATGACCCTTCTTCAGGTAATATGACAACCTCTACAAACTTTTCTTCTTGTTTAGTCGCTACCAAGGAGTTATCATCTCTCCTTTCTTCAACCTTCACATGTTCTTCAACTATTTGAGAGCATGTAGACCTTTGTGAAGTCAAGAGATTGTCAAGTAGTTGAGCTATATGTTCCAGTGAGCCCTTTATGTCCAACACTTGGGCTAGCTGGCTTTTAGGAAGACCCTTCTTGGATTGGGCTGGTAATGGATACAGTGGAACCATCTGTGTAAGCTTAGAAGCATATTTTCTTCTCAAAATTCTCTTCATCAAACCCCGAGCATTAATGACATTTTCTCCATCTCTTCTTCGGTTAATAATCAAATTGCTCCACCATAAGGAAACTCTTCCTCTAAACCTTGAAGGAATAAGTTTCACTAGGGTCTTCTCTGAAATATGGGGATTCTAAAAAATTTCTTCAACTTCAACTTCCCATTCAATGTAAACTTCTAACCATTCTGACTTGCTAAAAGTAGGAATAGTTGATTGTAATTCTTCTTCTTCCGTCATGTAATTCCTTGAATAACTTTGGCCTCTAGTCATCTTGAAGAATGGTAAAATTCTCTAAGTAACAGAGTATAAGGTATGGTAATTTTGCTTTGATACCAAATGATGCACCAAAGGGTGCAATGCTTGACAATAATGGAAGGGCAGTTATCGACTTGCAAAAAAAAACAGAACATAGATTTGCCAATAGTGTAACTTCCTCTCCAAAACTCCAATCTGTACCAATTTTGGAATGCAACCAATATTACCAATTTATAATGTCCCCTTCAAAAATCATGACAAAATTCCACAAGAAGAAGTTATGTGTCCATAAAGTTCACTCCACCGAAAGGGTACCAATAACACAGAATTCCAATTCAAAATTGAAAGAGCCACAACTTCCACGTTCCCGTGCCAAATGAAATGAAATTATGACCACACTCTCCTTTACTTGCGTACTAAAAACCCTCTAAAAATCATGACTCAATTGGATAAGGGGCAGAACTTATACGATTGCAAAGTAACCTTCCTAGAACAGCTCCAACAAAAAAACTGCACACAACTTCTGACAGCCGTCCAAATTACAAAGCCTAATTCATTCAGGAAGAGAATTAAAAACTGGACATTTCACCACAATTCTTCCAATCTTCCATCCTGGATGTCAACTCTGGGAAGAGATGATGGAAAGGTCAGCAACAAAAATCCACTCTAAGAAAAATTCAAAAAAAGAGTGGATCGGTTTTGGCACAAACAACTCCGGGTTTTGCCCTAGAAGGTGATGGCCGAGTATAAGAGAGAACTCTCAACATAAAGTTTAGCTTCATCTCAATGATATTCTAAATTAGGTTCAGACAACATTAGGGAGGGCTTAAATGCTTCCCAAGGTTTTCCTTAAAGAGCAAATTACAAAAATAACCTTTAAAAAACAACACCAAAAGGGGTACTCGGCTAATACACTAGCCGAGAACACCAATTAACACATTATCCCAATAACAATAATTCAATCCAAAAAATAACTAAACACATGCATTCATGAAATTTACCAAATGATTAAAATGTCTTGAAACACATTAACTTGCCACATCATTAGATGTCCTCACAAGTAGCCTCGGTCTTGTAAAGGCAAGCTTGTCTTCGGGTGGATTTGTAACCGTGTGAGTTTGTTTGGATTCTCCAAGTGATCAAGTGCTTTGGACTTGCTTTATCTCCATGGCTAGGCTCATCCTTTAGGCCCTCTAAAGTAAATTCACCTGCACAATAAAAGCTAGTAAGGAGGTTAATAATCTTCTTGGTCCGGGCTCTAGTAACTAGGCCTTATGGTGCGTCATGAGTTTGATAAGCTCCAAGAAACAAATGGAGAGCCTTAGAGAAATCTGTTCCGGAGAATGATCAATACTCGAACCAGCAGAAACAAAATGAATAAAAATCCAAATGTGTACGTGAACTAGAGCTATATTTCGGAGAACATAAACTTAATATAATCAGGAGAGTTGTATCAAAATTCCAGCCCAAAAAGCACTCTAGATTAGGAGATCTATCGATTTTAATAACAACCCAAAAATCTGTTTCCAGTAGGACAGTTTTACCAGTGCAGATTCAAAATGGAATATCTTGAGCTACGTTTACCAAATGAAGCTCATTTTGGAGGGTTGCTCACTAACTTACTCTTGAACAAATCACTAGAAGACATCAAATGGAGACGAACGTTGTAAGGGCCTCAAACAGATACTGCAATCAGCGATAACAACAATCCAGCACAAATCACAGATTTCAACATCTCAACAATAATCCGAAAATAACCTTTTACAATCAATAAACTCCAAAAGGCTTCCTCAACACATAACATTCATTTAATCACCAGAATATAGGCTATCCAAGCAGCAAGAAAAGAACATAAAAGAACCACAAAAATTAGAAGGGAATACAATGGAGTCCGCGGACCTCCTAGTGAGAGGGGTGACTTTGGGGTTGGCCGAAAACCAACACTCTCCAAGGTTGGAAAGTTCTCTTATCTCCACACCACAATCTTACCTCGAAAAATAAGGATTGGAAGAAACAATATCCCAATGATGCAAGGTTGAGAAGCTTCAAGAGGAGCCTTGCTTGGGGGATGGATGAAATCGGCGCTAAGGGGAGGGGGAGGCCGTGGGTGTCTTCTCTCAAAAGAGAACAAAATTTTCTTAATTCATCAAAGTCCCCTTCCAATTGAAACCAGGTAGGGTTTTAACCCAAAATGTTTACAAAAATATGACATAAGACGAAATTGACCTTAATTAACAAAAGACTAAACAACCCTTAATTAAAACAACAACAATAAATCCGAGTTTGAGTTTTGCTCTCTAAAACAAAGACATTTGACATACCAAATGGAGCCCAAATGCAACGTTCAATAGCTCGTTCAAAACCTCTGGATGTTGGCTACATTTGTTATGAAGGACTGAAGTTGACAAAACGTCATCCCAATTGTCAAAACTCCACTTCAACTGTCGGAGGTCAGAATCTAGGCGGAAAAACAGCTCACAATTTTTCCCCAAAGATTGTAAAATTTCCATAAGCCCAAATGCCAACTCCAATGATGTTTATTTGATTCAAAAACCTGCAAAATAAATAAAAAGTTAGAGAATAAAAAGAGCCCCTGGCTCGGGCTCAAGTTCCGGGACTTGGGGCACATCATACTCCCGTGGTTGAAAAGGATTTGCCCTCAAATCCAGGGAGTATTCAACATTATCTTTTTTTTCTTGCCTTCCGCCTGGATCAAATGGGAAAATTTTGTTGACATCATGAGTCAACTCATTCTTATCAGAGTGCCATATAAAAGAACAATAATAAAGTCTTCAATGATCATATCAAGATAGTCATTCCTTCCCTTTCGGCTATTATGGCTTTCTTTCCATGCACTTTTTTGATGTTGGTGATACGAAAAGAATATATTCCACCAAGTCTCACAAATCTTCTTTTCTCCAAAGTATCGAGTTATATCTCCACCTTGAACTACAAATACGTTGGAATTTGGAAACCCACTCGTTAGTATCCTAGGATTGCCATCTTTCAAGAAAATGTCTTCCATGGGGTCATACCCATCCTTAAGCTCTTTAGTATATAAAATATTCCAAGGACCAGAGCCTTTATCATCAATATGCAGCCTTCTAATCCAATAAAATCCAAAAATTTTAGCATTTAACTCAGACAAGAGAAAGTACCTTGGTTTTAGTGTGGCGGTCAACAATATTGTCTTCCTCTCCTTGCATTTTAAGAATTTTAGAAATGCTTCAAAGACATCCTTCCACCATGGTATCTTTTTATAGAATTTTTCTTCACCCTCATGGCTTGCAAGCTCTAGAGTCTCTCTTTTTATGCATAACTCCAAGGGTACTTGGTTTTTGTGATCAAAAATTGCAACAATGTCTTGATTAGCCTTTATGATATCCTTCCAACAATTGAGCCAACTTAACTCGTAGAATTTATGGCTTACCATTGTCTCAAAATAAAATTTATCAACTATAATTATTGAAGACAAAACGAAACAAGTTTCCCCACCAATGCTAATAGGGTTAACTAGAGCCATGTTTAAACACCGGTTGTGATCTAATTGTTTCTTTGGAAACTCTTCTTGGGTGCGGAAAGCGAGAGCCATTTGAAGCACCATATGAAGAGATTCCTCTTCAGCATTAAATCCATCCTCATCTTTCAACTTCTCTACTTTAGTTGCTGCCAATAATTTTTCTTCAATCTCTCTATGCTCATCATCGAGAATTTCAACTTGTAAACACTCTTTCTCAACTACCCGGAAACAATTTTCTTCATCCACTCGAGTCTCCATCACGAAAAGTGGTCCTTCGGGAGCATAAATAGTCTCTTCTTCATTCTCTTCATTACGTGAAATAGATCCCTCTTCCTCATCTTCGCTACCCACTTCATTAGTTTCTCCTCTTAGAATAATCACCTTTGAATTCGGGCATTGTGAGGCAATGTGGCCAAATCCCAAGCATTTGAGACATTTCATATCTCTCGATCTCGGTTTGCTATTGTCATTAAATGGCTTCTTTTCATCACTATACTCCACGGTATTAGGCTTGTTGTTCCCTTTTAGAATCGGTTTTGAAGGATGAATAGCTTTTAAGTAAGGTCGAGACAAGCCCTCTTTAACCTTTCTTTTTCTTTGTCGTTCAATTCTCAAGGCTAGTTGAATAACATCATCAAGAGTCACATAGGATTGCAATTCTACAATGTCACCGATCTCTTTGTGCAACCCTCTAATAAATCGAGCTACAGTTTGCTCCATTGGTTCTACCACATTATAACGGATCTTAAGTATCTCGAACTCGGTCAAATATTCATCCACCGTTAGTGAACCTTGTTTCAAGTTTTGAAGCTGGAGGAACAACTCTTGCTTGTAGTGCGTAGGAACAAATCGCCTCCTCATGAGTTCCTTCAAGGCTTCCCAACTTCGGATTTCAACTTCCCCCATTTTTCTTCTTTGTGATTTAAGATTTTCCCACCATATACTTGCATATGCGGAGAACTCTAGTGTCACCATTTGCAACTTCGTCTTTTCAGAATAGTCATAACAATCAAAAATACGATCCACCTTTTTGACCCATTGTAGAAAATCTCCTCCATTACTAGAGCCTTTAAAATTAGGGATAGAGACCTTAACATGCCTCATCTCATGCTTGTCATTAGAACTCCTTCTAACACTTGGTGAATCCGACTCCCTGGGTTCCTCCCAATCTTCGTCAAATAAACTAGCATTCCGACCTCTAGAATCATTCAAAGTACTAATCCTCCTTCTAGGTCTTGGAGTTCTAGGACCCCGTATATAATCATTATCTGAAGTTCCTATTTGTTGCTGTAGTTTGAGGATCATTTCAAACATCTCCTTCATAGAAGGCTCGGTTGTCTCATGATTTTCCTCGGGTGGTGGTGCTCCTGAATTATTTCTCATATCTCTAGGGTTGTGATATTGAGCCCCGCTTCTAGTACTCATAACAAACCCTTTTAATAACAATAATACAGCAAGAATACGTGAGCCAAGGCTCTGATACCAAATGATAAGCTCCAAGAAACAAATGGAGAGCCTTAGAGAAATCTGTTCCGGAGAATGATCAATACTCGAACCAGCAGAAACAAAATGAATAAAACTCCAAATGTGTACGTGAACTAGAGCTGTATTTCGGAGACCATAAACTTAATATAATCAGGAGAGTTGTATCAAAATTCCAGCTCAAAAAGCACTCTAGATTAGGAGATCTATCAATTTTAATAACAACCCGAAAATCTGTTTCCAGCAGGACAGTTTTACCAGCGCAGATTCAAAACGGAATATCTTGAGCTACGTTTACCAAATGAAGCCCATTTTTGGAGGGTTGCTCACTAACTTACTCTTGAACAAATCACTAGAAGACATCAAATGGAGACGAACGTCGTAAGGGCCTCAAACAGATACTGCAATCAGCGATAACAACAATCCAGCACAAATCACAGATTTCAACATCTCAACAATAATCCGAAAATAACCTTTTACAATCAATAAACTCCAAAAGGCTTCCTCAACACATAACATTCATTTAATCACCAGAATATAGGCTATCCAAGCAGCAAGAAAAGAACATAAAAGAACCACAAAAATTAGAAGGGAATACAATGGAGTCCGCGGACCTCCTAGTGAGAGGGGCGACTTTGGGGTTGGCCGAAAACCAACACTTTCCAAGGTTGGAAAGTTCTCTTGTCTCCACACCACAATCTTACCTCGAAAAATAAGGATTGGAAGAAACAATATCCCAATGACGCAAGGTTGAGAAGCTTCAAGAGGAGCCTTGCTTGGGGGATGGATGAAATCGGCGCTAAGGGGAGGGGGAGGCCGTGGGTGTCTTCTCACAAAAGAGAACCAAATTTTCTTAATTCATCAAAGTCCCCTTCCAATTGCAACCAGGTAAGGTTTTAACCCAAAATGTTTACAAAAATATTACATAAGACGAAATTGACCTTAATTAACAAAAGACTAAACAACCCTTAATTAAAACAACAACAATAAATCCGAGTTTGAGTTTTGCTCTCTGAAACAAAGACATTTGACATACCAAATGGAGCCTAAATGCAACGTTCAATAGCTCGTTCAAAACCTCTGGATGTTGGCTACATTTGTTATAGTTGAAAAAACGTCATTCCAATTGTCAAAACTCCACTTGAACTATCGGAGGTCAGAATCTAGGCGGAAAAACAGCTCACAATTTTTCCCCAAAGATTGTAAAATCTCCATAAGCCCAAATGCCAACTCCAATGATGTTTATTTGATTCAAAAACCTGCAAAATAAATAAAAAGTTAGAGAATAAAAACAGTCCCTGGCTCGGGCTCAAGTTCCGGGACTTAGGGCACATCAGAGGGGAGATCAACCTTTGAGAACACCCTTGTTCCTTGAAGTTGGTCAAACAGATCGTCAATCCTCAGTAAGAGGTACTTATTCCTTATGGTTACCTTATTCAGTTCCCGATAATATATACACATCTGCATTGAGTCATCCTTCTTCTTAACAAATAATATCTGCGATCCCCACAGTGAAAAACTCAGGCGAATGAAACCTTCACTTGTTAATTTGTCTATCTGCATGTCTTAGGAACTATGTTCGGAACTATCTCAGCAACTCTCTCGGGGACTATGGAAGAAATTTTCTTGGGGGCTGTCTCAGGTACTTCCTATGCCGCCTCTACCTCTGCCTCTGTCTTTGTCGCCCTTGCCGACCATTGCACTGGACTCGCCTCCACCTTCCCACGTCCGGGAATTGTGCCCCACACCAAGCACACGTCATATTCATTTGTCTTCTGGGCAGCACTATCTGGTTTGAGGCTTCGTCCACATCCCGTATTCTACATTTTTGCGGCCTTCTTGGAAGCCTTTTAAATGACGATGGGATAATTGGATGAAGATGTGTCACAGGAGGCCACTCGATTTGTCCATTAACGGGGCGAACAAAGTGAGAGTACATCGCCATGTATGTTTCCCGATGATAGCACGCATGCACAAATTCCTCGGAAGACGTCTTCGTGAAGTGAATGCACGGGACTGCATGGACATAGGGGATGCCGGTCAACTCTCACCGATAATAGGTACAAGTACACCTATCCAAATCGATAGAGTATTGTTCGTTATCGTTGCTGACCTCAAACTGGGCAGATCCTGAAAATTGGGGGCTCCAATTTCGACCAGCAAGTTGTAGTTTGGTGAGCCGGTTGCTAATTTGCAGACACAAAATGTCTGTCAAGTGAGCCATCTTTTCATTTTTTTTCACGATCATACCCATAATGCCTTTTCATATGATCTCACACATACTTAGAATCGGTTTGTCCCAGGCTGGTAAGATGCAGGCGTTGAAGGACTCACTGAGGTTGTTGAGGCTTAAGTCACATTTTGGGATGGAGGAGAAGGCATGTTTGGCCCAACATCTCACATATATTCCTCGTAGATAGTTATGGGCTGCTGGGTCAAGCAAAAATAATTTCGTCATCTCTCTCTCAAACTACCTCACTGTTGTGGCTCTAGATGCGGCCCACATTGCATCCTTGAACAACATGCCTTTAAATTGTTTTTGAAAATTTCCATATAGGTGTCGGATGCAAAACCAATGATCTGCTTGCCATGCCACCTCTCTGACAGCTGGCACTAGCCCCTGCAAAGATTCATAGTATGAGTCAGACATTGGTACAAAATGCATAACATAAATACAGAAGGCAAAAGCAATCAACCGCATCTTTTGTCTGTCAAAAATGATTGTTCATCCATTGCCAGATGGGGTGTTTAGATCGTCGAGCAACAATTCCAGAAACCAGCTCCAAGAAGCCATAGTTTCTACTTCAATCACTGCTACATCAATCAGATACATTCCATCGTTCACTTCAATGGTGATAGTAGTGAGCAGCTGGCCTGAAGTCGCTCCCTTCAAGTGGCACCCGTCCAAACAAATAACCGATCTACCACAGTTCTGCAGGGCCATCTTGCATGCAGCCAAACACATGTAAATCCTTTTAAATGCACTCATCTCTAGGTCAACGCGCACCGAGCTTCCAAGATTAGACCTCCAAATCTCCTCGGCATAGGACCATATGAGCTTGTATTGCTCATTGTCATCCCATTCGTTAATTTTTTTTGGACGCATTTCTTGCCCTGCTAGCAATGATGGGTGTGATGTTGACGTTGAAGTCCTTCCTGACTGTCTCAATTATGGAAGAAAAGTCCCAGTAGACCTAACTTCTAAATGTGTCCAAGTAATGCGCTGCCACCCCATTTGGCAGAGGCATGGCAGCTTTCCATTTTTCTGGAAAAAGTGTGAACGTCATTGTAGAATTTAATTTGAAACGTCTTTTCACCTTGCATTTTTTAGGCTTGCAACCACCACGTGCATCCTTCCTGGCATGCAGCCCTCAACCCATTTGCATCACTGTGGGTGAATTTCATCCTGTATCCATTCTTCAACACATGATCGACAATTTCTTCTCTAATTTTATTCAGTGAACTATACTTTTTGCCAAGGCTCATACCAACGAAGCTGCCTTCTGCTTGTGTTGGTCGTCTAGGCCTACTCTCAGTCATTTCCATGTCTTCGTCACTACTGGATTGACATAATGAACGGAGGTCCTCCTCATCCTCCTCGTGTAGATTTGCTGAGACAGAGTGCAATACTATTGCAACTTCATCTCCAATTCCACGTACCTGATTGGCCAAAAAATATGGTTGTGAGCCCCATTTCAACTTGACAGTTAATAACAGATTCCTCAATACTCCAAGACGTCATTTGTTTTTCAACAAATTCTTCAACTTCTCAAAAATGCGGTTCACTTCAGCTCTCAGAATTCTCTAGAGTTCGCTAATTGCTGACAAATTGTTTGAAAAAATTGTGAGGAGTCCTCGGTGTATTTATACAATTCTGTACAAACCGCTGCGGTTTCGGATGATATCGCTGTGGTGTCTCAGTAAACCACTGCGGTTTAGGCTAACGCCGCAGCGGTGTGTCATGACGCCGCAATGGTGTGTCAAGATACCGCGACGGCTTCATACAAACCACAGCGGTGTCTTGACACAACGCTGCGGTTCCTAGCTGAACCGTCGTGGTTTATCACAAGTCTTCGCATAGTTTTTCAAAACTATGAAGCCGTAGCGATTTGTTGACAAACCACCGTGGTGCCACATTATCACGTTTAATGGAAAACGTGACAATGATGTTGGATTTGACAGTTTTCCATAGGTCAGTGGTTAATTTGTTCGGAAAAAAAAGTTAGTGGTTGGTTTGTCACCAACAATAAAGCATGATGGTTGATTTGTCATTTTCCCTTTAAATTATCTTATGTTATATCATCACATTTAAGCAACAACATGCCAAGAAAGAAAGATTTTTGGTAGAGAAAGTTCTGAAGAAATCATTTGTAAATCTTCTCTATAAACTTTTGAAATGGCTTTTTCTTCCGCATCTTGGGTTTTTTGTTGAATGGTTATACATGACATCTCATGTTGCTCACCGCAAACTTCGAGATTGAGTACTACGTTACAAGTACTTCTGTAGATTGGTGGTTCTTGAATTGTACACGTGATTTCCATATTTGTAGATTACATGGAGCAAATTGCTTTCATCCATTGGAGTCTGAGATGATGCTTTTGGTTTAATCATGGGTGAAAGAAGGAGAAGCTGAATGGATTGGTCCACGTGGCTTTTCTTCTCCTCACTTCTATCTTTAATGCTAAGCTCGCCTTATCAAAATACATTATGAAAATAATTTTCATTTTTTAAAAGCTAAACGTTATTGTAAATCTAGTTCGAATCATAAATGAAATAAAATGTACAAGGACAAAACAGAAATGCTTGGTTTATTTTTTTTTTTTTTAAAAAAACGAACTAATTTATGAGAAAAATCATTCAATTTTGTAATTTTTACGTGTCTTAAAAGCATAATCTAAATACTTAGGCAAAAGCAGCCGAAGCCTTCAATTTGTAGCAAGGCTTTATGCTTTTGTGTTGGAGATGGAGAGAGAGGTTGCATGGTGACGAGAATCCTAGTCATTTTAATGGAGGGTGGCCCCACTTCATTATCCACTCTACCCATAACTGGTTCTTCTTCTCAAATATTACTGTTTTCTTATCAAACGATAATATGCGATCTTCTTCTATATCAGTACGATGGCTGCTATGGTTTTGTTTGACCTAATGTCTTCTCGTGCTGCTGGAATTAGGGGCGGGCATAAAGGGGGTTTGAATCGCAATTTTACCAAGAACCGGCAGTTTGGTTCGGCCCCTATGTACCAGGCCTTGTTATGGATGTACTAGAACCACATCTCTCTATTTGATTCACGAGTTTGGAGTGTAAAAAATGATAAAAACCGAACTAAACTGCAGAGGTTGAAAAATCTGATTGAATCTTACCTTAAACCCAACTCAAAACTCAAAAGTGAATCATAATTCGCCCCGAACATAAAAGTCCAATTCAAAATCAACCTATATATCAAAAACTAGAAACGAGAGTCCACGATCCAAGGGCGGAACCGAACATGGAATGTGTTTTGCCATGGAATGTGCAGCTTTGCCGTTGCCTTTGTTTCTTGAGCTCGTATGTCTCTCTTTTGGCAAAGCAAAAGAAGCTCAAGGATAAGATGACGGAGGAAAGTGAGAGTTGATGGAGATTCTCCCTCTCTCTCTCTCTCTCTCTCTCTCTCTTCTTGCAAACACATCACAACCCATTTTTTCATCAGAAAGTAAACTCTTTTCTTTTTTTCATTTCGTCTTGCTCTTCTTTCTTCTTTTACTTTTCTCTCCTCACAGCTTCTCCTCTCTCTAAGCATAACCGCATTTATTCCATTTTTTGCTCTGGCATTACATAAATCATGAGAATATATAGTTAATTCTCTTCCTAAGACTTCTGTTCTGAAAGCTCATTCTCATTTTAATGGGTGGAGCAGCTTCAAAATGCCTCCTTTTCCTCTTGTTTCTCCTCTCAATCTCCTCTTCTGGTAAGCAACTTCTCTTCCGTCTTTAACTTTCTCGAACAAAAATCAAGTGAACACACTTCAATGGTGTTAGTCTGCTGTACTCAAATTGCAGGTGGGTTAGCAGAAGATTTTGCTCCAATGGCACGGTTGCAGTCAGAAAGGGGACGGAAGAAGAGAAAAATCCAACCCGAAATATACAAGCTCGACGCAGTCAACCCGTCACCCACAATCTTCCCCACAACTCCGATGTTCCCTCAACCTCCGGCAGCTTCCACACCAACAATCGTCACAGTTCCGACGACAAACCCAGTGACCGTTGTGCCTACGAGTCCTTGGGCAGTTCCTGGAACGCCGGTAACGACGTATCCGACGACACCAATCACGAACCCAGTCTCTTCACCGGCAGTGTCTTCTCCGGCACTTCCCGGACAGAGCTGGTGTGTGGCGAAGACTGGAACTCTACAGACATTACTTCAGGCAGCTCTTGATTACGCATGTGGAATTGGAGGTTCTGAGTGTTCTCCCATCCAGCAGGGCGGCAGCTGTTTCTTTCCAAATACCCTTGAAAACCACGCTTCGTTTGCCTTCAACTCCTACTTTCAGAGGATTCCCATCGCTACCAGCTGTGACTTTGGAGGGAGCGCCATGATTGTTAACACCAACCCAAGTCAGAAAGTTCATCTTTCGCTTCTTTTTCTTCTTGCAGATGTAGTTGCTTTCACTGCGAATGATTCTGTATGGTCTCAATCAACGCAGGTACTGGGTCTTGCATTTACCCACTCTCATCCTCCCCCCCTTCTCAGTCATCGCCATCATCTCTTCCGGCGACCACTAATCCAGTTCCGATGCCGACACCAACTACAGTGTTTCCTCCTCCGTCTCCAGTTACGATATCACCGCCGTATCCAGTTACGACATCGCCGCCGTATCCAGTTACGACATCGCCGCCGTATCCAGTTACGACATCGTCGCCTTATCCAGCTACGATATCTCCTCCGTATCCGCTTGCCACGTCGCCGCCGTTATCTGGGTTAGACATTTCATTCTCAGTTCTCACTTTTCGTCCGCTAACAAATCCGACCTTCTGAGAAATATTTAATCATATTTTTTGTTTCTCCTTGGGCACTGCTTTAAGCTCCGGCAGTTCGCCTACACCCACTGTTTTGAACACGAGCAATCCAGCTTCGGGATCGGGCACAACCACCACAACAGGGTTGGGATCCGAAAGTAGTCCTGCGTCTTCCACTTCAAGCGCCACCACTTCCCCTTACGGTGGATTTACGATCATCGCAGTCCTACTCCTGGTGATAACCTTTGTTTAGCATGGACAAAGCTTTCTTGATTCGTAGGATCATACAAGACACCCATTTCCAGTTCCTTTTCCGCCGTTGAAGCTGTGTGCGGAAAGAAGTACGAGAATGGTCAGAGGTAGAACTTCATCAGCAGGTGTGTACAAACAATAGGAAGATTAAACTAAGTGAATTTCAGCAGAGCCTTGTGAATTTTGTAAATTGGATGTGCAAATAAAAGGCTGTCTTTTTAATCGGAAACAGCTTAATTTAAGAACAGAGGAAGAGGGAAATAATAGCAACCAATTCTGTATTTCTTTGAATGATCAAAGAAAAACATAGGAATAAGATACTCTCTTATAATAGGTTATTGAGTCCTTTGTAACTTTTTACACAATATTCAATATTCTGATCCCCTCTAGACTATTCTTCAAGGTTTTATATAATAAATTTGACTAACTAAGTAATTTTCATTTATAACCCTCATAACCGATTATTACTCTCGCCTTAAAAAAATCACCTCGTCCTCAAAGTGAAAAAAAAAATGAAAAATATATTTTTTATTTACATCTTCAATATTTTTAAGAAAAAATAGGTTAAAATTAAGTTCAAAAACTTTCTCTTCTTCATTTGTAAATTCCATCAAATTTTTGAGCCCAACAATTTGAATTAAAAGACTATATGTCTTTACACCCAAATTTTTATTCAAATGGACCTCGGCTGAAATTTGCCCATTAACTCCATCACTCCACCACATTAGGGCTTCTGGAAAGATTGGCCCATTAGTTGTCTTCTTCCTGTAGGGTTGATGCATTGGGCACTCTGACCCAATATTTGACTTCTTTGCAATTTCGGATTCCATCGCCAGCTCATCCACATCTGCCAACCAATTTCATCCTTCCTTCGTTGCAGTTTCCACCTTTTTCGCTGCTAGCTCATCCCTGTCCACCATCCAGCGGTTTTCTCCGTAACCTCCAACGACGTCGGTTACTCCCTCTCCACTGTCGTCGGTTCCTCCATTTCCCTCGTCGTCGGCTCCTCCCTTTTTGCAGTCGCGACTTTTCTTGATTTCTGGAACCTTCTATGCAATTACCGATTCATCAGCCAACTCATCGTCCATCGTCACCTATTCCGCTCCTGCAATAGCCGATTCCTCTCTTGCAGTCGTCGGCGACTCTCCTGGAGTTGCCTGCTCCTCTCCAACAGTCGCCGGTTCCTCTCTTGCAGTCGCGAAAATCCCTCTCCCTCTTTCCCCGATTTTATTTGTTACCAGATCTTCGAGAGCGATTTTTTTCTCGCAACAGATTTCATTGGCAGATTCTTCTTCAGCTGCCTTCTGCAACTGGTCCGAAACTACTTCCAATTCTTGTCCAAATCTTTCTAATATTCTTTTATTCAAAACTAGCCAAGAAAGACACTGCCGAACTCCACTCTCCCATTGGTACGAAGATAATGTTGCGCCTTCGAAATTCACCATAGCTGCTTCAATTTTTTCAGCATCTAAATACCTGTTGATACTAAAAAAACGATCAGCTCTGACTATCCAACCTTCAGGATCATTGGCCAAAAAAAAAGGTAATTCCAGACTTCTTGAAAGAAAATCGTTGCTCAAGAACTGTCAGTTTTCCTTATTTCTCATCTCTTTTTCCGCTTCGAAACTTCTGGACCAGTATTGATTTTTTGATGATGGAGGTCGTTCATCCATTTTAGCCAACATTCTTGTCATTTGCTCTTGAATCTGTGAAATGCTGCGTTCCATCGACGCAAGTTTCTCTATTTTCTTTAACTCTTACTTTATACTTGTCATCTCTTTTTGCGACTCCATCACGTTTTCTCTCTGCGATTCTGATCGAGTAATCATGCTCAGTCGATCGACGATGCTCTAATATCAAATTGATAGGAACCAATTCTATATTTCTTGAATGATCAAAGAACAACATATGAATAGGATACTCTCTTACACTAGGCTTTCGAGTCCCTAGTGACTCCCTACACAATACTCAATAATCTGATCCTCCTCCCGACTACCCCTCAAGTCTTTATATAATAGACTTGACTCACTGAGTAATTTCCATTTATAACTCTCCTAACCTATCAGGAAACTAGTCTTCCACTTCGGCGAAGCTTACCGTGCTTTCAACAGAATTTGTCCTTCATTTTCTAAATTTGAAAATTTATGACATTAGCAAAAACTAATACAAGTAAAGGGCATGCATAGGACGCCGAATTTGCTTGTCACATCTGTATGTTAGAGATCAAACAATAACCAGAAAAAGAAAATACGATTTGAGACAACAAATTTACGTGGAAAAACCCTTATAGGAAAAAAAACCACGGGCAGAGGAATGAATCTACTATGAAGATCGAAATACAACCGCAAGTTTTGCAACTCTAGCTTATATCAATTTATAAAGAAAACAAAACCCTAAATGAAATCTACAATGCGGGCCTACCGGCCCAGCCTAATAGAATTCGGGTATCATTGAAATCTAACAATCTCCACCTTAACATGAATTCTATGAAAGAAATCCATAGTGCGTGCTCGTCAGCCCGGCCCAACAAAATGAATTCAAAACCCTGAATTCTGACAATCTCCATCTCGGAACGAATTCTGATGCAAATAACCAATTTTTAAATCTTCATGTCTTCCTCTTCCACACCCTTAAAGAAGATCTGCAACGAGGGCCCACTTGCCCGTCTCAAAGAAATATACAAATCACCAATATAAAAGTCTTCAAGGGTAAATTCAGCAACTAATGCTGACCTAGTTTAAAAACATTTAAACCACAAATGGTGATATTTTCAAATCTCACAAAGAGACAGTCAAATCTATGCGAGTATATCTCGCCACTTAACTTGCCATATCAAAACCGTCTTTCAAAATTCTTTAAAATTTCACTCTCGTTATTTTACCATAACGAAATCTTGAATCTTAATTCAAAAGTGGAATATCTATTTCAAAGATCTCATCGCCCCAGAAACATAATCATTAACAAAATATCTGATCCAAAAGATCACTGACTTCAATAAAATATTCACCCTAAAATATTGAAGTGGAAAATTATCGATATCACAAGATTCTAAAAGATATTCCTAAAATTCAGATATTTCCGTCATAACAAATCATCTCCAAAATCAAATCAATCTCATCGTCGGGGAATAATTTTCCCGTTCATTTTTTTTTATTTTCTTTTTCCAAAAAAAATTGTAATTTTCTCAAAAAATTACACAAACCTTATTCGATGCAGAACGAACCGAAGTGAATTTGTTTCACCACACTTGGAAACACGAACTCCCGAAATCAAAGCTCTGATACCATTTGTTAGAGATTGAACGATAACCATAAAAAGAAAATACGATGTGAAATACTAGATTTACGTGAAAAAATCATTTCAGAAAAAAACCACGGGTAGAAGAATAATCTACTATTAAAATCAAAATACAACTGCAAGTTTTGCGACTTTAGTTTACATTAATTTATAGAAAAAACAAAACCCTAAATGAGATCTACAATACGAGCCTACCGACCCATCTCAATAAAATTCAGGTCACATTGAAATCTAACATCTCATTAAAACTATTAATCTTATGTAGGACTCTACCTTTCAACCAAACATGGAGGTCCAAATTTAGGGAAAGTTATATCTTTCGTCACTAGGACAACTTACTCACCGAGGAATGCGACTACCACTCAGCTATGGACTTCCACTTCAAGTAGATTAGTTTTCTATCTAGAACTCAGCCTTGACCGCTGAAATCAAGCCTCTGCCAAGGTCAAGGTGTGCACGCAGAAATCAATCCTAGGCCGTTGAACCTTGACCTGACAAAAGATTATGGTCCGAGGTCTATCAGGTCTTGGACCACCAGGCCGATCAGCAATAAACGTAACCTTTTACGCTGCACCAAAGGCGTGACATCATGTAAAACTCAAATACAAAAGGCAGTTTCTTTAGCATCGCGAGCCAAGAATACCCAAGGCTGAGGGGCTAATTTTGCAATGGCCGCCTTAAGACCAGCTCCATAGATAAAACCCACGGGCCAACTCTCCACTTAGAAATAGGTCTAGGACTGGCGCAAAGTCTGGCAGAAAAGAGCAAGTACCTTATATATATATATATATATATATATATATATTTGATAAAAAGAGAACAAAAGTGACTTCTCCCGTCACAGCAGTCTTCCTATGCCAAGACAAATAAACCTGTGCAGTTGTGTACATTCTTTTTACAAGCGCAGATATTCCTCCTATATGAACTCCAATCCATCCGGACTCTTCACATGTAGGAAGGAACAGGCGGAGTAGAGTTTCATCTCTTAGAAAACATCACCAACGCCAACATGGACATAGAAACCACAATCTTAAACCCAGAACTTTCCCAGAAATTTTGTTTTCCGCTGTCCACAATCTCCCCGCGCTGTGTGGCGGCTAACTGATCTTTGAGTTCTTTCAGAGCTTTGTCCCGTCGCTCCCCTAACTGTCAGAAGCAACAAAAAGATTGAACTTTTTTAAGAGGAAATAAGAGGAGAAGATGAATGATCTCATTACAGAAACTCTATTTTGAAGCATTTCTGAATTATAAGCCAAACCCACATTTTTTTAAGTTCACTAAAACAGAAATTTAGATCGATCAGTCTGGTCGAGTCTTTTTCAGTCACAGGCTAGAGCATGGTAATGTTCTGACTTGAAAACAAGATATTTTCACCAAACTGCAGAACTTGCTTAAAATAACATTGCTAAGTTTTGCCTTACCCTTTGAAGCTTCCGACTCTGGGCGCGGGCCTCCTGCAAACAGAATTCCAATTTCAACACTTTCTTTTTGAGTTCTTGATCAGCTCTTCTTTGCTTCTCTAGCTGTTGCGAGAACATAATTGAAATGAATAATTAAAAAAAGAATACAATATAGAGGATGGACGCAATAATATGACTCAAAAGTTGTTGGGATTGACACACTTGTGATTCCAGCTCTTTTGTTTTATGCCTCCAATGAGCAGACATCATCTTGATTTCATCTTTCAATTGGGCAATTTCTTCATCTTTTGTCATCAATAATTTGTTGATTTTTTCCTCATCCAATATTTTCTTAACTTCACTCTCGCTGCTTGCTTCGGCTTTGGAAACAGCTTGCATAATATCACGTTCAAACCTCAACACTTCATCTCTTAGTTGCTTTTGGGAAGATTCCCTCATTTGAAGATCCTTCTGCAGACTGTCCACCCGCTCTCCGAGCCTGATCACACGATCCTCTTGTGTTTTTAAAGATGTGTTTTTCTCGTCTAATTCTTTCACAAGCACAAGACACTGGGCCTGCGCTGATTCGGCCGAAGCAGCTCTTGCATCTGCAGTTGCCTGAGTAGCAGCAAGTTGTGATCGAAGATCGTCCAACTCATTGAGGTACTGCAATCATATAATTTTCACAAAGGAAAGAAGGCTTTAAAACAATCTGAAACAACAAAAAATAGATGTAAGTACTAATTATTTGCTGAAACTGTCTGTGAATAAGATCAGCCATGGGACAGGTCCAATGATTGTTTCTGATCAAACAAAGATGTCCATTAAAAAACATATTTTATGGTTCAGGAGACATGATATCGATATCGATAACTTTTTCAAAAATATGTTTTTATTGATCTGTCTGGAAATTCAGTGCCTCCCTACCTAAATCACAGATATAATTTACCTACAACGTTGTTTATTTCAAAGGATAATAAAACAGAGATGTATCAGCAAAGATGTTTCAGTTTTTGCAACTATTATTTCATAAGAGCCACTGATTCTTATAAAACCAGCTACCACGACGACATGGACTTTTCAGAAAAACACGAGGAAAGTTTCTGTCAAAAAACACCGATGATGTGAGAAATGATTGTACTTCATCATACTCACGTTGTTGGATAAAATAAACAGAAGAATTATTCAGCTCCAAGAGAAGAAAGACAATAGCTCAGAGTCCGAAGGGATCATACGATCCGTGGCCAATTTTCAAATTTGGTATGGCAAGACATACAAATGAGGCGAATCAGAAAGCAAATAAGACAGCTTGAAGCTCAATTGATATTTCAAGCAGTCCAAAGGGAAACCCACAGAAAAAAGCCAAATAGAAAAAGGCTTGTAAAAAACAAAAGTATCAAGTGGGCAACCTTGTCTGCGGTAGACGACGATGCCTGAAGCTGATCATTACGCTCTTCCAATCTCTTCTGCAATCTTTCAAGCTCATCTTCCATGTTTTTAGCCTTTGTTTCTGCTTCCTGCCAAACAACCCAAAAACAAAATACCCTACTCGATTTACAGACTGAAACCCAAATAAAGATCCATACATGCAATAGTCCGAATTTAAGGTCCAAATTCATAAGATAAAGTAAAAAAGAAAATGAAAAAATTGAAAATCACATGCCTGTCTAGTTATGGACTCTTGGGCGTATGATTGCTCTTGGGAAGCTAGGCGGTTGCGAACCTCCTTCAGCTCAATGGCTAGCGAGAGGACGTTGCGGCGGAAGCTCTGCTTCTTTTCATTCAAGTCTTTGAGAAGTGGATCAACATCTCCAACAGCATGACACGAAGAAGACGACGATGAGTTGTCGAAAACCGACATCGGAAAACGGAAGAACAGGATCCGACGGTGAGAACAACTTGCCCGTTAGCAAGAGGATGAGCAGAATCAATCGAGTCCTCACTTTTAGTATCCGTGATAAGACTCGACAGTCTGGGGAGCAAAGCCTTTCACATCTGCATGTGTGAAACCTGGTAGTTGTGAATTAAATGCTCATGGCGAAGGAATTTTAATGGAAATGAAATTCAAAATCATCAAACAATACAATTAAAACAATAATTAAGATGGGTTTGACCAAATTGAATTTCACGTAAAAATCTCATCTTTATTTGTTCGCGTTATCTTGAAATTATTGAATAAATAAAGTCCAGAAAAATCGAATATCCTGCTCTCTTTTTTCCCTGGCTAATAATAAACCCCATATCCGACACGAGACACGAGAGAGAGAGAGAGAGGGAGGCTTACTTGTCATTTGAACCTAAAAATTTAAACTTTGGGCTGATTTCGAGAAATCCCGCCACAGGAGATTTCTGGGGAAAACAGAAGAGCCTAATGGAAATCAATTTTCGAGTAAATATGAAGAGGTTTAATTTTGCTACTCTGTTCCTCGAACAATTTCAAAGGACAAAATGTTGGCTTCTTCCTCTACATCAACTGGTTGAGGAACATCAGATACCAGATCTAAATCAGAAACATAGCAAGAAAATCCATTGTACAGTGTACCACACTAGAAAAGGGAGCAAAACCCGTCCACATGACGAAGCAGCGATTTGGCGAGGGTCCAAATCCAGTAGCTTCTTTAATACGAGATTCAGTACTTAAAAAAAGAACAAAAAAAGGGAAAAGATCTTTAAAGGGAGCAAAGAGAAAGCGTTCCTCGTCCATGGGCAGCCATCGGCGGCGTTGAATGGGGCGGAGATTGGTTCGATCGGAAATGGAAATCGGAACTGGAGGAGTCTTTGTTCGAGGAGGCATGGGACGGGGTCTTAGGTTCGATCTGGTCGTAGCCTCGGGTTTGAAATACTGACAAATCCCGCAGCTAAGGCTTGAGTTCCTCGGTGAAATTGACTTCTTTGGCCTTTGTTCATACTGGTAACGCGGCAAATCCAATTTTTTGGGCTGGTCAACACTTAGATTATGCCACGTATTCTTTTTAGAGGCGTCCGATATCAGGCTGTGATACGACCCTCATGCTTGCTAATATTATGTTATATTTTCGTAGGAATTGTACTACGTTTAAATTTAATTAAATTGACACTTGTTTGAAAATTCGAAATTGTGTAAAAAAGAAGAAAGTTTTTTTTTTTTTTTTAAATTTCTACTCAAATTGAATCAACATACACAACCATTTGTATAAACTATTTTCCATAATTATACTAATGGCTTTTAGGTAATTAAAATTTATAATTCCATAACTATGCTAATTTATTTTAAGTAATCTGATTAAAATAATAATTCACAATTATCCCATAATAGTGAATATTATTTTCTTTGCTTGTCTCAGCAATTTCCCTCGAGTTGGAAGAGCGAATATGGAAAGCTCACAACTCATTATTTTTTAGAAGACTTCATTTTCCAAAGATTTTGGTGAATACTTCTGCAAGCTAATTAGTTGAAGAAACATATTTGATAACAACAAAACCATCTTGTATTATATTGTTAATAAAATGACAATGCATCTCTATATTTCTGGTTCTTTCTTGAAAAAAAGGTAAGGGTGGAAATGATTTGGTTCGGTTCGATTTTTTACTGAATTGGAACCGAACCGATGCAGTTCAGTTTTGGTTTTGGAAAATCGAAACCTAACCGAGAATAGTGAAAAACCGAACCGAAAACTGAACCTCAGTTTCGGTTCTAATTGGTTCGGTTTTGGTTGGATTTTTTCATGGCATCAATTTTTATGTTTTTGGTTCGATTTTTTGGTTTTGTACTCAGTTTTGAGGTCGCTTAGGCAGTTCAGTTCTTTCGATTTTTTAGGTTTAATATAGCACATAATTTTCCTAATAGATTTCATGCCATCTAATTTTCCTAATTATCTTCTTTAAACTATGATTTGGCACCCTAAAAATCCAGCAGCACAATATACATAACAACCTATGCTAATCAGCACATCAAGCTCACAGTTTTATGATAGGAGTAAATTTGAAGTTTTCACAAAAATTGACAATACCAATATTCAAAACAGATTCTAAACTGTGAATCAATTAGTAAACCAACAACACTTCCTTAACCAAGAGACAGAAGCAATGAATACATGTATTCACAAATCTCCAACAGGTCAATCTATGAACAGATTTCAAAGTTTAATTATTTAGGAAATAGTCAACCTCACCATACAAACAGTTTCTCTACCACCAATTGAAAACAGTCTCAAACTTGTAATCCTAAATACATGACCAGAATTTCCCTCAACAAAATAGGATTAAAATTCCTTATTCATGTAACATATTCTTACATCCAGAACTAGAAACAGAACCAATCTTAACAACGTTTACAGATTTTCCAATCCTCAATCATAGTTAGTACTCAACATTAACAGCATAAAAACTTAAACAATCACCAACATAAGTTCATACACTTATTTCTCAACTTCTGAACCAAAACAGAAAACATCCCACTTATAATACTGAACTCACAATCAGGTAGTGAGTTTGAATCACCGATGTCCGATTAGAGCATCAACGTCTGTGAGAGAGAGTTCGTCATCACTCGTCGATGTCTGCCTTCGGCTAGAGATATTGCAAGAGAGATCAGGGTCGAGTCGGTCGATGTGTGGCTGTGGTTTCGGGAGATGGAGATTGGAGAGAGATGTGGGTGACTGGTGAGCGGCTAGACCTAGGCTAGAGAGAATGAGACGAAGGGAGGGAGGGACGGGTTTTCCATTTTCGGGAAGGGCAAGTCGGCAAGAGGACAGTCGCTCAAGGCTCGAGGGTTGGGGTCAGCAGCAAGAGGACAGGCGGCCAGGCGCTCAAGGCTCGAGGGTGGGTTGGGATTTTTTTATATCATCGGTTCAGGTCTCAGGTTACCCGGTAAATTTGTTTTTTTATTAAAATTGGACTGAACTATCAAAATTGTTTGGTTTAGTCTGGTTACCTGGTTTGAACCAAACTGATTCTTATCCCTAAAAAGGGGGAGTAGTTGTTGTGTAAAGGTATTTTATTATCACAATATAATAACGTCGGCTTCGGATGCAATACTATTAAATCTTTCAATAATGAGTGTAGTCAAGTTAATTCAGAACATGGATTCATCATTGCTCTATATTCAACTTCTGCTAAGGAAAGAGATACATTATTTTGCTTCTTTGATCGCTAAGTAAGAAGTGAATATCCTAAAAAAAGACAATAACATGTGGTTGATTTACAAGAAATTGGATAGCCTCCCCAATTTGAATTGCAAAGATAAATCCTTAGAATGGAAAAATAAATCTTTCCCATTATTCTTTAAATACATAGCACTTGCAAAGTGGCTTCCATATGTGGTTTGTGTGGTGCATGCATGAATTTGCTCAATACATGTACTGAATATGTGATATAAGAGTGAGTAATAGTTAAACATATCGCGCATCTTATAAGTTGAGTATAATTGAGATGAATCTTTAAGCAATTCTCCTTCAGTTGAGAGTTTTTTGTCTTGCTCCATAGAAAAATTCACAAGTTTAACTCCTAATAATCCACCATCCTTTAAGATTTCTAAAGTGTGTTGTTGTTGACAAAGGAAAATTACTTTATTTGACTGATTGACTTTTATGCCAAGAAAATACTTCAAATTGCTTAAATCTTTAATCCAAAAATGAATATGAAAAAACTATTTAAGAGCAAATATAGATAAGAAGACTACCATCCACATATATTAATTAAGTTGTAAAAGATTTTCCTTTATGATATGTGAACATTGGAATACTCTACTTTTGATTGAACAAAACTAAATGTTTGAATAGTTGTAGAGAAGTTAACAAACCATTGATGAGAGGCTTGCTTTAAGCCATATAATGACTTAGTGGGGTGACACACTAAATTCTCCACCTATCTATGAAGACTAGGAGATGAAAATATATTGATTTCTTCACAAAGATCGCTATGAAGAAATACATTCCAAACATCAAGTAAGTGAAGAGACTGATTTTGTGCAACTGCTAATGGCCATAAACAATGAATAGTTATCATTTTAGCCATGGGAAAAAGAGTCTTTGTAATCGATACTTCCTTATTAAGTGCAACATTTTGTCATTAAACAAACTTTGTAATGTTCAAGGATACCATTTGAGATACGGTTGATTTAATAAACCCAATGACAACTAATATCTTTCTTGCCAATAAGAAGAAGAGTAAGAAACCAAGTGTTGTTGGCTTCTAAAGCAACCATTTTAGATTGTATTGCTTCTTGCCAAGGGGAATGAGAAGTTCCTTGGCTAGCAATAAAGGATTGATGTGTCACGACCCCTTAGAAATCAGAGTGGTGAACAGGATTCTCCACTTGGAAAATGCTCACATCAGGACGAATATCACAATTGTTCATTACATTCACATAATCGGGATATATAACTATAAAATCCAATCCAAACAGAAAAGTTATAATATTATTTATTTACAAAAATTTATCTGAATGTATTTTACAAACATGAGTCAAACTAACTAAGTAAAATAAAAGACCAAATCCAAAATTTTCTCATGGGCCTATGATGTGCGAACTCTTCAGTCCAATAAATCTTTATTATTTTATTCTAAAGTTGCTACCACTTCTGTAATAAATCGATAAATTCCTCCGTTTATGTAATATGAAGAATTTCATAAAATAAATATATTTAATTACGAGATGGTATTTTGTGGTCGAAATAATACCGTGTAAATGTATGAAAAATATTGTTGAGTGATTAAAGTATAATTTTTAAAGGAAATTCGTTACAGATTGTGTATTTTGTATTTTCGATCGCATTGAGGTCGAAGTTGCAGTCGAATATCTCAAGCAAAATGCATTATGGGTTGCTCTTTGCATTTTCAGTCATACCGCGGTCGAAGTTGACGAGGAAGGGTTCGACCGAAATGCATTCCAGATTACGTTTTATGGTTTTTGAATGAAACACGGTCGAGGATGCAGACGTGATGCCCCACCAAAAAATAGCAGGTTTTTGAATTTGTCAAATTCGTCAATTTTGCGGTTGAGTCATTGGTCGGGACGCAGTAGCAAGGTTCGACCGAAACACAAAACTGTGGCAAAAATTGAGAAATCGGTCGATGGGTGGTCGAGGGTTCGGTTAGCTTACTCAACTGAAAAGTCTATTTTAAATGAAAAATCTGCTTCAGTCAACCATTCTTTTATTTCCTTCCTCCAATAACTTTCCCTCCTCTCCCAAGGTGATGATAAACTTTCCATGCGGCGTCGTCGTGTTGGACCACCTCCATTGAAATGGGTGACTGTCCATCACCTGGCATATCCCTTGGATGCCTCGCTCCCTCTTTTGTTTATAAATGGAGGGTCGTCCATGTGAAGCTGCTGCTTCTAGTAGTGCTGCTTTTTACAGAGTTGTATTCTCTAAGAGCCCAATGTGTGTGTGAGTGAGGTTGAAGCCACTGTTGGTTTGGATTTAAGGGAAAACCATGGGTTGCTGTAAGGAATTGTTTAGTGCTCAAAATCTTCAGTTGCTTGGAATGTTCAGTGAGATAAGAAATGGATAGAGTCGTGGCCAGTGGAGTCCCTACACCACCAACAATTTCTTGTTTGTTAATTTACTGAATATACTTACTGTGACATGCTTAGTGTTGTTCCTGCTCGTATAAGTTCATGCTATTCTAGGCCTCACTTTGTATACTGGTTGATATTGCTCTCTGTGAAGCTCATAACCATTGCATAACTATACTTCCTGTCATGTATCTACTCTATTAGTTTGGTTACTGCTCTGATGTCTACTACTTTGGTGAATCAGTTAAGAATAATACTTTGTTAGTTGTTTACTCTATCTTTATTCCATTACTGCTAGGATAAATGTTCATGTTTTCCTTTAACTACCGAGCATGCTTAGTTTAACCTCTATTATAAATTGCCGGTTGATTCTTTGTGAATAGAAATTCTCCGTTCCTCTGGAAATTACTTGTTGGCTAATCTATGAGTTTATTTCCCTACTGCTAGTTGCTTAACTTGGTTCTCTGTGATTAGCTGCTTATTTTACTCTGGCTATTGGTTACTTGTAAAATCTCTGTTATTAGTTTTGGTTTCATTAGATGAGTTATATTCTCGCTCACTTGCTGTTTCCTTCGACTGCTGAGCATATTTAGGATGTTGAGGACCGTTGTTGTTTCCTTTAATTGCTAAGTATGTTTAGGAGAATGAATATTATTACTGCTTCCTTTAATTGCCAAGCATGTCTAGGATTCCACCAATGATCAACTATTGTACTTACAATGTTGCTTTATTGAATTTGCAATCCACATTATATTCCGTTATGGAACATTACTCCATGTTATAGCATGCTAGTAGTTTTTACCATATTCCATGCTTTATTGTTGTCCTCCTATTTAATTATACCATGCTAATTGCCATCATATTATATTGTCTCGTGTTAGCTTTTCGTTATTTAATTTGTTGATTTTAGTTAATTGAATTATTACTCATAATCCTAGTATTATATTGTGTTATTTGGTAATATAGGTTATTGGCTTACTCTTAGTTGATAGCTTGGATTTAATTTAATTGGATCCATTTCATTTCCGTTATATGATATTAATATATATTATTGTGCTTATTGCTTCGTATTGACATGTATTATGATAATAGAAACAAGTAGGGATGCCATATTGGATTGGTATTCATATGCATTTTATGAGAGAAAAATGGATAAAGTAAATGAATGTATGGGAATTGGAGGATGGGGAGGTAGTTCGAATTTAACTCGGTAGACTCAAAGAATTATGCCCTTCCCTTATAGGGTTGTGAGAGAATTATGTCTTGTCCTTGTCAAGTCACAAGAGTCTGTTTACCCAAGAGGGTTATATTCCAACTAGAGGTTATAATTCTCCCTGCCAAGGATTACTCTAATGTCCTATCTCGATGTACGAGTTAATGTATAGAACCTTGAGTAAAGAACAGTTTGGGTGGATTCCATCTGACATAATTAGTTACAGGAATACATCATATTGCATCTCATTGCTTCTTGGGCCTTAGATTCATAGTTTGCTTGTGGTGTAGTATGCACGATAACATGTGAAGTAGTTAATGAAAGATTTGCATGGGCGGGTCTTATGGCTGGCTAGGCTAAATAATGAAAAAGAGAAAAAAGTTTTGTAAATAATAAGTAAATAGTTTGTTTAGTGTTCTTTAAATGAATTATTTAGGCATCTGCTACGAATTAAGAAAAAAGATTTTATAATTTTAGTCGTTCGCTGTAATTTGGAAAAATGATTTTGCAACAAAAGTCATTCACTGTTTATGTTTATAATGATTTAAGTAATGAGTTTGAGAAAATGATTTTTAACGATAAGGTTTTAAGAAAAGAACTTTGATTTCAACTTAAAAGGTTTTAATAAAGGTTTATGCTGTTCTTATAAAAAAAAAAAAAAAGTTTTAAATTTCACACGATTTTTAAAGGTAATAAAAACTTGGTTGTTACAACTTGATCCTAAAAAATTTCAAGAATAACGAATGCGTTTTTTTAGCTCAATAAGAATCATAATATAAGAATCCAATAAATCATAAAAATATCACATCTAATAATGTACTATTGCCTTACATGATTAGTCCTTACAACCTTACCTTCAATTTTCACCTTATGATCAACTCTAAATATCACACATCCCAAATCTATGTTATTCCAAAACTCTATATATTTCTCATTAATATCATATTTATGTGTTACACCTTTTTATATAAGAAGTGATATTGCATGTATGTGAATGCTAGACATATGATTTAGGTAATCATAGTCTACCTTACTCAATTCTCATGTGCAATTACTTTTCATTATAGCAACCCATTTTCATTTACTTAAAACATATAGATTTGGAACACTCTTTCTTTTCAAAACATGGCGTAGTAGAAGACTTTTCGTAAATAAAAACATTTGAAAAGAATAAGGAAAGGAACACCATAAATAAATTCTTTTCATTAAACCATTTATAACTTACAAAATATGTCTTAACTTAAAACACATTTTTCCTTTCCTTTATCCTTTAGCCTAGCTAGCCACAAGATCCACAACGCGTAATTCCTCCATCAATTGCTCATTTTCTGGTTACCATACTTACCTACATCACAAGACTTAAACCATAAGTCTAATGCTTAGTAAGAAATAAGATGCATAATGAACATGATATGCACTTTATAAAACATTTTAATTTCAGAAACACAAATATCATTTCTTATCTTATGGAGAAAGTAGGTTTTGGAATTATTGGATTTGGTTAAAAATTGTGGAAGTTATAAAAGGTTCTAAAAATCGGGTGAAAACCCTAGTATGCGTGTTTGAAGGAGTGCATTTCTTTCATGTGTTATTGATGGATATTTATTGGTTTTGAAGGTATTGCAAGAAAAACTCTTAAGTGTTGAAGTGCATAAAGGACCTAAGGTAAGAGATATGCATGTTTTTGGCCTATTGGCGTACATCACAAAAATTTAGGAAATTGTTTGATATGTTGTGTATTTATGGGAATATTTTTGTGATGTGATGTGACTACTTGTATGTTCACATGTGATTAGTTATAGAAAATATATGAGGTTAGTATTGATGTGATTAAAAATTAAAATGTTGATTGTTAATGATACGTGTAACACCCCAACCTTTTTAAGATGGATAACTATCGGGGTATTACAAAGAACGTTTCGGGGCGTTAGGTTTAAGGGGTATTTCCAATACGTTTTTCACGTATACGTGATGTAATCAACTGTTGGAATAATTAGGACATTACATTGCGTATTTTTACGGGTTATTTTATGACGTGTAATTATGAAAAAATGTTGTGGAATAGGAGTTAGGTGAGAAAAAGGCAAGGAAATGTTGTTCTAGGCATTTCAGACGCCTGCGGACGAGTTATGTCGTCCGTAAATGCATTTCATGTCTTGGGACGACTTAGGACGAGAATTCGCGTCCTGACTTCACTATGCCATGGAGTTGCGGACGAGTCTGGACGAATACGTATGTGGGGAGGCCTCGTTTGATTTGAATCTGTCCATTTTATAGACAACTTCGGATGCTTGCGGATGCTTCATGTGGACGCCAAATCGTGTCTGAATGGCCTGTGCGGATGACTCCGGACAGGAATGACGTCTGTTTGCGGACGCCATGTCGCGTCTGAATGTTATTTTGGACGGTACGGACAGGACAAGGACGCCAGTTCTCGTCTGTGGAAGCGATTTTGCCTTAGGAATTTTACCCTTGTGGACGAGACCAATGCATTTGCACTCGTTTGAATTAACCTAGACCTACAAAAAATTAGGGCTTAAAATGTTAGGAATTGTCATGTAGTCCATTAATGCGCAGTATGGGGACGATGAATCCATGCTCCCACGCCGAAACCATGCTGAAGACCATGTCGCCCATGCCTACCACGCCCTCCCCTTTCCTTAGCAGTGTACGATGTCCCCTCTCCTGGTATGACTTCACGCCATCCTTCCCCCCTTTTGTGATTCAGTTCATTTTCATTTCCTGTGTGAGAAGTTCTAGAGAGCGAGAGAGAGTCCGGCAAGAGAGGGAAATCCACGAGAGGGAGTTTGAGATTTTGTGAAGTGTGAGTTAGCCATTATGTGAGTGAAGTGAGGTGAGCCAGAGAGCGGGCTGCTGTGATCTGGAGCTCAAGCTCTATGTGAGCTGGTGTTGCAGCTACCGTCCGTGAGGGCTGGAGTGTTGTCCCTATTTTAGTGTCTTCATTAGTGGTAACGAATAGGGGTGTCTTGGCCAGTGGAGGCCTTACATCACAAGTGGGGGTGCGTGAGTTGCAATTCCTTATCGTTGATAGTCTTGCTAATTCTCGATATAATTATAGTGTCCAGTGGTTTCCTTGCTAGTACTACTGTGAGCTAACTATTAGTTGATATTAGTAGTTTATAGACCCTTGGTGATCTGCTGCTGTTATTTCTTGAATGATAATCTGTTGCTAGAATAGTGTTAGTTTCCATGGATGAACTAGTGTTGTTATTTCTTGTGTTGATAGTGTAGTTTCCTTGTTGATGGTTCTATTGTTGGTTCTCTATTGATGGATGATGTGATAAGTACGAATGAATGGTTAATTTCATTAATGATGATTTTGCCCTGTTATTCTGTTTTCATATTTGCTGTGGTAATTACTTGCTGTTGTGATAGAATAATAATTGAATCTAAGCATGTTAGTGATAGGGGTAACTAGAAATATCTGCGCTCCTAATTCTAGTATGTTTAACTTACTGTAATAATTGTAATTTGAGTACGTTTAATTATCTTGAGTATATTCAATTAACTAGAATTAAACTAGCATGTTAAATTAACTAGGCTAACCAATTAGAACCCTAATTATAGTTAGTACCTGAGTATGTTAGTTAATTAGCTTAACTAATTAATAGTTGTTACTCACTTTGTAACATCCCGATATTTTTAAGATAGATAATTATCGGGATATTACCAAGGACGTTCGAAGCGCTAAATCAATAAACATTTCAGTAACGTTTTTCCCGTATACGTGATGAAATCGAAGTGTTGGGATTAAGAGGATATTTCATTTCGCATTTACACGTGCCATTTGTGACGTGTATCTTTGAAGGAAACGTCGTGGGGATCACATTGAGTGCGAAAAGATAGTGAAAAGTGGAGAAAATGGACTTGAGGACGACTCGGGACACAAATCTGCGTCCTAAACTCGCTGTTTTGAGGTGTTACGGATGTTGGATGTGGAAAGTGCGGACAATGAGGATGAGGCAGGCCGCATCCGCAACGAATCTGTTTAGATCTAGAGTTTTGCGGACGAACGCAGACGACTAGATTCAGCGTCTGAATGAATCTGTCCAATTTTTGGGACAATTCGGATGACGTATGTGGACGACATATGGCGTCCAAAACTCGGTTGCGGACGGAACAGACAAAGGGTGGGGATGCCAAATCTCGTCCGATTCCTCAATATTTGCCTGCGATTTTGGGTCTTGCGAACGACATCACGGCGTCCGCACAAGTCCGAATTGCAGCAGATCTGCGAAAATTAAATATATAAAAGTCAAAAAACTCGACGTTTAGTGAGTTAATACTCGCACTTTCAGAGAGAAAATGTGTTCCTCCTGGCAGTAGCCCACAAAGGTGTCTCCCTACGTGAACGCCTTGTCTCCTTAGGTAAAGTCTTCTGTCTTCCTCTATTTTAGTCGACAACAAAACTCCTCCTGCATCTCTTGGGTTTTCTTCTTCGTTGTTGCGTCAAGAGTTGGGGTGAAAGTGGAAGTTGGCTGTTGGAGCAACAATTTGTCAGTTGAAGGTAAGGATATGGGTAGTCTTAGCCATTTGGAGGCCCTACACCTAAGTATTGTCGTGTGTGTGAGTTGTTTCATTGTCTGGTTTTGATTGTTTCTGTAGTTGCCTCACTTTCTATATGATATGAATGTTTTGTTTTCTTTTGGTATGTTACTGAGCTTGAATAAAACAGAGGAGGAACGTATGTTACTGAGCTTGAATAAAATAGAGAAGAAACGTTTAGAACAGAAGAAAAGCATGAATGGGTTCTTTACAGATTGTTCTAAGTGATGACAAAGAAGTTATGATGTAACGATTCCATGTTTCCTTTATAGATTTCTATAGATTTCTAGTGATGTTAAAGAACTTATAATGTTAGATAAATGTTCAAATGCTTCCTGTTTGGTTTTAAGAGACCTTGTTGATTATAGTCTATAGTGTGATGTTTAAGCATACAATCTATTTTAAATGTTATTCCCTTTGCCTTCCGTAAGCGTACTTAGAAGTTATATTTCCTTTAAGTGTATGTAAGCAGGATTATCCAAGTACATTCTCTTCCATTGTTATGTGTTAATTGTATATGTTTTTTTCGCTATTTCGTGTAGTCAAAGCATGATAATTTCCCTTGTGTACTCGATTTAGAAGCATGTTTGGTGTTATAGATTCACTGTTAATTTGGTTGTTAAAAAACATGCATAGTCCGGTGAGATAATGGATCATAATCTGACATAGTTCATTCGCTATAAGTTGTCCATCAAAGAGCATGTTTAGTAGTTAATTTCTTTAGCATGTTTAGTAGTTAACTTTTTCTTGATTAAGTAATGAGAGCATGATTGGTTGTATAGTTTCCCGTTGTTAAGATTGACTTAGAGTATGATTTACTTAAACAAAATACTGCTGAACAGTCGTGTAGATGCTATTAGTTAACGAATGAGTTTTGTGAAGCATGAAGTAGTTGTGGAAAGGTAGAGAATAATGAACTAAAAAAGAGGATCTGTGATGTGCATGAATGAACTTTGATTTCCCTATTGATACTTCTTTTATTGTTTTAATTTCTAAGTGATAGATTTGATGTCTATGGAATGAGGTATGAATTACTATGATATGAACTGTTAACTGAGTAACAAAGGAAAAAGGTTTAGGTAACTAAAAAAACAAAGGAAAAAGGTTTAGGTAACTGAACAAACGAAGGAAAAAAGGTTAAGAAGTTAAGATGCATGAACCCTGTCATGAGTTCAATTAAAAGTATGATTAGTTAAATGTATTTATGCTAATTACTCGAATAGAAACACCTTTCGATGATTTGTATTTACTGCTGCATAGTTAATTAGATATCTTATATTGTGTGATTCACCGCTGTTTACCTTAAGTTACGAAGCATGTCCGTTGTTCTTAGCCAGTGTTTTACGTTGACGAATACTTTCCTTACATGTGAAAACATATTCTGTTTTGTGATAATGAATGTTAATAGCACGGATAGTTAAATGTTGTGATTACTTTCGTTATGTGAAGCATGTTAGTTTTGTTCATTATTTACTGTGGATTTTCTAAAGTGTTCATATTATTTCTCATATGTGCTTTGTTTGTTAGGAAGAAGTTAGAACGAGTTCATGTTGATAGAAACCAAGTAGGGGGTAACCTTCAAGGTGGTACCCACATGTACGAGTGAGGAAAATGCTAAAAACAAGTATGTTCGGGACGAGCGGGAAACGTCCGTCACCGAAGAAACCCTAACGGCGGGATACTCCGGAAGGGAAGAAACTCTAAAGGCGAGATATGCCGGAAAGAGGAAGAATTCTAAAGGCGGGATACGCCGAAAGAAGAAAGAACTCTAAAGGCGGGATACGCCGGAAAGAGAAAGAACCCAGAAGGCGTGATACGCCTGAAAAAGGGAATGAATAGGGAGTTGGGGTAGATGGGTAGTCTGGATCTAGCCTAGCAGCTAGGATATACCCTCACCTAGTCAGTGAAGGGACTAGCATGCGCACAAGAGGTTAGAGCCGTACAGCTAGGCCATCTCAAAGGACCACCCCCAATCTCTAGCTTGATATACGAGTTAAAGAACGAACAAAGAAAACGAACATAATGAAAGAGTTGGTTTGGGTGGCCCCATTCCAAGAAAAACTAAAGAGAGAAATGCATAAATTGTTTTCCCTCATCTCCTTACTAGGCGTAAGCTCATGTCCTTACTTGTGGTGTAGGTACAACGACGAACAGATAGTAAACTGATAAGAAATAGATGAGAAACACATAATGAAGCAGGGGTGGATGATTTCACATACACGAGATTCGGGCTGGCAAGGCAAAGACAAAGGAAAGTAAACGGTTGTGAATCAAGGAAGTTAATTGTCAAGTTCTATTTGATAGACGTAGTGTTTAAATTGTTTAGTATTTCCTTCTCGACGATTTCTTTACGCTTCTGTA
This sequence comes from Begonia loranthoides, assembly GCA_022433065.1. Taxonomy (NCBI): domain Eukaryota; kingdom Viridiplantae; phylum Streptophyta; class Magnoliopsida; order Cucurbitales; family Begoniaceae; genus Begonia; species Begonia loranthoides. Next base: position 14,934,698 of record CM039485.1, read on the forward strand.
AGATTTTAAACAAATGGTTTTATTTTAGTATTACGCTTCCGCCATGATTATAAGGATTTATTTTATAACGCTTCCGCATATTTAATAAGTTGATTTTCACAACGAGTTTAAAGAAAGAGTCAGTAGCGATCCGATTTTAGTATCGCACTCTGATTTGTTTTAAAAAGAAAGAAATTTTAAATTTTTACGCCTATTAAATGATTTACGAAAATCCGAGTCGTTACACACTTCCTTGAGCATATTAATCAATTGAGCATGTTAACCAATTTGTTAATCAATTGAGTAGATTAACCAACTTAATTAAATTAAGCATGTGAATTAAATTATGTTAAAATCTTCTCGAGCATGTAAATTGACTAATGAGTAGCATGTTTAAATTGATTAACTAGCATGTTTAATTAACTAAACTAGCACAAAAGCATGTTTAAATCATCTAGGATAATAACTATAATTCCTTCTTGAGCATGCAATTAACCAAGGTAAATTAACCATTAATTAATTAGACTTGAACATGATTAGTCAAACATGATTAATTAACTAGTTACACATGTTTAATCTATTAAAGTATTAGAAGCATGTTTAACAAACTAGGATGGAAGCATGTTTCCTCGCCTAGGATAACAACTGGAATTCTTCCTCGAGCACGAAATGGATTAAGATCACTAATTACATTCTTATATATATATATGCATAAATATTTTTATATTACCTTTGTTATTATCTTCTTAGTATTGCCTATAACTTTGTTTACAATTACTTGTCCTTAGCATGCTATTGTTTACTAAACCTCAACACGATTAACTAATTAGAATAAAAGCATGTAATCAACTCTGGAGCATGTCAACTGAATTATGCTTCCTGATGCACGTCGATTTGTTAATCTCATTATATTTCCTTTATTATTGTGAATTCCACATACAAGCTTGTCCCTTGTTGTTTGACTATTTCTATAATTGTTTCTTTCATATGTTTTACTTTATTGGGTGTTCCACTGTGTGTACTATTCAACTGTAGTTGTTACCTTCCATTATATGTTTTACCTTCTTTTGTATGCGCTTTCAATTATAGTTGCTTTAATTTCAATACGATTGTCATTTACTTTCTTTATATGCTTAATGTGAACTACATCATGCATCATGTTAGGTTGAGAATGTATGGTCATGCATCATGTTAGGTTGAGAATGTATGGTCATGCATCATGCTAATAGAAAATTAATAGGGAGTGCCATCTTGGTGGTGGTACTCACACATGCATTGTGTGAGGTAAAATGTTAAGAAAATGAAGGAAATGGGAGTTGGGGGCGGATGGGTAGCGGGTCTAGTCTGGCAACTGGCCGAAGCCCAAACCTAGTCAGGAACAGGGACTCAGTTACACACAGGAGGTTAGATCCGACCAACATACCATCACATATGGATTCCTCCAATCTCCTGCTCGATGTACGAGTAATGAACGAATGAACGAATGTAAAGTAACAAACGAACGAATGGGTTAATGAAAGGATTGGTTTGGGTGGCCCTCATTCCAAAAAGACTAAAGAGAGGCATATCTTGCTGCATAAACCCTTTTCTTTACTAGGCCCTCAGGCTAACAGTTACTTGTGGTGTAGGTGTAGGTACTTGTATGTGAAAATGACGATAACGATAAGCAGATCATAAAGCAGGGATGAATGATTGACACGAGAGAGATTGGGGCTGGCCAGGCTAAAAGAGTAAAATAAGGAACGGCTGTAATTAAATTAAGTTTTATTAAATTGTATTCAATTGTATAGTTTCTTCATTAAATTATTTATGCTTCCGCAATGTTTTAAATAAATGATTTTATAACGCTTCCGCATTTCATTAATTGGATTTTCATAACGAGTTTAACGAAAGGTTAGTAGGGGTCCGATTTAGCATCGCACTCTGATATCGTTTTAAAAGAATTTTATAAAAGTTTAAATCTTTATGTATTTTAAAGGATTTACGAAAAATCGGGTCGTTACAATATGACAAAGAAAGAAACATAATATGTTGTTGTGATATGAATTGTATGATGTTATGGTAGCTGAAATGAAAGAAGGAAGTATCAAGTGAAGAAAATAATAAGATTAGGTGGTTTTGGTGCTTCATATTTATTGCCTATCTTCCTAGAACTTTTGAATAAAACCATTTAGATATGTTGTTAAGGACATCGTAAGGAAGAAATAGGTTGTGAAATTTAAGAAATTGGTTAAGTGTAGAAAAAGTTATGAATAGTTAAAGATGATTGAAAAGTTGGAAGGAAACTCTAATATGTATGCATGCTTTGGTATTATATACATGAAATAGTTATAGATGGGAGTTTTGTTAACATTGAAGGTATGATTACTCAGGAAGATAAGCATATATGTTGAATTACATTGAAGACCACATGGTAAGAGATATGTGTGTTTTTGGCCAATTGGCCTACATTACAAGAATTTAGGAAATTTTTTGATATGTTATGTATTTATGGGATATTATGATGATATGGCGTGATTACTTGATGCTCACATGTAATTAGTTATATGAAATATATAAGGTTAGTATTAATGTGATTAAAGAATAAAATGTTGATTGTTAATGACATGATAAATGTAGGAAATGTAAAATGTTGTTGTGATATGAATTGTGTAGATGATAATGTGCGTTGTATTAATCATACGCATTTCATGAATCATGGTTTTAATGAAAATGTACATAAATGCTTTATGCGTATGTTTTGAAAATGAAATTGACATATTATGGAAATAAAAATAAATAGACACGACATAGTATGAGTTCTTGAGATGACTGCCCCGCATGGGTCAATAGGTGTCATTCTACCTTATACGGTGATATCTCTAATACCTGTATGGGTGAGTGAAACTAAAGAAAAATAGAATAAAATAAAAATAAATAGAAATAAATGAAAATAAACATAAATAGACATGACGAGGTATGTTATATCTTTAACGTCTGTATGGGTAAGTGGAAGTAAAGGAAAATGGAATAAACTAGAAATAAATGTAAATAGACATTGTGAGGTATGGGTTCTTGAGCCAGCTGCCCTATGTGGGTCAATAAGTGTCACTCTACCTTATACGGTGATATCTCCAACGTCTGGATGGGTAAGTGGAACTAAAATTAAAGTTAAAGGTAAAGGTAAAAATAAAGGTAAATGTAAAAGAAAAATGAAAACAAACACTACATTTGTTTTATAAAGTGCATACCATAGGCATAACATATTTTCTATTTCTTATTAAGCCTTAGATTCATAGTTTAAGTCTTGTGATCTAAGTAAGCACGAAGGTAAAGAAAATGAACTGTTGATGGAGGATTTATAGAGCGAGATATTGTGCTGGTCTAGCTCAAGAGAAAAAGAAAAATGTAAATGTTTTAATTCATGAAATGTTTTGTGTGTTCCAAGGCTTTAAACAAGAAATTTTATTTATTGTATTTCATTCATTTTATCTCAAATGTTTTGTTTTTAGTACGAAAAGTTTTCCGATACGTAGTCTCGTGAAAAGATTTGATTAAAGAGAAAAATTTTAAATTCTACACATTTTATAAAGAAAATGTGCTTTAAATTGCTACGTATTAAGTTAGGGAACACTCTTTCTTTTCAAAACATGGTGTAACGGTAGACGTTTCGTAAATAAAAACATTTGAAAAGAAAAAGGAAATGAACACCATAAATAAAATTCTTTTCATTAAACCATTTACAACTTACAAAACATGTCTTAACTTAAAACACATTTTTCCTTTTCTTTATCCTTTAGCTATCTAGCCACAAGATCCGCAACGCGTACTTCCTCCATCAACTGCTCATTTTCTCGTTACCATGCTTACCTACATCACAAGAATTAAATTATAAGCCCAATGCTTAGTAAGAAATGAGATGCATAATGAACATGTTATGCACTTTATAAAACATTTTAATTTCAGTTTTCCTTAACATTCTTTTACTTAAGGAAGAATGATGAATTTCTATCAATAGTGAACTTCGACTATAATGGTGAACTTTGGCCTTTCCCTTCATTTTTAACGTTTTAGGAGTGAGTGGTGAACTTCGACCAACTCAAACCTTTCTCAATATCTTTACGTACAAATTTTAAATTTTCGTATTTCTTGTGTAAAATATATGCATGATAAATCATTTTCGTAAGGTTTTAAGAAAACCATGATGCATGAATATGATTGATTACGTACAACTTAACATGTTCTAGCATATCATCAACACATTCTCAAACATCAACATGATTGTTAATCTATAAAACACAAGCATCAAAGCATCAAACAACATACCCTCTAGCAACAACATGATCAAGACTTAATATCTATCAAATACAAGCATCAAACAAAAATATGACCCTACCTCTTGTGATGTAGCCCAAAAGAGAAAACACAAATATTATTTCTTACCTTAGTTCCATGGAGAAGTTAGGAGATGCAACTCCTTTTAGGTTTCCTTCTCTTCAAATTGCCTCTTCTTCAAGCTTTCCTTTTCTTCTTCTTCTTCAACCTCCCAGCTTCTCTCTCTTCCTCTCAAGTTCTTTCTTTCTCTTCTCAAGGTTCCTCCCTCCTTCCCCTCAAGCTTCCCTCTTAAATTTCCTTCTCCAGCCATCCCCAAGCAAGAAGTGGCACCCTCTCAATAATAAGGTGGTGAGTAATCTACTTTTTATCCAATAATAACATAACATTGCAACACACTTTTGGTGACTTTTCACCTTACCAATCGACAAACCTTTCATTAGTTGATCGAGCACAAAACAACCTGAGACTAATTTCTATGTTTTCTTCATTAAACTGGTCGACCACTTTTCTCTAGATGATCGACTACCAATCCCAAAATTTGCAATTTGAATAGACGTTGGTTGTTCACTGATTAACCATAACTTCCAAAATTTACAATTTGTATTGAAGCTGAGCAACCGTTTAAATTTTGGTTGGCTAGTTACTCAACCGAGAGTTTCTAAACTTTCATTCTATGCACAACCTGTCATTCAACTTCCATTTGATCGACCACTTTTCTTTCAAACTCACTATAACATAAACAACTCATAATCCCCAAAGACTATAAAACTTCCTTCACAATTAAACTTCATTTAATACAATTTCAACAATCTATCTACTCAACAATCCGTCAAATATAATCATTATTTCATCTTAGTCCTAACATGATAAAAAAAAATTTGGGTATTGCATTCATGCACTATTTAATCTCACATGTGTTTATATATTAAATATCTTAATCACAAATATCATGCATTATACTCTTTTAAAGCACAATCACTTCATGAATAATTTTACTCCATATATATATATAACATGATTATCTATATTATGACTCTCATACTCTTTTATGATTTATTTATAACCAACACTATGTAGACATTTCTAATGTATGTCTAACTTCAAACTATCTAAACGTTTCTAATTAATGTCTAATCTCAATCATATCTCTATCATAATCATCTATATGAAGGACTTTCATAATGCATAAATAAATATGCCTAGATACATGGTAACATGAATCATTGCCTAGATGAGGTAACTTTCCATTTCACATGACATCTCACCTATTACGTCTACCTCTCAACCTCTTTATTATGCCACAATGATATGCAATATAAATATCACACAATGTTTCTTTACTCACCTCAATGCAATGATGATATGAATCAATGCAATGTTCGTTTAATTAAATAGTGAACTTATTTAATTAATACCATATTAACAAGTTTATGAATGTCAATGTGCATGATCATGTACCATTATATTAACAAGTTTATGAATGTCTTTGGGAGAGAACTCCACTCACGAACTTTGCAGCTGCAAATTAGGGTTTCTAATCTAATTTCAAAATAGCCCTAATGGAGGCTTAAAAGCCCCACACAAAATTAGGGTTGTCTAATTTTCAAATTACAATAATATCCCTAATGTTAAACACACAAAGAAAAAGGTCCGAGGCTGGGATTTTGGTCTCTGTAAAAGCTGCGTTTGATATAGCAAACAAGCTCCAAATTTACCAAAAAAGCACATTCTGGAAAGCTTAGACTGTTGGAAACAATCTTTTGAAGAACATATTTTGATATCAAATCTTCTAGAATGCCAAAAGGGCCCTTGAATGTTCAAAGGTTAGATTCTAGGCGAATTTGTAAAGTCCGCCATTTCTTCTATATTTTTGCTTGACCTCTACTTATCCAAATGCATTGACTCTTCTTTGTGTAATTAAATAAAATTCTCCTCCAAGCTAACTAGAAAAGAGACACCTACATAATAAATGAAAAAGTTAGAATAGAAAGGAGCCCCTTGGCTTGGGCTTGAGCATCCGGATTCGGGGTGCATCACAATGGGAACCTACAGTCACTGCTCTTCTATTTTCCACTTTACATACGTCACACAGTCGGCCATATAATTGGGTTCGAATGTACCATTCTATCTTCTACAATATTGTTCATACATATACATAATTTCATGATGGATGATTTGAGTACTCATTCTATGCATACATTGAATGCATATAATACACAATAATAATGCATGTACATGAATCATGAACATCTTGTTATTATCCAAATATAAGTGATGCATGAAATGATATCACACATCTATCTAGATATCCTTCACTCATGTCTCAAACTATACTCAAAGAACTTATGCATTGGTCAAACAAATAAGTTAAACCCAAAGACAATAAGCAAATTTTACAACTTGTGGACAACCTCAATCCATGTGAAGCCCGAGAATTTTCAAGAGAATAAATTCTACGTGTAAATTTTTTGCGTTAAAATCGGTCGTAATGTTGAAGCTTTGAGTCGAATTGTCGTGGAGCGACTACATGTGAAGTTTTGGTCAATTAATCAAATCGGTGGAATTGAAAATTCAAAATGGAAAAGTTATTTAAGAAATGATATCAAAGAATTAAATTGGAGTTATAAACGTTATTAGGCGACTCTTAGAATAACTCGGGATAAAGAACAAATTATTTGATCTATGGTACGTGGGTTGGATTGGATAAGAGGAAATCTATTTAAATATATGGATAAGGGATAGAAATGTAATTAAGGAAAATAAAAGGGGTTAAGGAGAAAAGTAATAGAGTAAAAGAAGATGGAAGTAGTAGGGTTGTGCAAACCGAACCGCAACCGAAGAACCGAACCAAAACCAATCTATTTGGGTTGGTTTGGTTCGGTTTTTCATACCAAAAAACTAAGGTTCGGTTCTTTTTTGTGAGAACCAAGTGTTTTTGGTTCGGTTATAGGTTTTGGTTTCGAAAAACCAAAAAATCAAAATCGACCCGCATAAATAAGTTTTTAGGGTTTTTTTGGAGTTAAATGTTTGGTCATTCGTGCCTCCGCCTCTAGTTCTTCGTCACTTCATTTTCTTCGTTAGGTCTTCGGTCGGCGTCCACTCCCCTCTTTAGCAATCTAGCACTTACATCAGTTGGTCTGCCGTTGACACTACCCTTGACAATCGAAACTTCATTTTTGATGCTTCCATCTCCAGCGAGCTGCTATCGTCTGCTACTGAATCTGTTTCGATTAGGAACGACGAAGTTTCACCTCAAATTTACAACACGGCTAGGGTATTCTGAGTGCCTTTAAAGTATGAATTTGAGATCAGACAGAAAGAGACTCACATGTACGCATCCATATTCGAACATTCCGTTCATCAAAATTAGGTTTAACCGACGCTCAATATCATGTTCTGATCAACAATTATGTGGCTTTGAGTTATACTGATGTTGTTAGGGTTGATACTTCAAGACCTGTTGTATGGGTTGATTATGAAAAGCTTGAGATTTCTTTTGTTCCTGTACAAAACTTTGATTTTGCATTCGTGAACGCTATTGAGGTGATCTCAGCTCCGAAGAATTCGTGAACGCTATTGAAGTGATCTCAGCTCCGAAGGATCTAATACCTAATTTTCTGGACAAAACTCTGTTTTGGAGAGATAAGAGAGAGACCAATTTTAGTGTTATTAATTGTGTTTCTTTTTTAATTTTTATACAATTTTATTATAATATTTGAAAAAAAATTAAAAGAGAAAAAACTGAAACCAAATCGAAATTGGAACCGTGATTTCGGTTCGATTTGAATTTTTCTTACAACCAGTTTCAGTTTTGTAATTTTAAAATCGAAATTAATTAGTTTGGTTTGGATTTACATCAAAAATTGAATCGAATTGAATTATACGCACCCCTAGAAAGCAATTATTTGATTAAAATAAATGAGAGAGAGAGAGAGAAAAGAGAGCGAGTGGCGCCAAGTTGAAATGGAGCGGACAAAAAAAAACAAAAGTAAAATAGAAGGGGAAAGCAATTGGAAAAAAGGAGCAGCAACACGTGACATAGTTTGTTAAAAGTAGAAGAGAAATATATATATATATATATATATAAGTGAAAGTTGAGATGGAGAGGCCTGGCAGAAGATTGTGAAAGATGTGAAAGGGTTTAAATTAAGAATAAATAAAGGAAGAAACAGCAGCTACGGGTTGCATTTTTGCAAAGAAGAAAATAGGGTTCTCTCCTTATTTCTCCTCATTCTGCCAAGGGAGAGAGAGACGCCGGCCGCCAGAGGTGATTCGCGGGAGAGAAGAGGTGAGCGAGGGAGGCGGATTCCGAGCAAGAGTTGGACAAATCCAGCAACGAGTGGTCCGGCATTGTCGAACACGCTGGTGAGTCGTTTGACCGAGAGCATTCCGACGAGTAGAACGAGACTGCGACACTGAGGAGGCTCCATTTCGCCGTTCCTCTGATTTTTGGTAAGGAAATGTTGAATGCTATGCTGTGATTTTCTTTTTGTTTGCGTTCTACTCGGATTCTGTTGATTTCAGTGTGGGTGTTCTGCCGAATGGGATTTCTGTTTCGATTTCCTCACTGTTTTGGATAGAAATGCCGATAGTTCAGTTTGAATCTGCTGATATGTTGGATTTGGATGATTGTTGTGTTTACATTCATGTCTCTGTTTGTTTGCGGTCCACTGATGAGGTTTCGGTGTGGTTTTTTGGTTCTGTTTTGGACCTGTCGTAAGTCATTGTGAGGAATATTACTATGTTGAAAATGATTTCATTTTGTTGGTTGACTTGCCTCGTCCATTTTGCCGAGTACATAGCTATTGCTGCCGTTTTGATGAAACCAGGTTCTGTTATGCGTTTTTGTTCACTGTTAATGGATACTGTGAAAGAAATGTTGTGAACTGAGGGGAAAAGTTTGGAGATTATTATTTTGTTGGTCCTGTTGGGTGAGTTTGAATTAGTGAACGCTGATTTGTAGTCTTATAGCAATGGGAAAAATGATATTCAAGATGGTTTGTCAGGATTGGTTCTATTTTCTTATACAGAGAGCCTTTATGGACGTAAAGTCATGATTGCTATGTGGACATACAGTGGGTGATGGAAAATGAAAAGGATAGGCTTTTGGTTCTGTCTTATATTGTTTTATTAGTGGGTACCATGTTTAAGTTGATGAGTGAAATGATAACAGGCGTTAAGCTTACTCCTGGTGTAGGATCTTTTAAATTGTTCTTGAAGAATTATTTATGAGAATCTTCATGTTTGATATGTTTTAGGCTCGGACGAGGTTGTGGATTTCGAGCTGGTACCCGAGGTAGTCACTCCTTTGTATACGAGGAAGGATTGCAAACCAGGTAGGGGTTTTATACTGAGTTGTTTTGCACTACATTGCATCGTTTTCAAAACCGTATTTTGTGGGATACCACATATTAAAAACCTGACGGGGACTGTTCGACAACACGTAAGCTTTTTATATTATGTATGTACGAAAGTTTTACACGTTTACTTTCGTGCATTCGATTTCATGGTGTGATATACTGGACACTGTTACGGGATTGCTAGATCCTCTTGGCACTCTGGACGGTCTCGGCGTCAGAGTATCAAGAGGCTATCCTCGATACATCTCCTACTGCGTGGAGATGTTTTATTTGCGCGCTGTGTGAAATATGATAGTAGGAAGGAGATGAGGCTTCCTTGGGTTGTGAATCCCTAAACCTGATCAAGGTGTTTATATATTATGGGCGTGTCGTAGCGGAATTTACACGACAACCTGGGTGATGGGCTCGGTCTATGGACCGTCGTCATTTTTCTTCCTCCAGGCTCATGAGGTGTTGCCCGAAAATGGTCGCTGCCTTTCTATGCGTTTGTTCGGAGGATTCATGAGTGTTCCTCCTTTTTCACGGATTACAGTTTCCTTGATGAAACTGGACGAGAGTATTTTAACATATAGTTGTCTATGTATACAACTATGCTTTCTAAATATCTCATTGGCGGCCTTCGTGCCAGGTTTTCTAAAAGAGAAAATGAATTTCAAAGGTTTTTGAAAAACATGCATATTTCCCGAAACTCATGGTCTTCACGAAAACAGTAAAAGAAGTTTTACATGTGCATTACATTTAGTATAAGTTTCATACTGAGCTAGTCGCTTACGCCAATCAACTTATTTTTTTTAGGTTAAAATTTTAGTTGAAGGCTCTACCGCTATTTTATTTTATTTCATTTCATTTCCTTAGTTGAACTCTTATTTATTGGTAAGTGTAATGACGGATGACTATAGCTTTTAAATTTGGATGACCGTAAAAACATTTAACTTGGTTGTTGAATTTCCTGGATTGTATGCACAGTACTTACTTGGATTCTTAAGTTATTATTTTTGCATTATTTTATTTTTAAATATTCTCGCAATCACTATATGGATCGTGGCCCATCATAAGTGGGTTACGCTTGGGTATTTATACAAGTCTTTTGCAATAATTTAACAAGCCTTGGGTTGGGTGACTGGGTCTTCTACGAAGACTTGGTCGTTTGGCTCTGTGTTTCTGTTCGGCCCACCTTCGGGTCGTGACAGAATTTTTGGTATCAGAGCTCAAGGTTCCACAATTTCAAAATAGTGATTGCTTGAGAAAATTTTTGAAGTGAAAAATTTGGACAAAGTTTACTGTGCATAAGAAGTTTCAAACTAAGTGTATTTATCTTCTAAAAATTTTGAGAATGTCGCCGAGAATGACATCTCGTGGCCGACTGCAAGAGAGTAGTTCTGGTCCTATTGTAGCAATGACGTAGGCTTTGTAAAACCTGACCAGTAACAATTTTGCATAGGAACCCGGTATGACAAGGATGACGTATTTTCGGGAGTTTGTTAAAATGGATTTTGTAATACCCTAATTTCCTATATCGAACGTAAGTAAGGATAATTGGTAAATTGATTAGGTGTAATTTGAGTATGTAGATATTGTTGAAGATAAAATATTAATTAATGGAGATAGCGGTTGGAGTGTGCTCAGACGATATGTGAGCACGTTAAAAGCAAGGTAAAATTGTAATGTATGCATTTTATTGGTAATAGATTTAATGAGTATGAAAATGGAATGTAAATTAATTAATACTATGCCGGATGATTGTATTTGGTGGGAATGATTATAATTCTTTGATAAAATTTATTGATGGATGTAATAAATGATAGATGATACTAGAACTGCTTGAGATTTGGTGCATGATATATGATTGTAGCTTTTGGGGAAGTAAAGAAATAAAGGAGACTTTGCCCAAATTTTTATAAATGAAAGAATGAGAATGGTTAAAAGCAATTCTAGGCTCGTGTTTGAGGGTGCTGGAAACCTAAAGGGAGCGTAGAGTTAGTTTTGGAAAATGGAGAAAAATTTTGAGGCACTCCAAATTTTGGAAATGTTCCAAGTGGGAATTGTTAGCCATTACTTGGGGAAATTGACATCTAGTTGGTGGAACGTTGTGAGGTTCAGTTATGATGTCCAGTCGATGGAGTGGAAAGATTTTATCAAGGTATTTGGGATATAGTATAGTAGTATTAGCCATATGAGTCTATGACTTAAGCCTTTATGAGTTGACCTATGGTCAATGTCAGCGGTCAATGGAGGAAATGGAATCTCTGTTGATGCTGAGTATTCCTCTAGGTGTCCAGAGTGGAGTAGCATCTATGTGCAGAGCAATATGTGTGGTGATCAATGAATGCAAGTTTTTTGTGAACTTGGTTATATTACCGATGAGTTAGGTACGGACTAGCTAAGGAAGTTACTGAGTGATTACAGAGTGATATTATAAAAAAAAAAGTTACAGTTATTGCAAATAATGGATGGGTTGTTGTCTGTTGAGATGGTCCTAGTATGGTGACAACTAACCCTATCTTGCAAGTTTGTTTAAGTGGGTTGGAGCAGTATGAGAATCTGATGTTGATGGTGATGGCGAGACCTTTGGACAGGATATAGATATCTCAGTAGCGAGAGAGTTTCTAGATGTTTCCTGATGAGTTGCCATGGTTGCTTCCGAACCGAGAGGAATAGTTTCACATTGACCTAGTTCTAGGCGCTACACTAGTATCTGTAACGCCCCATTAATTGGAAACTATTTTTCTTTTATTTTAAAATACGTTTTCGCTTAAGTTATTTAACATTTGAAATTCATATATGTCAGAGTAAAAAATGCGGAATAGATAATTATAAGTTTCCAAAACATAACTTTAATATTTTAACAAAAGTCCCAACGTTCCTTACTACAATTGTTCATACGTTCAAAATACGACTAATGTTAATTTACCAAAATACCATTCTCTTAAAATACCATCATTTCTTATCCCATATGAGCCACACCCAACAGGTTAACTCGGTTGATAACACGAGGGGTTATCCTGGAATTTCTCCTCCACTGGTACGAAATCTTCATTATAATAATCACCTACATTATGGGGAAAACAATGAGCCTAATGCCCAACAAGAATCAGAATTAAAATGCAAATGTATATGATGCATGATCACATGATGCATTACAGAGGAGATCCGTATCTCATCTGTTAGTCGGGGCGATGGGTAAGTAAATTGATCTCGTGGCTTAACGGTATTTCCGACGAAGAAACACACCAATAGGGGTGTCACCACGAGCCATACCCATACACTTTTGTTGAAGGCATTGGGGTTTTCAGAACAAGAGAATTGAGAATCTTACGATTCCCATGGCTTAACCGTACCTGACCGCCCCCTAATTGGGAGTAGGCACTTCAATAGGGGTGTCACCACGAGAACTATTCCCAATCCTCTCAAACCCTTACATGACTATTTACATATATTTTAGGATGACATGCAGCATGTGAACAGTTTCATAACTTCTAGGATGATGCATGAATGCTATAAAATAAATCAAAGAAAACAATGCACAAAAGAAACACAAGCATTGCGAATATGGTTTACAGATGGAATTTAAATTTAATTACAATACAACTATTGTTATTTCATCATAATGACTAGTTTTAGTGTAGGAACTTGAAAATCGGCATTATCAGTTTTTTTATGCATCTTTTAACCATTACGAGTAAGGCAAACATGGTCCGATCAAAACTAGAATTAAGTTGTACTTATCTCCATTCAACTATCCTATTCAGTTTCCACGTTAAATCCAATCTCCATTTAAACTACCCCACTCAATTTCCATATCAAATCCAAGGAGTTTAGTTGTTATGCATGTTCAGAATTTAGAGATACCAATTATGAACATACGGACAATACACAATTCATAGATGACAGTAGTTCAAATTCAAAAGTCAGATCTGAACAGGGAATTCCAAGGCAGGACTTAAACATATTATAAATCCAGAATTTTATTTAAGCAAATTTTCACTCTAGCAACCCACATTTGACAACAACTAACTTTGGTATTTAATTTGTCGTCAACAGTTCATATCTTCTATTCGATCACAAACCACACTAACAATGATTTCAAACACTCAATAGCCCAAGTTTCCAACAATTTATCAAGTTCAGATTTCCATCATAATAGCTATTAATTCTTACTAATCATGCCTTTCCATTCAATCAATAATTTAACACGCAAAACCTGTAATGTAGGGCCTTCTCTGGCAAACTACAAATTCCAACTTTTACCTCAAAATCCAGCACCCAGTAACAAGCAAAAACAACAGCAAGATGCAAGCAATTAGTAGTCAATGTATACCTTCTCTAACTTTCCAAAAATTCCTAAGCAAACCTCATAACCAACTTACTAAATTAGAGGTCCATAATTTATCAACAATTCAACGTTTATCTTCACGGTGGATAGACCTCACAACAATTCTTTAGAGTAACCCACCAATTGTATCACACTTAACTCACCAAGGCAATGTACCTCACACTCACAGAGCGCACGCCCTCATACCACATAGCTGCCAGAGTAAGTAAAATACAGGGGACTTACCTCTTATAGACAGAGGGGAGAGAGCTGCAGCAGGGGATAAGCTGAAGCTGCAAGTTGAAGGCTGAATATATTGCTCAAACCAATGAAGGGGAGGTCCATTGAGACAAACCCACGTGGAAAGGCTTCCTTATTGATGGGAGAGGTTTGGTGATCGCCTCAAAGGACAGGAGAAAAGAGATTTTGTTGAGTGCAGCAAAAAATCGGAAGAAAGAGAAGAAAGATTTAAATGGGTTTCACAGGTTTTTTCGACTTTTCGGACAAGGTCAGTCGTCCGAGGTAGATTTCGGATGAGACCCACGCGTTCGAAAACGCAGCAAAACTTGTACAGATTCGTTTCCCTCTCGATCGCGTCGTTCGCGCCTGATTTCGGACAAGACAGATGCGTCCGAAAACGCAGTAAAACTTGTACAAATTCGTTTCCTTCTCGACCGTGCCATCCACGCCATTCGGATCCAATTTTGGCCTTCGTCCAATAACCCTCCGTACATGTTTTTCTTAACTTTCACACTTAAATCAATTTTCAACATTAACCCTATGCTTTCCAAGCATAATTTAACGTGTATCATCACGCAATATGATATGATATGATATATATATATATATATATATATATATATATATATATATTAATTATCCTAATTTAATACATCATCAAAAGGGAAATATATTTTCGGGGTATTACAATATCAACTTCGACATATAGGATGGCTCTGGCGGAGTTGAGAAGGAAACAGTTGAAAGAATGGAAAGAAAGTGGATTATCAGGGAGAGTGTCCCATTGGGGTGATCCCGTGTTATTTGCAAAGAAAGCCGATGGGACCTTGAGGTTTTTTATTGATTACCAAAGATTGAATCGAGTTACCGTGAATGACAAGTATCCTTTAACTAGGGTCGATGACTTGTTTGACTAGCTTGGTGGTTCACGGTACTTTTCAAATATTGAGTTGAGGTCTGGGTATCATCATATGAGAATTGGTGAATAGGATATTTCAAAAACAGCTTTTCAGACGAGATACAGACATTTTCAGCTCTTGGTCTCACCTTTTGGTTTGACAAATGCTTTGACAACATTTATGGATCTAATGAACTGAGTTTTCAAGGCGTACTTGGAATAGTTCTTCATGGTTTTATAGACGACATTTTGGTGTATTTGATGTCTCAAAAGTGAGCATAAGAAGCATCTTAGAGTTGTGTTGCAGACTCTCAAAGATCACTGATTATATGCTAAGAGAAGCTCTCTGAAGAAACGAATTGCGGGGTAAAGTTCCTCTTCGTTTTGGATTTTGTTTGGAACTTCCGGTTTTGTTTTTGATTTCCGAATTGGATGATGCATTCTGCCTCTGTCTCATTAAGGGATTATTGATGAAACATTGTGGATAATGATTTTGTAACTGACGTTTGATGTTAGGTTCTGCTTGATTATAGGTGTTGTAATTGCTGTTGTTTTAAATGGAAAAGGACGATATGCCCCATTTTTGCCACGGTTTTAACAGATAAATTTGGCTCCTGTGTTGATATTGCCGATTTTGTATTGGGTTATTGCTTGAGATGTTACAGTGTTGTTTATGCTATGATTACATTGACTAAAAACAGGGGAAAGTGATTTTGTTACGGTTTATCAATGAAACTGATGAGTGCACATTTGGTTCTTGCTTAGATTTTGTTGGTTTTTGCTCTGTTAGAAGTTGGGGTTTTATGAACAAGGATAAATTAATTTTTGATTCAGGTCTAGGATTTGAAATCTGTGATGAATTAGTAATTGATTCAATGTTTCATGGCAACTTCGCAATCTGTATACATGTTGAGGATCTTGCCCATGTGATGTTGGAAGATGTCTGCCATATGTGGAGATTATGTGTTTAGTAAACTGTTTAGACAAATTTATGTTATAATTATCATTAAGTAGGTCCAATCATTCCTAAAATTTTGTATACGCCATTGAATGGATTCATTGTTCTGTTGAGGATTTTCATGATAGCTATGTGATTCGATATATGTGGTCAATTACTCTTGAGGACGTGTTTTATTGTTGATGATAGGATATTATCTGTTAAGACTAAAGATATGTTGATATGTTACGTTTACCTTGAGGATTGGTAGCTTGCTACTGGCTAAACGGTTTGGATGTTTAGGTTATAAGTTTAAGATTGTGACTAAACGGTTTGGATATGCTAGTTATAGGTTTGAGATTGTGTTAGTTAATTATATAATGCTCGAGGAATTGTTATATTACTTTGACGTGTTGTTGGATAGTCTATGTTTCTTGTTCTTGGACTCTGAGGATGTGTTGAATTGCTTGATAAGCTGTTTGATAGAATATGATGCTTTACTTGAGAGTCTCGAGGATATGTTTACTATGATGCTGAGTTAGGAGATTTATGAACAAGGATGAATCATTTCGTTTTGTTGGTGCGATTGGAATCTGACAATGTTAGATGATTTCAGTTCCTAAATTTTGGAAACTGTTTGGGCTTGAAGGTTGGATTTTGAGTTGAGAAATTTTATCGAACATAGAATTTGTAGATATTGTTAATTTTTTTATAGCTTCTAAGTTTGAATCACAATCTGAATCTATTTATAATTGGAGGATAGAAATTAGAAATGTTTGAAAAAGAATGATTAAGTTTCTATCTGAAGTGGAGTTTGTATATAACAATAGTTATCCACCCAGCATTGGTGTCTCTCTATAAGAGGCTCTGTATGGAAGGCCGTGCCGGTCATCATTGTGTTGGCCCGAGACAAAAGAGAGGGTGTCGCTTGGACAGGAGATGATTTAGGAGACCACAGATAAGATACGAATAATTCGGGATAGAATCAGGATTGTGCAAAGTAGGCAGAAGAGCTAAACTAACATGATGAGGAAGTATCCTTACCTTTTATGATATACATGAGTTTTATTTTAAATTTCAGGACGAAATTTCTTTTAAGCAGGTTAAGATGTAAAGCCCGAGAATTTTCAAGAGAATAAATTCTACGTGTAAATTTTTTGCATAAAAATCGGTCGTAACGTTGAAAAGTTGAATCGAATTGTCGTGTAGCGACTACGTGTGAAATTTTGGTCAATTAATCAAATCGGTAGAACTAGAAATTCCAAATGAAAAGGTTATTTAAGAAATGATATCAGAGAATTAAATTGGAGTTATAAATGTTGAATGCTATGCTGTGATTTTTTTTTTGTTTGCGTTCTACTCGGATTCTGTTGATTTCAGTGTGGGTGTTCTGCCGAATGGGATTTCTGTTTCGATTTCCTCACTGTTTTGGATAGAAATGCCGATAGTTCAGTTTGAATCTGCTGATATGTTGGATTTGGATGATTGTTGTGTTTAAATTCATGTCTCTGTTTGTTTGCGGTCCACTGATGAGGTTTCGGTGTGGTTTTTTGGTTCTGTTTTGGACCTGTCGTAAGTAATTGTGAGGAATATTACTATGTTGAAAATGATGTCGTTTTGTTGGTTGACTTGCCTCGTCCATTTTGCCGAGTACATAGCTATTGCTGCCGTTTTGATGAAACCAGGTTTTGTTATGCGTTTTTGTTCACTGTTAATGGATACTTGTGAAAGAAATGTTGTGAACTGAGGGGAAAAGTTTGGAGATTATTATT
The DNA here is from genome assembly GCA_022433065.1 of Begonia loranthoides. NCBI lineage: Eukaryota > Viridiplantae > Streptophyta > Magnoliopsida > Cucurbitales > Begoniaceae > Begonia > Begonia loranthoides. Next base: position 14,952,510 of record CM039485.1, read on the forward strand.
TTGTTGGTCCTGTTGGGTGAGTTTGAATTAGTGAACGCTGAGTTGTAGTCTTAAAGCAATGGGAAAAATGATATTCAAGGTGGTTTGTCAAGATTGGTTCTATTTTCTTATGCAGATAGCCTTTATGGACATAAAGTCATGATTGCTATGTTGACATACAGTGGGTGATGGTAAATGAAAAGTATAGACTTTTGGTTCTTTCTTATATTGTTCTATTAGTGGGCACCATTTTTAAGTTGATAAGTGGAATGATGATAGGCGTTAAGCTTACTCTTGGTGTATGATCTTTTAAATTATTCTTGGAGAATTATTTATGAGAATCCCCTTGTTTGATATGTTTTAGGCTCGGACGAGCTTGTGGATTTCGAGTTGGTACCCGAGGTTGTTGCTCCTTCGTATACAAGGAAGGATTGCAAACCAGTTAGGGGTTTTATACTGTGTTGTTTTGCACTGCATTGCATCGTTTTCAAAACCATATTTTGTGGGATACCACATATGAAAAACCTAATGGGAACTGTTCGACAACACGTAAGCTTTTTATATTATGTATGTACGAAGGTTTTACACGTTTACTTTCGTGCATTCGAACCAGTCGAATCGGTTCAGCTGGCAGTGGGAGAGCTGAATCGGTTCAGCCGAACCAGTTCACTCTATTTGTTCTCGGCTGGAAATCAAAGGGGGAAATCTCCTTTGGCCTTTGGCTATTCGCGAAGAGGGAGAGAGCGAAGACAAGGGAGAAGACCGCGAGTGAAGGAGGCAACGATGGAGCTCGAGTCGGGCTCTGCGTGCGACTCTTTGCGTCGGGTGCGGGGTTTTGCGACGTGGGGGTACCGGTGTGATGGATGCGGGATGTTGGGACTCGGGTCGTCGGTGCGGCGTACAATTACGGGCTACGGCTCCGCAGGTGGCTAGTGGTGCTTGTCGGCAGCGAGTTCACGACGTCGGGATTGGCTGGTGAGACAGTGATCGATGCTTTGGGTCAAAGGGAGCTGGAACTGTTGCTGTTCAGTGCGAACTGGTCCATCTGTGACCCGTTCTTGCTTTGGATAAATCGACAACTTGGGCGTGCATGGAGGCATGGTGATGCGCCCCAAGACCCTCCACCAAAACCCAAGCCATGAGGCTTCTTGTTTAATTAATAAGTTGTTATTTTGTAGGTTGGAATAAGCAGAAGAACTTTGAAGATGAGCCAAAGTATGAGGATAAAGAGGCTCTTAAGCTTGCACTTGGAAGCAAAATTATAGAAGAAAGGGTAGACGTTACAAATCTGCCTACAATCTGACCATGGTGGAGTATTTGACATTTTTATAGACCGGAATGATGTCAAATGAAAAAGCGTTCTTCATACGGTTTGTAGCCGATGTCTATAGCTTTCCAAAGTGGTAGTTGGAGTTATATTTTAGGGTTCGTTTGATATGTCAAACGTTCCATTTACAGAGACCAAAAAACCTACCTTGGACTTGTTTTGTGATTTATTGTTTGGGGTCACTTTTGTCATTTCATTTTAGGGCATTTTTGTAATTTCTTTTGAACAATCATTAGGGAGGTATTTAGTTTTTCCGAATGAAGAGGGAAATCAGATTTGAAAACCCTAAAAGGAGAGCTCTCAATTTCGTTCTTGGAGGTTCGCGGAATTCCCTTCTTGGCCATCTTCCACACTACAAATCAGTTTGTGCTTTCTTGCTAGTTCTTGCACAAATTGATTCTTGCCATTTCTTTCAGCATCTCTTCCTTGCGTGGTGGTGTTTTGGGGTGTGGAGGTAGAAGAGCAAGCAACCCCCATTGGAGAGAGTCATCCTTTGAGTTGGCTGAATCAGTCGCCCCTCTAGTGTTGGAGGTTTAGCAGACTCCATTGGTTTCTTATTCGTTTCTCATCCTTTTTATTAAAAGAAGGTTTCGATTTTTTGAAGTCCTAGACCTAGATCTGTGTTGTTCTGGACGTGGTGTGGTTTTTATTGAGGTTTTGGATGTATTTATCTCGTTTTGGAAGGAAATATAAGTAACCGAGATTCTGTTTTTTGTATAGAGCAGAATCTGTTCCGATTTGTGGTTGTATTTTACCCTGTTTATGGTTATTGGATGATGCCCATTTTTGGTAGAGATAATCTTGAGATTGTTATGTGACGTTCCTCCAAATTTAGCTTTGATTGGCCGTATGCAAGTCGAGATTTTGTTGCTTAAATTCTGGTCGCTAAAATCTGCCTTGGAAAACCCTAATCCGAGGGTTAATTTCGTCAGACCATATCTCTTTGTGTAGAACGCGTCTTAATCTGAATTTTTGATATGATGTTCCTTGCAATGTTGGTATGAACCCCTGCAAATTTCAACCTTAAACTCTTTAAGCTCTGTGAGTTACAATTATTTGAATTCAGATGATTGGATAGATTTCCTGCATAGTGGCTAATTGGAGTTGTTGAATTCCATAGAATCTTGGACTCTATCACATGGGATAAGACAGAGCATGGCCATTGGCAGGGAAAGGCACGTTGTGCCTCTGGTGGATTGTTAGGCAGAAGAAGTGCAGAGGGGAAGGGGGAAGGCTAGCAGAGAACTCTCGGGTGTCTTGAGCCCTGGGGAATTGGTGAGGCCAATAATCTCTAGAAGTTGTGGACTGCGAGGTAGAGGAAGTAGGAGCTGGAGCTGCTACCTCTTGGGTCATCTTAGTTCTTTAGGTGAGATGATCCTTCCTCGATTTCCTTATGGATTTTATGCTGTTAAATGATGAAGATTAGTAATGATAAATATTATTCTTTGTCATGGTTTGGATTTATCTCCTGTTGATGTTCCACTTGTGGTTGGCTACGGTTTCTAGAAAATGAGTCTATGTTAGTTTGATTTATGTGCTGGAAAGTGGATCATTACTCTGTTATTGGTTGATTGGGGTGCTCTGTTATGAGTATTGGATTATGCACTGTTGTTTCTATTATTGTCAACACTAAGGGATTAAATTTATGATATGAGAATGAGGTTTTGATATGAGAATCGATTTAGTAGTGTCATTCTTTTAATTATTTGTTTACATTCTACTATGTTGTCTTATTTATTATGTCTATGCTATTCGCACGTTATTAATTTAATATCTAAGCATGTCTAGATTGTTATTGCTTTCTTTGAATTAGTAAGCATGTTTATATCGTTATCGCTTTCATTAAATTGCCAAGCATGCCTATGATATTATTGTTTCCTTTAAATTGCAAAGCATGTCTATGTTGTTATCGCTTCCTTTAAATTAATAAGCATGCCTATATAGTATGTTGGTAGACTTCCATATCTCATACTTTTATATTGTTGTGATTACTGCTTTATGTCTCATACTTTTATACTGCTACGATTACTACTTTTCATGAACATGCATCACGATAATGTTTCTCATTGATATGCATTATGATAATAGAAACAAGTAATAAGTGCCACCTTTGGGGGTTGGCACTCATATGCATTGAGTGAGGAAAAAGAATTAAAGAAGAAGAATGGGGAGTTGGGAAATGGAAGGGTAGTGTGGGTCTGGCTAGGTAGACAGATATATTTACTACCCTTTCATGGATTACTATCCTCTCACGGGTTATGAGAAGAAAAGAACGTTACCTTTCCTTTGCCGGGACTACGAGACTGTCTATCATAGGTGGTTAGAAGCCAACTAAGACTATTATCTCCCTAAAGATTCCACCACTCTCGCTTGATGTACGAGTTATATAAAATACGTAAAGAAAAGAACGGTTGAGGCGGACTCATTCTAACATAATGAGTTAGAGGCATACATACTGCATATCTCATTTCTTACTGGGCTTCGGGCTCACAATTTGCCAATGGTGTAGGTGCACACGAGAGAACAAATAAAGAAACTGTTGATGAGGAATTTGCACGCGCAAGACTTATGGCTGGCTGGGCTAAAGGAAGTAAAAGAGAAAAACGTTTTGTAACTAACCTAGAATAATTTTGTTAGTATTCCTTAATTGAATTATTTATGCTTCCACAATGTTTTAAGAAAATATTTTATAACTATAATCTTCCACTACTTATAACGATTTTCATAACAAGTCTATAGAAAAGATTTTTAACTGTCTGAATTTTTAGAAAAGAACTCTGATTATAATTTACAAAAGAAAAGAAAAGTTTTTGAATTTAACGCATTTTTTAAAGTAATTGAAAATCGGGTTGTTACAAATTCTCTTTAATCAATTCAATCAAGAATATCAATATCAACCAATTTAACCTAGGCAAATCTATTTTAACCATAGATACCAACATGTAATTCAATAAACTTCAATTATAATTCTCAAAACCACCATTTCTTTACCTAAACTATGCAATATATAACATACTTTATAAAACACTTAGGTTAGGGTTGCTACTTCCACCTAATCTTCTTCCAACCAGAATAAAACGTCGTAGCTCATTTTTGGCGACATTTTAAATTTTTGGTCGATCATCCCCCTTCCTGTGATCGACCGCAAAACAACATAAAATGACTATGGATATATTTTTTAGAAAAATCGGTCAACCACTACTTCCCGTGATCGACCTCAAATCCAACTTTTACAATCTGTATAGGCTACGACTGACCACAACTTCTGCCTTGATCGACCGTAAATCACATTTCTTCACAATTCAAGGAGAAGCCGGTCGATCACTAACTACACCACACGATCGCCCGCTCCAACATTGCTTCACCCCTGTATTGTTTTGTCATAATTGTGATCAACTGCCCTCACCATTGTGATTGACCACAGCTTTAGAGAGCTATAGTTTTCTTATTATGAACATAACTTGGTTGATCAACCCCTTTAAAGATCGACCTCTCATCCATTACACATTCCATAAGCACTTAAACCATCACTCTTCCATATCATAACATAGATGGTAAAACTAACACAATTATAAGTCCAATATATATCTAAGCATCATTATCCTTAATGATATAACAACTCGAGGTATTACATTTCACTGTATCCAAATACATTTCCTTTTACCAACACCTTAATCAACCAATATAACTGATATTACCCTCAAAAGTATCACTTAGGTCTTATGCTTAGCACTATGAAAATCTAGGGCATTATAATTGTAACGTACTCCGGTGCTCTCAAAACACGTTGTACTAGATAGGGAGGAGAATATTATTTATAAACCATGCATTTTCTACTCTCCCATACGATGTGGGATTGTGCACTCCCACTGATATGGGTCAAACCCACACATGGGCCTTTCCTGGTTTCCATAGAGCGGGCTGTCACAACAATCCTCTCCTGTTACATAAATTTTACCCTCAAAATTTGTGTTATGCACATATATCATACAATCTTATCATCTATAAACAATTATATGCAAGGAGAAAATTTAAATAACCCGTTGATGCACTAGTGGAAGGTGTAAAGAATTAACCTGTAAAATAAGTCCTTGAAGTGTTGAAGTTGTGAATAAGTCAAAGGAGGAATTCTGTACTTGCGGTCGAAGGCCGGTTGATTTTGCGATCAGGAACGGTAGCCAAAAAACAACACAGTTGATTTTGTTCGTCGGTCAATTGGGCGGTCACAGGGGCAGACGATCTCGATCAACCGGAGCTCCAGTTTCTAAATTTGGCCGATAATCACTTTTGGAAAGTGAACTTTGGAGGCTTGTAACTTCTTTGTTTTAGAGCTTTGAAGCTGAAATTTGGACCACGTCTTCTTGAATGAATAAGGAAAAGAACCCTTTAAGAACTTTGGAAATATCCTTCAAGAATTACGAGATATACTGAAAATACTCCAGGTGGTCGGATTTGGAAAGTAGGATAGCTTGCACTCCCTTTTGATGACTTTGTGGATAGATGTTTGATGGATGGTTGGACACCATTTCATACAACTTTTCCTTAATGAGTAGGAATGCGGATGCCAATGAGAGAACTCACTTAAGCCTAAGTGAGCTTTATCTTGTGATATGACTCACACAAGAAGATCTTTGGATGTAACTCATCAAAGTGTTTGAAAAAGGAATCTCTCTAATTTCGAAATAAGGAAAAGCTTTTTGTATTCAAACTCCATCTTCTTAAACATGTAAATAAGGTGGCTTTATATAGCCAATTACAAAGCATATAATAATAATAAACTAAATAAGCAATAATAACCCTAATCGACTCATAGAATAAGTTGTCCAATTTTCTACTTAATAGAAACTAGGTTAATTAACTAAAAGAATATTAAATTAATATCTTTGTTTCTTCCTCTCCAAGTCTTGATGTATTTGGCAGTTAATCCATGTTGGTGCTCAGCCACTTGGACGGTTTCTATGTAGAGATTTCCTTGGTCTCCAAGCTTGGACATTTGGACTTTTCTTATTCTTTGCTCTCTGTTCTGTGGACCTTTGACATAGCAAATAAAGTATAAATTTAGCAATCCAACTCATGCTAGAAAACGTAGGAAGTCAACTACAATATTTATAAGGCACGCATTTTGAAATGATATTTTTTGGATGCCAAAATAGTCAAATACTCATTGGAGGTCAAAATGAAGACAATTTTTGGAAAGCCTATCAAATATTTCACAATTGTCCTTGGACCTCCACCTATGCTTGATCTTGAATCTCTTCATACTAATCTTTGAAACTTGATTAATAATAGAATGAACTTGTAGTCCATCACCAATACTAAAATTATATCCTTAATGTCTTTACACACCAAAATACTGATTTTTGCATACAATACCACATAACACATACACTACCTATTTCATCTAATCTTAACCCACTTGTTACACCACAATAGATTCAATCTTCACTTGCATCCATTTTTTGTTCCTTAAGTAAAACTGAACAATCTTTGACAAAATGACAACTTTCATTACATTTGAAACATTGCTTCAAACCAGCAAGACATTTTCCAAAATGATTTCTTTTTAACCTCTGGCATTGCCTAGCTTTTGAAGATTCAACATTTTCTCTTTGAAATGAAGCTTCTCCTATATTACGTTTCTCATTTCTTTGTGACTCATTCCCAACGAAAGGTCTCTTTAATCCCCTTATTTCTGGTTATTCTTCCTTTAGCTATTGATATTGCATTTCCTTCCCCACATTCTTATTGCACTCTCTAAATTTCATGAATTAAAACTCGGCTTCTTCCAGCTCCAAGGATTTTTCTAATATGTGCATAAGATATTCCTTGCGTACCAAAAATATTTACACCTCGATAAATTTCCAATTTGAGTCATTTAACAAATTAGTGTACCTTGTACTCATTGTTCCTTACTAAATGAGAAGAAAACCGAGATAATGACTCAAACTAGCGAATATAATTCAATAATGTTCCAATTTGACGTAGTTGAGAAAATCCTATCATCTTTCTTGTCCTTATGGTACAATCAAAATACTTTTCATAAAAGATTTTCTTAAAACTTTCCCACTCCATACTTTTTGAAAAGCTTTCTATAAATCTTCTGTAATATCCTGCTAGGCCAAGAAAACTCTGTACTTCACCGATGCTCTTTAGTTGTGGCTAATCCAAAATTGCTTGATCTTAGCTGGGTCAACAGCTACACCATCTTTAGAAACAACGTGACCCAAAAAGTTACTATTTTCTAATCAAAATTCGCGTTTAGAGAATTTTGTGTAGAGTTGTGCACCTTTAAAATTGATAATGTGATATCCAGATGCTGCATATGTTCTTCCCTCGAATGAGAGTAGATCAATATGTCATCAATAAAGACAATTATGAACTTGTCTAAGAAGTTCTTGAAAATGTGGTTCATCAAATCCATTAATGTTGTAGGTGCATTGTTTAAATCAAATGACATAACCATAAACTTGTAGTGTCCATATCTGTTATGAAATGTAGTGTTAGAAATATTGTCAGATTTGACCTTCAATTGATAATACCCCGATTGTAGATCAATCTTCAAAATCACCTTGGAGTTGATCAAATAAATCGTCGATCGTTGGCAAAGGATACATATTCTTCATTGTTACTTTGTTCAATGCTTTGTAGTCTATATACATATGCATTGAGTCATCCCTCTTCTTAACAAATAAAATAGGGGCACCTCATGGGAAGAAGCTAGGGCATATAAAGCCCTTGCTTAATAATTTTGTAAGTTAAGTTTTCAACTCCTTCAATTCGGTGGTTGTCATCCTATATGGATTCTTTGATATAGGCTTGATACTAGCATATGTATCAATTACAAAATCAATTTTCCTGTCCGGCGGCAATCTCAATAAGTCATCTAAGAAAACTTTGGGAAATCTTTGAACAATAGGGATGTCTTCAAGCCTTACATCTTGAATCACATGTGTATCAACTATATTGGCTAAGAAACCCGTACATCCCCCCATCAGTAGTTGTTGTGCTTTAATATTGGAAATAACTGGCAACTTACTTTTTTCTTTAGTGTCATGGAAGACATATTCTTTTTCGTGTAGAGGCTGGAAATAGATTACTCTTTTTCTATAGTTTATGGCAAAGTGTTGAAATAACTAATCTATGCCAAGAATGACATCATATTCCTTCATATCGATCATAATAAGGTCGACTTGTAGAATTTGATCATTCACACTAATAACACACTCTTTCAAGACACTTACTTCATCTAAATATCCTCCCAACGGTAACATTACTCTATAAACATAATCAATTAGTCCAGATATACAGTTTAACTTAAGATAAAACATAGAAGCCATAAATGAGTGTGTAGCACTAGAATCAACCAAGGTATAAGCAGCTATGCTCTTAATAAATGTAATATCTGAAACCACAGTAGACTGCTTGCCACCATCATCTTCAATAAGAGAAAACTTTTGGGATTATTTTCTTCTACTCCTCAGCTAGAGTAGGGAGTTCTTTGGCTATGTGTCTCACCTTTCAACACTTGAAGCATTGATCAGTGCAAACTCTACATTCTCTGAAATAGTTCTTTTTACATTTGGGGCATTTACTGGCTTGAGTTGTTTTGGTAGTGTAATGAGTAATAATTGGCCCTCCTTTGACATGCTTTCCATTTCCTTGTTGCTCTCCATCATTAAAGCGTCTCTTTACTCTCTTGCATCAAGTTGCCCTCCCTTTTTCTGTTGGAGCTTATTCTCCCTTAAGAACTCTCTTTTATCCTCAATATGTTTATAAACCTATAATTCAATCTCTTCCACTTCCAGTGCCTTCGCCACAATCATGGAATAGGGTATGCCTTGAATGCCATATATCTTCACATCTCTATAAATCTCCATCTCCAGACCTTTTATGATCTGATGCACTTTAAGCTCATTTATATCCACCAAATGTGGCACGAATCATGACTAGGCATCAAATTTTCTTACAAACTTAGAAACGGATCGAGTCTGGGGAAGTTGGGTAAACTCTACTAACTTTTGTGTCCTTGCAGTTTGGTTGACATACTAATTGTAGAACACTTATTTGAACTTCTCCCAGGTAATTATTTCCACATCATGAGTTGCCTTGATTGTGTTCCACCAAAACCTTGTGTCTTGTTCCAGTAGGTATGTAGCACATAAGAATCTTTCTCCCTCATCTATCTCTGCATAGTCAAACATATCCTCTAGAGCTCAAATCCATTCTTCAGCTTTAGTTGGGTCAGATAAACTCTCATCAAAGTTTGGTGGGGTTAATCAACAAAACTTCTCTCATCCTTCCTTGCTTTTCCCTTGTCTATCATTCGCTTCAGATATTGGAACTGACATTCCACCAACAAAAACAATTGATTGATTACCGTGTCCCTAGCATCCATGTTTTCTCTAAATCTTCCTACCATACTTTTTTCCTAGAATTCCCTAGTAACAACAAATAAAAAAATAAAATAAAATTTAGTAATCAAAATTACCATCCAAATTAGACATACATACAAATGAAGTATTATCATGTGGAGGCTTGCGTTATCAAGCAGTCTCCATAAATGACTTTAACCCGGATGCTTTAATACCATATTTGTAATGTCTCGTAACGTAAAGCATTTTTCTTGCAATCTTTTTTTAAAATTCATTTAAAAATTGTGCCTTTAAAACCATATAGTTGTAGTTATAAAAGAAATGTCATTTAAAATTTAGACATATTAAAACCCAAAAATAAAGATAATATTCGTAACTTAAATTCAAACATTTAAAAGCATGATTATAAATGAAAAGTCTTTCTTTTGTAATCTGTTTTTCTCAAGTCATCAATCACGAGTCAACTTTGCTTCAACTACGGCGTAGCCTCACCCTTGAGAATTCTCCATCAACTACGACCCTCATCCATTCACATCACCAGGTTCCTTAATAATTTCATCATCACCTATATCACAAAGTTCATATATGAGCCTGACACTTAGTAAGAGATGCATAGAAAAGGTAGTTTGTAAAAATCCTGTCATTTTCAGTCAATGTTTTTTTATTTTTCTTTCACTTACTAGTCAAGTTGTTGTTGGTAATTTAGTCTAGGAGAGAAAGTTACACCATGTGGTCCGCCTCATGAGGGACAACCAACTATTTACATTGTCTTTCAGTCCTTTTTAATGAAAATGTTTTTTATGATGCATGAAACATACGCGTGACACATGATGTATGAACATACTAACAATAACATATCCTTGATCAACGTCTCAACGTAAACAACAACAGTAATAAATATATCCTCTATCAATATCTCCACATAAATAGTAAGTAATCAACAAAAACATATCCTCTATCAATGTTAACAAAGCAGAAACATATTCTTGATCAACAACCATTAATCATCATAAACAGAACAATTATCATAAACATAAATACCCTAGCATTTTTTTGATGTAGGCCAAAGGCCAAACTTATGCAAACATCACTTACTTGGAGTTCTTAGTGGAGTCTATAATATCCAACTTTTTCCACATGTTTGTTTTCCTTGAAATTAAAAAGGAAATCGGGTTAATAGTAAGAAAAAAGTGAAACTTTTACACTCTGTTTCAAAGTCTCAAAAATAACTCTTACTAATTCATGATTCATGACTATTGCCTTTGTAAAATATAAAGTTCTAACCGTAAAAGACCTATCTTCAGAAAGCTTGAGAGAAAATGCTTCCAAACCTTGTGGCTCAAGAGTGATTAAGGTTTCAACTCAATCTTTCCTATTTATAAACTGTCAAGTTTGAAAATCCCAGTGAAGAAATCTCACAGATAATGCATCTTGAAATTTTTGTTTCCTTATCAGTCCAAGAATCAAATTGTAGCTTGTAGATTCTGTGAAAAATCGTGTTTTGAATCTGTCCATAGTTACAGCTGACGTGTGAGCTTCTACTATGGACGTTTGCTCACCTTTCTCCTCCAATGTCAATCTACCACATTTACATTTTACTTTTACGTTCGCGGACACCAATGTTTTTATAGTCACCAATGATTCCGTAGATGCCAATGTTTTCATAGATACTTCATCCCGTAGGTCCCTATTAATATATCTGCTCCTCTCTATCCACCACGTGTAACGACTCGAATTTTCATACATTTAAAAATACGTTAAGTTTAAAGAAAAACATATCAGAGCGCAATTTGGGCCGTTATAAACACTTAAAACATTTCGGAGTTAAAAACATTTGCGGAAGCGTAAATAATTTAAAGGAAATAATTTAAACTATTAAATTACAAATTACAATTTATGAAATAGAAACTTAATTACAAATTAGAATTTAATTACATTACAATTTAATTATCTCTCACTTCTCATAGCCTGGCCAGCCATAAGTTCGCGTGTGCCAATCTCTCATCAACTATTTCTTCCTTGCTCGAGAAACTTCGCGCGTCGTGTACCTAGACCGCAAATAAGACGTGAGCCTAAAGGCCCAGTAAGAAAATAGGTTTATGCATATGAAATGCCGCTCTTTAATTCTTCAGAATGAGTCCGCCCCAAACCAACCATTTAATTACGTATATTAGGCATAGTAACGTATTTTAGGAATAGCTCGTATATGGAGCATGGCTTAGGGAAATCCTACGGTTTCTAATTATTTAAGTTAATTAGTCTTGTGTTCTCGACAAGGGAAATATTAGTTATTTTCCTCACTCAAAACGTGTGGCCACCCGTGGTGGTGTTCCTAATTGTTTCTAACGTTACGAGACTACCATAGAGCACATACAACATATGAAGAGTTCATATATCAAATATAGCCAACATAAGAGCGCACGACAATAATTAATTCAAAACTATACAACATGCTTAAGAAGTTTATAACCTAGATTTATTCGCTGCTTAATTAACTTGTTTACTTGAGTTAACTAAATCGATTGGGTTAGGGTAATTAACATGCATCAATGGATTTATATGGTCGGTGGACTAATTACTTACACTAATTACAATTACTTAGATCAATTAGCATGCTCAACAGAGGAATTATGCAACGCAACCAATATATAAGCCGAGCCATCAATGAAATAACTAACAACTAACAAAAATTTATAGAGAGCTAACGGTAGGCTAATAACAAAGCAATAATTTAATAGCTAATCAAGCTTCTAGGCAACTAATAATGCAGTGGTAAATACTTACTAAATATGCGTTCAATTGAAAATTAAAAGCAGCAGTGATATACGACTATACAAAACCATCGATCGTGTTCCTATATGGCTAGAACAGCAGTAACGACTACGGAACAGGATGCCGAATTATACTCAAAGATCATGCTTTGAATGACTAAAAATAACAGCAGGTAATATCGGAAATGAAACAACAAGACATGCTTTGGAATGACAAATGGCAGCAATAAGTAATAATTTGTAACGAACATCGAACATATTTCTAATTCAAAGATAACAGTAACAATATCACAGCAGTGACAACAATCTATTATGCTTAGCAATGTAGTAACAATAGAGAATAATAATATGTAGTATAATAACAGAGAACCATTTACAGCAACAACAAAGTATATGAACAGAGTAACATGCAGTGTAATGGAAACAACAGAGCAATATCACAAAATAAAACAACTAAAAGTCTACAACAGAACAAGACATTCATGGGATAACAGAGACAAATATTCTCACAAGAGCAAGGAAAATCACAGTCAACACATAAACTTTACAATTATCACAGAGCATTATGGAAATTGGCATTTAACAGAACATTCCAGGAAACAAAGCATTCAACGACAGAGATCAACAACCACAGCTTAACTCACGCACACACTTGCGGGTAGGGCTTAGACGGCCAGACACACCCAAGTTCTTACCGAATGAAGAACACACACAGGGACAACCCTCTGACCCTTGCAGAACAGCAGCTCTCGGACACAGCAGCAGAGAAACAATGAAGGACAAACCACCAACATGCACCAGAAAATCAACAGAACGTCCACACACATCATCTCCCTCAACTCTGCCACTCACAGCCTCTCAATATCCAGACGAAAAAAACTCAAGCCATCAACCTTCTCCGAATTTATACACAGAAGACCACATTTGAAAGAGATTGAAATACTCAACAGTTTAACCCACAAAATCAGCCACAACCAGATTTCTCGGCAGCATCACGACATTCAATCCTTGCAGTTGAATCGACCCTGAACCAGAGGATGAACCGAACCGCGAGCTGGACTGCAACTCATCGCAAACCGACGCTCAGCCCCCGATCAAGCCGTTCCTTCGTTGAACCGAAGCTCCTAGCCAGGCCAACGCACCGTGAGCCACAGCCATCTACACCTCGACCATTCGCCGGAAAAGACCACTCTGCGCGAGCTCTGATCCCATCCCTCGAGCAGCAACAAACTGACCCTAGCTCCCTGCGATCCGAAATTGTCATTCCTCACCACGAGAAAGCCGTCCCAAGGGCTACCGTCGACTCCTGACTCGTCGCTCACCAACGCTCCCTCTGTCTCCCTCTCTGATCGTTCTCCCTCTTCCCTCTCGTTTCTATCTCACAGCAAAGAAATGGCCAAAGGCCATTTCTTTTTCCCCCCAGCAAATAGCCCAAACCAACTTAAGTGAACCGGTTCGATGGAACCGGTTCATTCCTTTCCGTTTCCTCATTTTAACTATTTTATTAAATTCTTAATTAAATCCTTAATTTAAATTTCCTACTTAATCTTAAATCCAAATTAATTCTCACTTAATTAATAATTCTCATTCTAATTTAATCTTTTACTAATTCTTCCCTTAATTTACAATAAGTCTAATTAATCCCAATAAATCTTAATTAATTCCTTAATTTATAATCTTACAATTACGTCCTTGGAAATCCTCCGATAATTAAATAATTATCCACTCAAAAAAAGGTTGGAGTGTTACATACCTCCTTCCTTATATAAATTTCGTCCCCGAAATTTGCTCTACGTAATACTCTTTTTACCCTTAGGCCAAATGTTCTTAATACGCCTTGTAATATCCCGATAAAAATATCAGGGTATTACACCACGTATACGTTTCCTTCGCGGACGTCTCACTCCTGTGAACACTAACGCTTCTGTGGACACTTACACTTCTGCGGATACCAATTTTTTTGCATTGTCTGCCCTTAACAGCCCGCTGCGTACATAGTTCCTAGGCGCACATCTTTCCACTATGGACATGAATGCTTTTGCAGGTACAATCTATTTTGCGGAAGTAACTTATTTAATAAATTTAGTATATTTTTAATAAAATTCCTTCTCCAGACACTCTTATATTATGAACACAAATGACCACCTGGATTATTAGAATCATTACCCTTAGTAGAATGGAAGTGGGAACGAATAACTATGGATTTTGTATCAGGATTACCAAAGTCTTCTAAATGTAATGATACTATATGGGTGATTGTGGATAGACTTAATAAATACACTCATTTCATACCCATATGCAGTAGTCATTCAGTGGATTATTTGGGTAAACATTATATAAGAAATATTGTAAAGTTGCATGGAGTACCTATTTCCATAGTTTCAGATAGAGATCCCAAGTTCCCTTTGAAATTTTGGCGGAGTTTATAGAATGAAATGAGAACTAAATTGGATCTTAGTACAACTTATGATCCCTAGACAGATGGTCAATCTGAAAAAACAATACATATTTTAGAAGATATGTTGAAAGCATGTATTATGGATTTTCAAGGAAGTTGGGAAGATAACTTGCATCTAGTGGAGTTTACTTATAACAATAGTTATCAATCTTCTATTGGCATAGCACCATTTGAAGCATTATATGGTAGGCCCTGCAGATCTCCTTTATGTTGGGTAGAAGTTGGAGAAAAAGTTTAATTTGGTCCATAAATGATCCAAGAAACTAATGAGCAAATTAAGTTAATTAAGCAATGACTTTTAATTGCTCAAAGTCATCAAAAGAGCTATGCGGATCAAAGAAGAAGACCGTTAGAATTTGAAGAGGGTTATTACATATTTATCAAAGTAAGATCCCATAAAAGTATTTAAAAATTTAGTAAAGAAGGAAAGTTAGCACCTAGGGTTGTTGGACCATTTGAAATTTTGAAACGAATTGGTATTGTGGCCTATCAAATAGCACTACCACCTCAACGAGATAATATTCATAATGTGTTTCATGTTTCGATGCTATGAAAATATGAACCTGATCCTTCACATGTTATTGATTTGAAAGAATTGATTCTTCAATCTGGAATAACGATGGAAGAGGAACTGGTAGCCATCTTGGATGTAACGCCCTACGTTATTAAACCATTTTCTCTCTTTCATTTTTAGCCATAAAAACAATTCTTTTTATTATGTTTAAAACATATGCACACAAAACATATCAGAGTATCGAGCGGAATAAATTCAAAATATAGTTTTAATAATTTAAATGGTAGTCCATAGTTTACAAAACATTTATTGAAATTAAAACCATAATTAAAACAATCGATTTTATTTTTCCTTGAGCCACAACACATCAGGTCAAATCCGGCTGATAACCCAATATCTCAATTGGCAATGCCTCCTCCTTCATGTCAATAACATTAAGTTCATTACCTGCATCACGGGCAATACCATAAGCCTAGGGCTCAGCAAGAAATAGAATGTATGCAATGCACATGCTATTCTTCTGCAGTCTATCTCAGAGAAAAACCAATCTCCTCTTTTTTCATTTTAGTTTCACTTAACAGTCCAGCTGTATAAGATTTATCAACCTAGGAAGATAGGATACATCATATTGTCTTGTGGCTTAACCGTCACTCAGACGAGGGGATACATACATTAGGGGTGTCACCACCATTAAACGTCACCTAGTCTTCCCAATCTCATATAGCTATTTACGTTTATTGATTCATTTCATTTATCATGCCATGCATATGACAACAATTTCATAAGTTCTATCATGATGCATGAATACTATAATTTATAACAACAGTGTATAAAAAGGAATTAAAGAAATTCATGGAATATAATAGGAAAATATTGAAACAATCACTATATTCATGTTCAGCGTAACATTTTCCCTGTAATTTCGTGCAATATAACAAATTATTTCTCTTTAAGTAAATTCAATAGTCTAACAGTAATTTTGACAATAACTTTAACATTAATTTTAACAATAATTTCCAACAATAATTGATAGTAAATAAAAATAGTCTCGTGATACAGGGCCTCTACTGGCCACCGCATCATATTTCTTACCCTTGAAGAACTTTCCCACAGCCCTTAGCGTATTTAACTCTTTATCTTTTTTCTCGTTAATACCTTCAAAATAATTATCATTTATTTATTAATATATTTATCAATTATAAATCTCAACTTTAATACCATTATTACTCGTTAATTATTTGATAATATAATTATCACTTAATTATTTCACATTTTTCATCCAATTATTTTCTTCAACCAATTATCCAATACTTATCTATTAATAACTAACCACTAAATTTCCATAAACCTTAGCACTTAACAAATCTCAATAGTCAGCTTAATTACTTGACAACTTTGCAATGACAATTCCAATATCCAGTACTAATTAAAAACAGTGAAGTCTAGTAACACACTACCAAAACACAACAATTACCAATATATCAAAGCTGTAAAGTAGAGGATAGTTCCATTATCCAGAACGAATTTCATCAACCAAAGCTATAGAATAATTCCTCACTATTTTCCCTCGGCAAAATCCTAACCATGAACAAACCAATTTACAGGATATATAAACTTCCAACAATAGGGACCAACCATAGTGCACTATATCATTCAGTCACCAATCGAGTGTTCGTAAGTAACCAAAGAGCATCTACCCAAAATACATTTCAACAAGCAGCTTCAATAACCCCCATTAGGATTCATTTACCAACATATTCATCAACCAGATTCATCAACAAAAGAGTAAATCAAAGAACAAAGAAGGCCCTTACCTGCAGACCCGAGAGCCGCATCACAAAATCACTCACTCACACTTCTAGCAAATCAACACTTACTCTCCGCAATCAGCCACCCCTCTTCTATCATCAATTTATAGACAGAGGTTACCTTTTTTTTTTTTCTTTCTGCAGACAATCAGGAAACCCTTCAATGTTTTCTTTCTTAGATTCTGCGTCATGTCTTTGTCTTTTGCAGCAAAAGTGTCAGCGGAAGTCGTAAAGTGGGAGAGGAAATTGTGGGTACGTTTCTCTCTGGTTTTAAAACGTTGTCCTTTGCTGCTTTTTTCTTTAATTCACCAATTAATTCCAGCAAGTGTACTAAACACTTGCATTATTGTGTCGACCAGAACACAATTCGTGAACCAGGTTCACAATAGAACCAGTCGCACATCGACAGCAAGGCTATCGACCGAAGCCCAACCACACAACCAAAATCCTCCGCTGATTTTCATCCTGTTGTCCCTACTGCAATCACAGCTGCAAATCCAAGCATATCCAAATGCAGCAACAACAAAAAATAAGGAATCAACCATGACTTACCTTGGCTTAGAAATTTGCAGCATCGTGGGAGCTCCAATTCGCAATTTCGTTCAGTCTGAACGATCCCATACCCTAGCCTCCCAACGCTGGCACTCCCACTTCACCGCCAGCACCCACACACCAAACCTTTCCTGTGGCCGTAAAGCCTAGCATCCGATGCCCAGTCACGAGCTTCGTTGTCATCATCTCCCTCTCGGGTTCTCCCTCTTGGTCCCCCAATCTTTCTTCTCCTTTCACGAGTTCTCTCCCAAATCCCCTTTCCCCTCTTCTGAAATCCAATTCTTTCTCTTCAAAAAACTAACCTTCTCATTTGTCTTCAAACCAGACCAAGTCGAACCAACCCAAACCAAACTAGTTTAAACTGAATCAACCCCCTTTTTTCTTTCAATATCTTTTTATTTTAAATCCTATTTATTTCTTTATTTTAATTCCTAATTAATTCTCCCTTCATTCATTAAATTCTTCTTTTAATAAATCTCCTTCATTCAATTAAATTTATCATTTAATTATTTTTTACTCAATTCCAATTCCTGATTTACTCTGAATATTGTTTGATGATAATTATCGGTCCAATTTAAATTCTTCGATTCGGTTTTCCAATTAATTTTCCATCAAATAAATCCTCAATAATTTTCCAATTATCCCCAATTAAATTTCTCATCAAACAATTTTTCAATTATCCAATTATGCCCAAACAATTTTTCAATTATCTTTACTTAATTACATTACGAGAAATCGGGGTATTACATTGGATATTGGAGACAAGGTGCTTTGAAATAAAGTAATTACAATTGTTAAAGTTCAATGGCGGCTTTGCGGAATGGAGGAAGCCATGTCGGAGCTTCGCTCTGAAATGGAAACAAAGTACCCCTAACTTTTTGAGAGGTAACTAAATTTAAATTTTGGCACAAAATTTTCTTTAAGGCGGATAGAGTGTAATGACTTGAAGTTTTACATAATTAATTATGACATATTAGTGATGTGAAAAAGTAAATTTAAGGAATTATGCATAATTAGGACTTGAGAATAAACTATTTTTCAGAATAGTTTGGATATATATTGATAAAAATTGATTATGCAAATGTGTATAGAATTAAATGAAATTTAAGGTGATAAACTAGACATCACAAGGAAGAGAAAGATATTGGAATCATATAATTTGGATTTATATAGCATAAGTTATGGTATTTGAAAGTCAAACTAAGTATATGTTGTACCATTTTTGTTAAGTACTTAATTTGGACAAATCAAGTGAAAATTTGAAGATGTTTGTTATCTTATGATGAAAGTTTTCTAATACATGTATCTATGATGTCATGTAATAAAATGTGGTCACCAATAAGGTCGTGCCACATGTAAAGTTGAAGCAAGCAGGTTAAACCGTAAATAATGGATGTTTAAGGGTAATGGTCTTTTCAATTCAAAGATTTAAGACAAAATGGTAAATTGTAAGGGAAAAATCTGGAGAAATTCCTTCTTATCTAAAGAGAGGAAAATCATGAGAGAGAGAGAGAGAGAGAGAGAGAGAGAGAGAGAGAGAGAGAGAG
>CM039485.1:14971847-15086753 GCA_022433065.1 Begonia loranthoides
GAGAGAGAGAGAGAGAGAGAGAGAGAGAGAGAGAGAGAGAGAGAGAGAGAGAGAAGAGAGGGTTATGAGGGGAATGAGAGAAATTGAAAGGAAAAGAGAGGGATTTGAGTTTAAATGTCCAGAGAAAGTTCTTACACACGTGAGGAGGATTCTAAAGTATCAAAAATTAAAGAGAAAGGTGGAACTTTGAAGTTTAATTTAATTCAAAGTTGAACATGGTTGGAATTTATGGTAAGTAATTCTAATCCTTAAAGAGTTGTAATTTTATGTATTTGCATGATATAGGTAGAGAATTTAGCTTAGAATTTATTGAATTCTACGTATTAGATGTTGGGGATAAAATTATACTGTCAATAGATCGAGTTCTATTGGGAATTGAAGGAAGGGAGATCAGAATGTCAAAGAATTATGACATTCTTCCTTGAGGGTGGTCCACTAGTATTGAGGGATTGATTGACCATTTCTGTGAAATGATTGAATCTGTAATATGATTGATCGATCGATGCTGAGGGTGGTCGACCACTTATATAAGGAAAAATCAAATCTGTAATATAAGTGATTCACCAGTGCTAAGGGTGGTCGATCACTGCTGTGTAAAAGTTTAAATTGTATGAGGAATGGTAGAGCAATACTGAGAGAGTGATCAACCAGTACCTAAACCATTTTGGGAGATGATTTGAGACATAGATAGAATTTGTCTAGATAGATGTATGAGACCAATTCATGTATCATTTATATGTGTTTCATAAAAAGATTTGCATGGTTCATTTTACATACATTATTAGTATGTATGATATGCATTCTATGTATGCATAGTGAGTATGCCAAATCATGCATCATGATATATTTATATATACAAAATATATTATCAAGGTGATATTGTTGGTCACGGAGATACCTAATATGCCTTGCCAGACTACATATTGTGTGACGTATGTTGTAACATCCCTCATTTTTACCCCATTATTTAATTATTATTGTTAAAACAGTTGTAAGTTTAACAATACATTTATCAGAGTAAACCGCGATATAAAACGATTTCCTAAAATACTAAACTATTCCCATTAACGTTTTCAGAATAGTCTAGTTACATTTTTCAAAAAGATATAGTTAGCCTACAGTCTTAGCAAAATACATATTTTCTCAGTTCCATTCTATCATTTATCCCATATCAAAATACCAAAGTCTAACTGTGAAACCACTATCATATCATAAGTCCCATGACATATTATCATCATCCATCTGTGCTGGACCACAACCAACAGGTCAAAATGGCTGATAATCCAAAACATCGTCCTAGAAGACCGCCTCCACAGTATTACTGTCATTCAGCGCATTACCTACATCACGGGGGAAAACAATAAGCCTAACGCTCAACAAGAATTAGAATGAATGTAATGTAATGCAATGCAATGCATGACCATACAATGTAAATTAAGCCAATAGTGTACACATGACAAACACCGTGGGACCATGAGAACCCGATCACTCTCAAACGAACACACACACACACACACACACACACACACACACACACACACACATATATATATATATCCAAGGCTTCCCAGGCCATATACACTCCTTTGTTACGAGGACATTGGGGATTTCTACAACAAGGAACAATGAACCTTCGTCTAATCCATCCAACATGGATCTAAGGTTTTCTAATCCATCCAACATGGATCTAATTTTTCTCTAGCCCATCCAACATAGACCTAATAGGTCATCATTGTTCCTCGAACCCCCACATGCCTATTTTAGTAGATTTAGTATGTCACACAACATGAGCAGTTTCATAATTCCTAATGTGATGCATGTATGCCACCAAGCTAAATAACAATAACATTATTATGAGAATATAATGGAAAGAAGAACTAAACATGCTCATAAGTATAGAACAATACATTGCACAATTACTTCACACGTTATTGAATAAAAGGAACAACTATGCGAAAGAGCATTCATAAAATTAATGGAATTCTTGGTAGTTTATTAATCATAGTTTGAATAACACAATTAACATAATCCCATAGAGAAGATCACATCAAGCTCATGCTTCCAAAATAGTGTACACTTACAATATCCTGTGTGAACTTAACACTTGCATTGTTTGTGTTTAAGTAATTCATCATGATATTGAAGAACAATCAAATATCACGTAACCAGCCATTGTCATAGTCCATACTATTACCAACTGTTTATATCTTTCTAAATTCACTAATAATTCTTCAAACAGAATTGCTCAAGTGAATATCATAACAATGTCTCCAATTACTATCATACATTTCCTCACAAAGATCTTGCTGTATAATCCTGGACTAATAACCATAAAGCAGAAGAACAATTTTCTAAGTAGTGGTCCAAGTGGTGGATTCAAAACAATTGAAGCACAAAACAATTGAAGCATATCTAAAGTTAAACATGTGCAATCACAAGCAAAACCCTGTGATGTAGGCATCCATTGGCCACAGATCATCCCAATTCTTACCTATTTGTAGAAATCTCACATTCTCCCTTTCCTTCTCCCGTTACAGCACCAGAGCCACTCTTGATTGTTCTCGTGTCCTTACCAAATAGACAGAATACTCCAATTTTTCTCACCCTTGTTCAACACATACGCAGAAGGGAAAATACATATAACTAACCTCAACTCTCCCTTCATGCTACGTGGAGAGTGATCACCCCCATCCCTGGAAAGTTCCAACGCAGTTGAGCCAGGCAGACCAACGCTTTTCATCGCTTGGATGTGTCCCATGGTGAAAACTCGGAAGAATTAACAAGAGAGGGGAAACAGACACCAGATTTAAAAGGGGTTTCTCAGACAATTTCGACCTTCCGGACGCGGTGTGTCGTTCGCAGCTATTGTCCGCATCGTCTGAATGCTCCCAGAAAATATTACAGATTCATATCGGACGCCATTTGGTCACGTCCGCCCCAGTCCGCTGCGTCCAAATTGTCCCAGAATTAGGACAGATTCGACTCGGACGACCCTGTCACCGTCCGCTACGTCTGCACATTGACAGTCCAACGTCCGCACTTTGACAGTTCAACATTTAGGATGCCAACTATCGTCCCCAAGCGTCCTAAACCTTAATTTTTGCATTTTATTGAACTTTTTACACTATATTACATTAACCACATAACATGAACCATATATTACATTATCCAAGGTTATTACACAACGTAGTAAACGGATTTACACGGTATTTTATAATTTTGGAACATTACAATCTACCCACCTTGGTAAAATTTTGTCATCAAAATTTAATTCTGGAATAATTCTGGATACCGTGTTTCCATGCCATCTTGCCTTTCCCACGTGGCTTCTTCTTCGTTTACTTGATTATGCCATAATACCTTCACAAGAGGAACTTCTTTATTTCTCAATTGTTTAACACTGTAATCCAGTATACAGAGTGGCTTTTCTTCATAAGTCACATTGGTATGCACTTGAATATGTTCTTGGGGCCGAAAAAGAGGAGCATGACCAAGACACTTTCGTAACATCGAGACATGAAAAACATCGTGTACACCAGACATAGCTGCAGGCAGACGTAAACTATATGCTACATTACCAATTCGCTCTGTGACTTCAAAAGGCCCAATATATCGTGGATTCAACTTTCCTTTACGCCCAAATCGTATAACTCCCTTGAATGGTGATAATTTTAAGTAGACACGATCACCAACAACAAATTCCAAGTCTCGTCGACGATTATCCGCGTAACTCTTTTGCCGATCTTGAGCTGCTTTCATGCGTTCATGAATGAGAGCTACAGTATCCGTTGTATATTGTACCATATCAGGACCATAGTATTTATCTTCCCCTACTTCACTCCATGCAATAGGGGTTCGACATCGTCACCCATACAAGGCTTCATAAGGAGCCATACCGATTGTCGCTTGATAACTGTTATTATAAGCAAATTCGGCTAAATGCAACATCTTTTCCCAACCCCCATGATACTCAAGAATACAAGCACGTAACATATCTTCCAATATCTGGATCGTCCGGTCACTTTGCCCATCAGTTTGAGGATGGAAAGCTGTACTCATTGTCAAATTAGTACCCATGGCCCTATTTACACTTCTCCAAAACATTGATGTAAATCGAGGGTCACGATCAGACACAATAGATACAGGAGTACCATGAAGTCATATAATCTCTTTCACATACAGTTCTACAAACTGTGTCATTGTATATGTCATATGCACAGGTAAGAAATGAGCAACTTTCGTCAATCTGTCAACAATAACCCATATCGCATCATGACCCTTCACTGATCTTGGCAATCTAGTAACAAAATCCATAGTAATATGCTCCCATTTCCATTGGGGTATAGGCAGTGGTTGAAGCACACCACCGGGTCGTTGATGCTCAACCTTTACTTGCTGACAAATCTCGCAATGAGTCATATAGAAAGCAATGGTCTCCTTCATTCTTGGCCAATAATAATGCTTCCAAAGATCTTTATACATTTTATTGCACCCAGGATGAATTGAATGGAAAAATTCAAGCAAAGTTGGATTACGTTTGAAATCTTCACAAAGGGTTTCTTTCATTTGAACTTCCTGCATACATTCCAACATTATAGGTTGAAGAGTTAAGCCAGAAAAAACATCTGTCAGATACTCTGGAATTAATTGTATATCCAGTTCTTGCATATCTTTCAACAATCCGGCTGACATCTCTTTACATATCATACTCATCACCGCAAGTTTACGACTTAAAGCATCTGCCACCACATTTGCTTTGCCAGGATGATACTTAATTTCGCAGTCGTAATCCTTTGCATATTCAAGCCAACGTCTCTGCCTCATATTTAACTCCTTCTGGGTAAAGATGTACTTTAGACTTTTATGGTCTGTATATATTTCACATCTCTGTCCGTATAAGTAATGTCTCCAGAGTTTTAGAGTAAAAACCACAGCAGCAAATTCAAGATCATGCGTCGGGTAATTAATCTCATGTGGTTTAAGCTGCCTGGAAGCATAAGCGATCACTTTTCCTTATTGCATTAACACCCCGCCAAGTCCACGTCTAGATGCATCACAATATATACTGAAGTTTTCATTCTCCACCGGCAGGGTTAAAACAGGTGCAGTTGTCAAACGACGTTTGAGTTCCTGAAAACTCTTTTCACAATCATCAGACCACATAAATCGTACATTCTTCTTAGCTAAACTTGTAAGAGGTATAGCAATCTTTGAAAATCCCTCGATAAAACGTCGATAATAACCAGCCAAGCCAAGAAAACTACGAACATCTTTTACACTTCTGGGTTGTTCCCATTCAACAATCATTTGGATTTTTGCAAGATCCACAGCAATGCCTTCTTTTGATATTATGTGACCAAGGAAGCATACTTCCTTTAACCAAAAGTCACACTTTGAAAATTTTGCGTAAAATTGATGTTGCTTAAGAATGTTTAAAGTGATCCTCAAATGCTCGACATGTTCTTCTTCAAATCGAGAATAGACCAGAATATCGTCGATGAAAACGACTATGAACCTATCCAATAATCTTTGAATATTCGATGCATTAAATCCATAAAAGCCGCAGGAGCATTTGTTAAACCAAATGACATCACCATGAATTCATAGTGTCCATATCTAGTTCGAAAAGCCATCTTTGGTATATCATCTTGTTTAACTCACAATTGATAATATCCTGACCGTAGATCTATTTTTGAAAACACGCAGGCACCATTAAGTTGATCGAACAAATCGTCAATACGAGGTAGAGGATATTTATTCTTGATCGTTACTTTATTTAATTCCCGATAGTCCACACACATACGCAACGATCCATCTTTCTTCTTTACGAACAATACTGGAGCTCCCCAAGGTGAGAAACTCAGATGAATAAACCCCTTCGATATCAACTCTTCTAGTTGAGTCTTTAACTCACGTAATTCTGCAAGTGCCATACGATATGGATTCTTCGCAATTGGTTCCACACCAGGTTGCAAGTCTATCATAAAATCGATTTCTCTGATGGGAGGTAATCCTGGAAGATCATACATGAAAACATTAGGAAATTCACGAACAACTCGTATGTCGTCAACTTTGGCATCTGTTTTTACTGCCATATTTCTTATATGAACTAGAAACCCTTCACATCCGTGTCGCAATAATTGATCTGCTTTAAGAGTAGAGATAACAGATATCTTGCTCTTCTCTTTTATGCCTTGAAACACATATGGCTCTTCATCAACTGGATAGAACCGAATTTCTCGTCGTGCACAATTAATGATTGCACGATTGTTCTTCAACCAATCCATACTCAATATGATATCAAATCCTTTCATATCAATTGCAATAAGTGTAGCTTGAAATTTACGACCATTGACTTGAACTGCATAATTTTCAAGAATACCATTTGCACTCATATAACCCCCAGAAGGAGTAAGAATTCGATAACCTTTCTTTGCGATTTGAGGTGAACATTTTGCATTTAAGCAAAATGGTGTTGATATAAATGAATGTGTTGCTCCCGTATCAAATAACGTATGAGCAGCAACATTATTAATATATGTTGTACCTATTAGTCAAGAGGTTACTACTAGATTGAGCACTAAACATATTATCGTTTGCATAATATACAAAATTGTTCAATAAAACGTACCTGATATAACTGCTGGCAACTCTTCCTCCTCATTTCTCTCTTCTTGTAAGGCAAAGACCTACGGAGCTACGCTGCTAGCTAAAGTTGGGCAACGTTTTGCAATATGTCCAGACTGTCCACATCTAAAGCATATTGTCGAACCCACTCGACATGGTCCAGCATGAGTCTTTTTGCACTTCAGACATAGAACTGGCGCAGTAACTGGTGCAGTAGTAACCACTTCATGTGCAGGATGTTTTACTCGTCCTTGCGGCATATCCGGTACGAGAGGGCGTCAAACTCCCCAATTGCCCACCAAATTACCCCTCTGTTGAAAAGACTGATTCCTCCCCATTTGTTGCGTAAATTCCCGTTGTCTGATAGCAGTATTTTTAACATCTTCCGCATCCAAGGCTCGTGCCACTATTTGTGCATAAGAAACACCTCGAATGCCCGTCAATCTAACTCCTTGGAGAATCTCTACCTTCAATCCTTGCACGAACTGTTGTACTTTCAACCCATTGTTATTTGCTATGTGTGGGGCAAATCGTGCCAATGCTTCAAATCGACGGATATACTCTGATACTGTTCCTATTTGATGAACCCTCATGAATTCCATCATTTTCTGGTTTTGGACCGTAAAGTTGAAGTACTTCTCATAGAATAACTCTTTGAAATTCTCCCAGGTGAATATTTCAAGATTCAATGTAGGCGTAATAGAATCCCACCAGAATTGCGCATCGTTGATCAGAAGATACGTTGCACATTTCACCTTCTCCGTTTCTCGTATCTCTACATACAAAAACATCTTCTCAATAGTACGTATCCAAGCTTCAGCTCCAGTAATATCAGTAATGTTCCCATCAAAAGTTGGGGGTCTAAGCTTCTGAAACTTTTCCCATCCTACTTCAGTAGGAGGGGGCATTATGATGGTTCGGTTATTCTCATTATTCCCATTACTATTGTTACCACCATTTTCCCGCTCTATAAGTCGCTCAATCAACTGAGACTGTCGATCAATAACGTCTGCAACACGACTAAAGGCTTTATCTCGTTCATTAGGACCTGGGTTATTATGTCGTGTTCTTCGCGCCATATTTTAAAGTTTTACTGTTTTCAAGTAAATAACAATAATAAATTACTGTGCAACTAAATACAATAAAATAACTTACAGAAGGAGAAGCGTATTCCATGACAAGTCTTGTATTATCGGCAGTCTGCAGAATCGATTTTGACCTGGTTGGCCCTGATTCCAACTGTAACATCCCTCATTTTTACCCCATTATTTAATTATTATTGTTAAAACGGTTGTAAGTTTAACAATACATTTATCAGAGTAAACAGCGATATAAAACGATTTCCCAAAATACTAAACTATTCCCATTAACGTTTTCAGAATAGTCTAGTTACATTTTTCAAAAAGATATAGTTAGCTTACAGTCTTATAGTTAGCCTACAGTCTTAGCAAATTACATATTTTCTCAGTTCCATTTTATCATTCATCCCATATCAAAATACCAAAGTCTAACTGTGAAAACACTATCATATCATAAGTCCCATAACATACTATCGTCATCCATCTGTGCTGGAC
This sequence comes from Begonia loranthoides, assembly GCA_022433065.1. Taxonomy (NCBI): domain Eukaryota; kingdom Viridiplantae; phylum Streptophyta; class Magnoliopsida; order Cucurbitales; family Begoniaceae; genus Begonia; species Begonia loranthoides. The sequence goes on from CM039485.1 coordinate 14,980,049, forward strand.
CACAACCAACAGGTCAAAATGGCTGATAATCCAAAACATCATCCTGGAAGACCGCCTCCACAGTATTACTGTCATCCAGTGGATTACCTACATCACGGGAGAAAACAATGAGCCTAACGCTCAGCAAGAATTAGAATGAATGTAATGTAATGTAATGCAATGTATGACCATACAATGCAAATTAAGCCAAGAGTGTACACATGACAAACACCGTGGGACCATGAGAACCCGATCACTCTCAAACGAACACACACACACACAACACACACACACACACGCGCGCGCGCGCACACACACACACGCGCGCGCGCGCACACACACACACACACACACACACACATATATATATATATATCCAAGGCTTCCCAAGCCATATACACTCCTTTGTTACGAGGACATTGGGGATTTCTACAACAAGGAACAATGAACCTTCGTCTAATCCATCCAACATGGATCTAAGGTTTTCTAATCCATCCAACATGGATCTAATTTTTCTCTAGCCCATCCAACATAGACCTAATAGGTCATCATTGTTCCTTGAACCCCCACATGCCTATTTAAGTAGATTTAGTATGTCATACAACATGAGCAGTTTCATAATTCCTAATGTGAGGCATGTATGCCACCAAGCTAAATAACAATAACATCATTATGAGAATATAATGGAAAGAAGAACTAAGCATGCTCATAAGTATAGAACAATACATTGCACAATTACTTCACACGTTGTTGAATAAGAGGAACAACTATGCAAAAGAGCATTCATAAAATTAATGGAATTCTTGGTAGTTTATTAATCATAGTTTGAAGAACACAATTAACATAATCCCACAGAGAAGATCACATCAAGCTCATGCTTCCAAAACAGTGTACACTTACAATATCCTGTGTGAACTTAACACTTGCATTGTTTGTGTTTAAGTAATTCATCATGATATTGAAGAACAATCAAATATCATGTAACCAGCCATTGTCATAGTCCATACTATTACCAACTGTTTATATCTTTCTAAATTCACTAATAATTCTTCAAACAGAATTGCTCAAGTGAATATCAGAACAATGTCTCCAATTACTATCATACATTTCCTCACAAAGATCTTACTGTATAATCCAAGACTAATAACCATAAAGTTGAAGAACAATTTTCTAAGTAGTGGTCCAAGTGGTGGATTCAAAACAATTGAAGCACAAAACAATTGAAGCATATCTAAAGTTAAACATGCACAATCACAAGCAAAACCCCTGATGTAGGCCTCCATTGGCTACACATCATCCCAATTCTTACCTATTTGTAGAAATCTCACGTTCTCCCTTTCCTTCTCCCGTTACAGCACCAGAGCTACTCTTGATTGTTCTCGTGTCCTTACCAAACAGATAGAATACTCCAATTTTTCTCACCCTCGTTCAACTCATATCCAAAAGGGAAAATACATATAACTAACCTCAACTCTCCCTTCATGCTACGTGGAGAGTGATCACCCCCATCACTGGAAGAGGTCCAACGCAGTTGAGCCAGGCAAACCAACACTTTTCACCGCTTGGACATGTCCCATGGTGAAAACTCGGAAGAATTGACAAGAAAGGGGAAACAGACACCAGATTTAAAATGGGTTTCTCGAACCATTTTGACCTTCCGGACGAGGTGTGTCGTCCGCAGCTATCTTCCGCATCATCCAAATGCTCCTAGAAAATATTACAGATTCATATCAGACGCCATTTCGTCACATCTGCCCCAATCCGATGCGTCTGAATTGTCCCAGAATTAGGACAGATTCGACTGGGACGACCCTATCACTGTCCGCTGCGTCCGCACATTGACAGTCCAACGTCTGCACTTTGACAGTTCAACATTTAGGACGCCAACTATTGTCCCCAAGCATCCTAAACCTCAATTTTTGCATTTTATTGAACTTTTTACACTATATTACATTAACCACATAACATGAACCATATATTACATTATCCAAGGTTATTACACAACGTAGTAAACGGATTTACACGGTATTTTATAATTTTGGAACATTACATATGTAAAGTGGGAAAGTAGATGGGGAGTGACTGTGAGTCCTCTTGGGTCGAGAGTCCCTAGCTCTCCAGAGGTTTTATTATTCAAGGACACACCTATTGAACATAGTGGTTAGTATGGTGGGGTTTCGTGATCATGTGCGACTTTACATACAATGATATATGATTTGTTTATCGACATCAAGAATGTGCTAAAATTGGACTTGTTAAATAACTTCATTATATGAATTAAATGGACATTGTATTAGTTTATATCATCATTGCATAATTGAGAGTAGAATAGAAATGATGCAAAATTCAAATTGCATATCACTTGTTTATAAAATAGTTTAGATATAGACCTAAGTGAAAGGTGTTGGTCCTATATTTATGAATTGCATAGGATTGTAATTCTTGTGTAATACCCCGATTTTTTGTAACGAAACTAAATAAGAATAATTGAGAAATTAATTGGGTGTAAAATGATTATTTGAATAATTATTGAGGATTTGATTTATGGAAATTAATTTAGGAAATGAAGTTGGGAAATTTATATTGGACCCGTAATTATTGTGAAGCGATGTTCAGAGTAAGTCAGGAATTGATCGATTAATATATGATACGTATATTTAATATTTATTTAAAGGGAAGTGAGTATTTATAAATTAAAAGGGGAAAATTAATTAGAAGAAAATAATTGATTTCAAATAAAGGATGAAATTGAATTATGTAAAGGAAAGAATTGATATAATTAAGAGAAGATGTTGATGAAAGAGGGAGGACCAAACCACCTGTTTGGTCAGGTTCGTGGTTGAAAGAAAAGGAAAGGGTCAGGCAAAGGAAGAGCAGCCTGACCATTTGCTGAAGAACATAGAGAGAGAGAGAGAGAGAGAGAGAGAGAGATCACGAGATCAAGAGGGAGATCGAGAAGAAGATGAGCAAGAGAGATGAGCGTGCAGGAGCTCGAGCTTGGCTGGGGCTCCTTTGTGGTATGTGCGTCGTCCAGCTAATGGCGAGCGACTGAGGGCTCGGGCATCGAGCTTCACGGGATGGATCGATGAAGCATTGGGTCAAGGTGAGCTACGTTCGATCGATGCTTTGCCGACTTCAGATGACTAGTGATGCTTGGCAACGACGAAATGGTGATGGCGTGGAGAAGGTGATTGACATGAGAAATGGCTTGGGTAGGGGCTACTGTTTGTAAGGGTAGTGGCTTGTCCGCTCTACGATTTAGTCTGAACCGATCTGCTGGTTCTTGCCCTAGTGATTGGCGCTGGCTGACAATGTGAGGCTCTAGGATGAGGCGTGGACAACAATTTGATAGGAGGCTCGAGGTGAGCTCCTCAGTAGTAGTTTGTTGGGCACACTGGAGAGCCTATGCTCTATGCCTTCTTGTTTTAGTAGAGAGTGACCGTCTCTTCGGTGTGTTGCGAAGCTAGTAGGATGAGAGTTAGTGAGGAGATGGGTGACAGGGAGTGAGGGAATTGACTGAAGGTTGGTTCGGGTGTTTTGGCTTTGGCTGGTGTGTTCTCGAGTGTGAGCTCTTGCTGTTGTTCTTCGTAGCTTCTTCGCGGGTGGATGTGGCAGCATTCCCTCCGTGTGGTGTGCTGCTACATTTTGGTTATTGGATGGGAGCTATTGGTGATGGCCGTGTGTTGATGGTTGTTGCAGTTGCGGTCTCGAGTGTTCTTCAGGGTACAAAGAAGAGAAGAAGGATAACGATTAAGTGCTAATACACGTTAAAGCTTCGAGGTAAGAAATAGTGCATGTGATTGGTTAGTGGAGGCCAACATCATGAGACTAGGATTGTTGTGTTTAAATTATGCATTCTGGATTTTTCGGTTTGTGATATGTTGATAGATTCATTTAGTGATGCTATGTTATTACTCTCTGTTGATTGTGATACTTGTTGTTATCGCATGTATTGTTCTCTGTTGCTTTTGGGTTGTTTGGGGATTCGATGCATGTCTTTGTTGTGTTTAAACTCCATAAATTGTTAGCCTATTAGTCAATAAATTATGTTACATCATTCTGATAATATGATATGTTATGGCCCTGCCTGTATTTGGTTATTGGTTCTGGATAGGCTCTATTTATTCATTTTATTACTATTAACATGGAAAAAGTGTTAGAATTAATATGGTACAAAGATAAAAGGGGATGATAATACTCTGCACGTTTTTTTGAGTCAATTACATGGTATTGCTATCTACTATGAATTAGTTCTATGCTATTGACTTGTTAAATTCCTTTGACATATTGTTGTGATTTACTATTTTAAAGCATTGTCATGCATCATGATAATAGACATAAGGGTGATGCCATGTTTGGATTGGTATTCACATTGCATGGGAGAGACATTGCAGGAAAGAGACCGGACTAAATGAATGTAATGGGAATTGGAGGTTGGGGAGAGTAGTGACGGTGATGCCTAGAGACTGCATGATGATGTATCCCTCCCATGTAGGGTTGGGTGACCTATTCTGCCAGGCTAGACCCCGAGGATGTATCTATTCTCCACTCCAATGTCTCAGGTCAATGTATGAGTTTAATGATATAAGACTATGAGTAAAAGACAGATTGGGTGGAGTTCTTTATGACATAATCAGACATATGCATGCATCATATTGTATTTCTATTTCTTGTTGAGCATTAGGCTTATGTTTGTCTCATTATGTAAGTACACGCACGAGAATAGGTGAAGGAGTAGTTAATGAAGGATTTGCACGCGCGGGTCTTGTGGTTGGCAAGACTAATGTATTTAAAAAGAGAAAAGATTTTGTAAAAAGGGTTTTAAGGAAAGGACTTTACTTATTATCTTTTAACTGATTTTAATAAAGAAAAGTCTTCTGCTATTTTTATAAAAAAAAGTTGTAAATTTTACACGTTTTCAAAGGTAAAAAGTTACGGGTCATTACATCTTGAGTATTAGATTTACTTGCTAAGCTTTATAGTGTAATATCCAAATATTTTTTCCCGTATACGTGATGTAATCAAGTGTTGGGATAAGTAAGATATTACATTGCGTATCTATACATGTCAATTTGTGACGTGTATTTATGGGGAATATATTATGGGATGAAAGTTAAGTTGGAAAATATGATGGAAAAGCAAGGATTTTAGTGTTGCGGACGCATGGAGATGACATGGGGATGAGAGGTGTCATCTGCAATTGCACGGGAAGCCGTCCCTGTGCTTTAGGATGCACCAGGATGAGGTTTTGCGTCCCAATGTGTCTGTCGCTGGGCACTTGCAGATGCTTGCGAACGAATGGGGACGCAAGCAGACGCGTCCGATTTTAATCTATCCAATTTCTGGACACTTACAGAAGCAGGTGGATGAATGAGGATGCGGGTGGATTCGTCCGATTTGAATCTGTCCAATTTCTGGACACTCCTGAACATGTGCGGATGCTACCTACAGATGCCATATCGCATCTGAATGTCACTTTTGGACGTTACAAACAGGGCGAGGACGCCATTTCTCATTCGCAAACACAAATTTGCCTTAGAGATTTTGCACATGCGGATGAATGCAGACAAGAACAGCACATCCGTACTTGTCCAAAATAGCCCATATCTTCGAGAAATTGGGCTTAAATTATTAGAAGCTCGTCCCTTTCAGCCTTCATTTTCCCTCCCTGACAGTGAATCCCCTCTAGACCCACGCTGAGCCGCCCTACCCCTAGGTGTACGGGTTGTCTCCCCTCTCCAGGTATAACTTTCCATTTAGCCATTCTTCTTCTCTTTACTCTCCAGCCATTCTCGCCATTATGTTCCTCGGGTGTGAGAAGTTCCTACGTGAGAGAGAAGGACCTGCGAGAGAGAGTCCGAGAGTAAACCGTGAGCAAGTGAGTGTGAGTCCAACTCTTCAGCATGAATCGCGAGCTGGGGTTGTTGTGTTCGTGAAGCTGAACATGGATTTGGGGTTACTACTATGGAGATTGTTGTCCCAGAGTGTCTTCTTCAACTTAGGTAAGGAAATGGGTGTCTTGGCCAGAGAAGGCCCTACCCACAATTAGAGTGCGTGAGTTGTGCTTCCTTGTTAATTGATAGTGTAGATTGCTAATACTCTGTAGATTTTTGTTAGCTTTGTGATATTGCTTGGTTGATATAACTGCTACTATTCCCTGTTGATATTCTTTGTTCATTGTGTAATTTCCTTTACTGCTAGTTGATATTGTTGGTTGATAATGGTTGTCGTAATGGTTGCTATAAAGTATAGAATGATGAACCATAAGTCAAAAATTTGTGAAGGACGATGAACTAAGGCTGTGACTTTGATGTTTATGGCAATTGTATTTGCTGGAGTTTTACTTGCCGTAACATTTAGTTAACATTGTCCTGCTATGTTTAGTTTAAAAATCTCTATGTTAAATATAACTGTCATTTCTTTCATACAATGCACATATTATTCTATCATTACCATTGTTTGACATCTATGTGTTAACTAAACTCTATGTTTAAATAACTATACTAGCATGCTAAATCAACTAGTACGTTACCTTAATTAGGCCTTAAGCATGTTTAATGGTAAATCAATTGAACATGCTTAATTAGACTTAAGTATGTTAATTAGACTTAAGCATGTTATTATTACTTAAGCATATTAATTAACTTAACTAGTTGTTTAATAAGTTAATTAATAACTAATCCTTGAGTATGTTAATTAACTAACTAGTTGAACATGTTAATTAACTAATTGTAATTAATAAATAATCCTTGAGCTTGTTAATTAACTAACTAGTTGAGCATGTTAATTAACTAGTCGTAATTAATAACTAATCCTTGAGCATGTTAATTAACTAACTAGTGGAACATGTTAATTAACTAGTTGTGATTAATAACTAATCTTTGAACATGTTAATTAACTAACTAGTTGAGCATGTTAATTAACTAGTTGTAATTAATAATTAATCCTTGAACATGTTAATTAACTAACTAGTGAGTACGTTAATTTACTAGTTGAGCATGTTTAATTAACTTGATTATTTCTTGATGCATGTCAATTAATTAGAGCAATTAGCTAACTAGAATAATTAACTAGACATGCATATTGGTTAACTAACTTATCATTAATTACTAGTTAGTATGTTTATGATATTAGTAGCATGTTAATTAACTAGATTGTTTGACTAATCAACTAAACTATAAATCAATCCGAACATGTTTACAATTAATCTTCATGCATATTAGTTAACTATTACTTGTTTAATCTTCAAGCATGTTAATTAACTATTAATCTTTATACATGTTAGTTAACCATTACTTGTTTGATCTTCAAGCGTGTAAATCAACTATTAATCTTCATGCATGTTAGTTAACTATTAGAATTGTTTGATATTAACTCCTTCGTTGTTAGTTTCCTACAATTCTCTTAAATTCCTTTATTGCAAATGCTTTACTTTGAAAGACGCTTTGATAGAGATCAATGTTGTGGCGAATGCTTAATGGTTGAATGGCATGAATGCTTAGTGTGTGACTAATGATAGCTTCCTTATTAATGGCTTCATTCTATACTTTTATTTCCTCAATTGTTGTAGCGGTAATTTCCTTACATGTTAGTGATAATATTATCCTGCTGTTGTTAGTCTAAGACTCTCCGTGCTAATTAGAATTCAATTGTCAATACCCCAAATCTGAGCATGTTAATTAACTAAGATAATTCAGAATAGTAATTGTAATTGTAATCTATCTTGAGCATGTAAATTACCTAGGATAACTGACTAGAATAATAATTGCAATCTTTCGTGAATACGTAATTAGTTAGAATGACTAACTAGTTAGTGGTTGTAATCTGTTTTGAGCATGTAACTTAACTAGGATAATGAACTAGAATATTAATCTTATCCTTCTTGAGCATGTTTGATGAACTAGAAAGATAATTGGAACTAAGTTGTTAACTTTAATGCTTTACCTTACTCCATAAATTATCGCTATAATATTGCCTCTTCCATGTGCCTTCGCTTTTATACTTGTCATTCGATTATTGGGTGTTCAACTGTATTTACTTGCCTTATGTGCGTTATTCAATCATGGTTATTTACCTTCAATTATATGCATTATTCAATCGCTGTTTACTTTCTCTTAAATGCGCTTTCAATTTCTACTATTCAATTACTTTCTTTTATATACGCAAATCAATTATTGTTAAAGTTACTTTATACTGTATCATGCATCTGTTAGTTTGAGAATGTGTTATCATGCATCATGGTAATAGAAACAAATATGGAGTGCCGCCCTGGGGGTGGTACTTACACATGCATTGTGTGGGGAAAAATGATGAAAATGATGAAAAAGAAGAAAAAGGGAGTTAGGGGGGGATGGGTAGCAAAGCCCCAAACCTAGTCGGGAACAGGGACTCAGTTGCACATAGGAGGTTAGGTCCGACTGACAATACCATTCCATACGGGTCCTCCAATCTCCAGCTCGATATACTAGTAAATAACCAAAGAACCAATGACTTAATAAAAATGATTGGTTTGGGTGGCCCCCATTCAAAAAAGGACTAAGAAGAGACATATCATATTGCATAAACTTTTTTCCTTATTAAGCCTTTGGGTTTATAGTTTACTTGTGATGTAGGTGTAGGTACTTATACGAGGAGACGACTAATAGATCAAAAAGCATGGATGAAGGATTTGCACGCGCGGGACTCGTGGCTGGCCAAGCTAAAGAGAGTAGAAGAGATAACAGTTGTAAATAAATTGTATTTAATTGTTTAGTTTTCATCTCTCAAACGCAGTATTTAACTGTTTAGTTTTCATTACTCAAATAATTTATGTTTCCACTATGTTTCAACAATCCGTTACATTTTCATAAAAGATTTTACAACTTCTTCTGCTATGTTTTAATGAAAAAGATTTTAACGTCCAGTTTCGCACTCTGATATTATCTTAGAAAGGTTTTAATAAAATGTTTTGAATTTTAGAGAATTTTTAAAAGAAAAAGAAAAACCGGGTTGGTACATATAGCTTATTCCATTATGGTTTATTCTTTTTAGATTCAAAGAGTAACCAAAAAGACAAAGCCAAGGCAGATTAAAAGTCAGAGGCTAGACACTCAAGGTAGAATAGATCTCTTACTTTTGGATCCTATGTGTATAGGTATTAAGTTTCTGTTGTGTATAGTATGGTGTGAGGAATACATACAGTGACCCAAATGTTGTAATAAAATAAGGTTTGTATGTTTTTTTTAAATAACTTATGTAAAATATGTTGAGTTATATATGATAAAAATGTGGTTGTTAAAAATTAAAAATCGCATAGCTACTTTTAATGTACATATTCAAGAAAAGAAGAAAATTTTACTTGGAATAAAATATGGTAAATTACGTTGCAATTACTTGTGTTATTATCCTTTGTATGGATACAAGGTTGAAGTAATCAAACATTGTCATATTTTAATCAAGTAATTATGCATACAGGTCATTCTCTGGGTGGAGAATCCTTGTCACAATCTCGTACTTTGAGGGGGTTTGAGGTTGAGGTCGTGACATCTTAGCATCATCTCTAATACTTAATGGTCCTTCCTGAACTCACTTTCCCTTTCCTTGTCGTTCACCACAAGCAAAGATGTAACAACTCAGTTTCACTTTTTTAAAACGTGTCATTTTTTAAATACATTTATCTTTGAAAATCGCATGAAATTTAAAAACTTTGCTTAGCGGAAGACTTTTATTTCATAAAACCCTTTTTAAGATAATAATTAAAATTCTTTTCTAAAAAACCTTTTATAAAACACAACAGAAGACTAAATGAATAAAACAAAACATTTAATTACAAAACTCTTTACAAACCATTTTTCTTTCTTTAATCCTTTAGCTTAGCCAGCCACAAGATCCACTCATACAAATCCTTCACCAACTGTAATACCCCGATAATGTTTTTCCTGTAAATTATGATGTGTATTTATGGGGTAAATATTATGGGGTATAGATTAAGTAGGAAATTTTGAAGAAAAAGTGTATTATGGGAATTCGGGCGATAGCGGATGACTCGAGGACGAGGAACCTAGTTCGAACCTGGATAACACGTCGTCCTAGCATTTTGGGACGATGCAGGATCACATGCATCATCCAAAACTCATCCTGTGAAACTCGAGAATTTTCAAAATAATAAATTCCACGTGAAAATTGTTTGAGTTAAAAATCGGTCATAGCGTTGAAAGTTTGACTAGAATTGTTGCGTAGCGAACACATGTGAATTATTTTGTCAATTAGTCATATCGGTGAAATTGAAAATTTTCAAACAGAGAATTAATTTAAGAAAAAGAATTAAAGGATTAAATTGGAGAGGAAAATATCGTTGGGCGATGTTCAGAATAAATCGAGATTGAAATTAAAAGTTAGAGTTGAATGATGTGATTTATAGACAAAATTATGGAGAAGTAAAATGAATCAATAAAGAGAATTAATAAAATAAAGAAAGACATTCTTCGATTGAAGATAGAGGATCGAAGAAAGAAATAAAAATTAGGTTAAAGAATAGGAAAGTAGGGGTGGAAATGGTCGGTTCAATTTTTTTGTCAAAATAGAACCGAACCGACACGGTTCGGTTTTATAATTTTAAAACCGAAATCAAACTAAAGACTATAAGAAACCGAGTCAAAAACCAAATCTCGGTTTCGGTTTTTATCAGTTCGATTTTCGGTTCAATTCGGTTTTTTTCTAGACATTGAATTTAAAATTCTGATATCCAATTTTAAGCTTGGTTATAACAATTTTTAAATTTAGTAGAACCACTTATAATATTTATTCATAATATTTATTTCATAATATTATATTAGATTAAAGACTAATATTTTATTTTTTCAGAGTTTCTTCTGTGCACTCTTCTGTAAACAGGATGCATCGTCTCTTTACACATTTTCTCTCTCTCAGTACAACAACAAATAATAATTTTAAATATCTGTTTTCAAAGTCATTTGAATACATTATATGAATTATGGAGGGTGACAATTTACAGTTTACACTTTCTCCCGAGAATCTCATTTTACTGTTTTAATCCAAATTATCTCATTAATAAACATTTGAAGTAACATAATTAGTATACCAAATATCAAAATCTACAAGTCTTAAAACAACTTCTAAAATTAATTTGAAGGTGTACAACATGTTACTTTTACATGTTTTGATGTTTCACAAGTAAATATATATATAAAAATGGGGGTCTATCACAATTCAAACAATGATTTAACTAAACAATTATTTAATCAAATAATAATTTAACTAAACTTCACGAATAGTAAAAAATGAGTACCAAACAAACAAAATAATTATTTGATTAATCCACGTAATTAAGTTCCAAGCTCTCCTGCCTCTAAAAAAGTTGGAAATCATAAAGTCCCAAGTAAATAAAGAGGAACTAAACTTGGAACCGAACCGTGTCGGTTCAATTTTGAAAAAGAAAAATATTTTTGATTAAATTGGAATTGAAATTAACTCAATTAGAGAAGAAAAATTGAAATTAAAGTAGTGACTCAAGTAGGTTCTGAAGTTTAGTTTTATTTTTGGTTTGGTTCGGTTTTTCTCGATTTTTCTCACTCACAACTGAGAACCGAACTGAAATGATTGGTTCGGTTCAGTTCAATCCTATATTTTATTTTTTTTCATATCAAAACCGAATCAAACTAATCAAAAATAATCGGTTTGATTCGGTTATCTAGTTTGAACCAAACCAATTTCCACCCCTATAGGCAAGGAAGATGTGTACACGTAAGATATGAAGAAGAATGAAAGACTTAAAATAAGGGGAGATTTTAAGTGAATAAAATAAGGAAAAAAAAAAAGAGAAAAAGAAGAGGGATTACGTTAAAATAGAAGCAGCAGCCCGTAGAAGAGAGAAAAAAAAAAAAAGGGTTTCTTTCTCTTTCCCCGTTCAGCCGAGTTTCGCAACGAGGGAGTCGACTGGGAGCGAAACGGGATTCGGCATTCCGGCGTGAAATCGATCGGCGACGAACCTTGAGCAACAAGACGACGACGGTTGACTTCGTCTGGGTATTTTGCGCGAGATGCAGCTTCGACATTCCGAGCAGACGAAGAGCGAGCGCTTAGTCGTCGGTGGCTGCGAGCTTCCGAGCACGGACGACAGCTGCAGCTCCGACGAGGCTGAGCTGTCTGGACGTCGAGTAAGCTGAACCGAGGAGCTCCATTTCTTCCTCCGATTCTCAGACTCCGGTGAGCAAAAACAGAACTCTCGATTCTGTTCGGTTGGTGATGGATTTCCAACTTGATTGTTTTATTTTCAATTATAAGATTCTGATTTGGATTCCTGGACGAAAATGGCAGCTCAAACCAAGAAGCATGTTCCGCCATTCTCCGATTTAAGGTGAGCAAAATCGGCTCTGTTCAAAATGTCAAGATAAGTTTGGTTTTGATGTTCTGTCTAATTCAGTAAAGGACTTCAGATTGAATGATGGATTTCGGTTTGGGTAGTGAATTTATGGGAATGTTACTGTATTTTTCTCTGGAATGCCAAATGCAGTCTTGATTAATAATGGATGAGGACTAATTTATCGTTGATTGGATCTATTCTTTACGTTAGTTCTGCTTTGGATTTCTGATTGGGTGATGAGTTTCTGATTCTTGTTGTATTGTGTTTATGTTTGATTTATGTTAACCATTGATGTTGGAAGGCCAAGGATTGTAGTTTGGCCTCCCGGCCAATTTGGGTTGTTACGGTTTTAAAGGAAATGCCGTAAGCTAGGATTGTTTTCATTTCAGTTTTCGCTGTTTTTAATACCTGCTCTGTAGTACTCAGTTAGTTTGGTCATTGGTGAACTTGAAGATTTTAATTGTAGTGGGAAATCATCTTTGGAGATAAATATTGAGGATTTAAAAATGGTTGGGTTGGAATTCTTACACATTTGGAAAATCTGTTTGCTGCTAGTTAAATTATTGTGTTGTGCAAATAACCAATGGATAGAAAATGGGATGATGTTCGTTGGATTAATTACAGTGCAAATATACACGTTGAGGGATCTTTTGTTCACACTGTTGATGCACTGTTAGTTTACCGAGTGATAAAGTTTAGAGAATCTTGTTGGGGATATTAACTAAGTCACTTATGCTTTGGTTGGGCCCTCCTACTTCTTTCTCACGGTTTTTGATTTCAATTATTGTGTTTGACATATTTAGGCTCGAACGAGTTTGAGGGCTTCGAGCTAGCACATGAGATAGTTGTTCCTTTGCATATGAGGAAGGACTGCCAACCAGGTAGGGATTTTATACTGAGTTGTTTTGCACTGCATTGCATAGTTTTCAAAACTGTATTTTGTGGGATACCACATATGAAAAACCTGACAGGGAGTGTTCGACAGCACGTCAGCTTTTTATATTATGTATGTACGAAGGTTTTAGATGTTTACTTTCGTGCATCTGATTTCATGGTATGATATATTGGATATTGTTTGGGGGCGATAGATCCTCTTGGCACTTTGGACGGTGCGGGGGTCAAAGTATCAGGAGGCTATCCCTGATACATCTCCTGCTGTGTGGAGATGTTTTGTTTGCGCGCTGTGTGAAATATGATAGTAGGAACGAGATGAGGCTTCCTTGGGTTGCCAATCCCTAAACCTAATCAGAGTGTTTATATATTACGGCCGTGTTGTAGCGGAATTTGCACGACAACCCGGGTGATGGGCCCGGTCTGCAGACTGCCGTCATTTTTCTTCCTCCAGGCTCATGAGGTGATGCCCGGAAATGGTTGCCGCCTTTCTGTGCGTTTGTTCGGGGGATTCCATGAGTGTTCCGCTCTTTTCACGGATTATAGTTTCTGTGATAAAACTCAACGAGGGTATTTTAACATATAGCTGTCTAGGTATACAACCATGCTTTCTAAATATCTCGTCGGGGGCCTTGGGCCTAGATTTTATAAAAGAGAAAATGTTTTTGAAATATTTTGAAAAACGTGCATATTTTTTGAAACTCATGGTTTTCAAAAAAACAGTAAAATAAGTTTTACATGCTCATTACATTTAGTATAAGTTTCATACTGAGCTAGTCACTCACCCCAATCGACTCTATTTTCCCCAGGTTAGAGTATTGGTTGAAGGCTTCGTTCTACTTATTTTATTTCATTTCATTAGCTGAACTTTATTTTCTGGTAAGCAACTTTGGATGACTGCATAACTTTTAATTTGGATGACTGTAAAAATACTTAACTTGGTTATTGGATTTTCTGGATTGTATGCACAGTATTTATTTGGACTCTTAAGTTTATTATTTTCGTAATATTAAATATCCATTCCAATCACTAAATGGATCATGACCTATCACAAGTGGGCTAAAGCTAGGTATTTTATACAAGTCTTTCGCAATAATTTAACAAGCCTTGGGCTGAGCGATCGGGTCTTCTACGAAGACTAGGTTGTTTGGCCTAGCGTTTTTGTCTGGCTCGCCTTAAGGTCATGACACGTCCCCTATCTTCAAACTAGACATTCGGACAATGGCGGAAGAATGAAAAACAAATTTGTCCAATTTCTAGGCAATTTTGGATGCATGCGGCCGAACACGGAGGCATGCAGATGTTGTGATTTTGAATCTGTCCAACTTTTGGACAGATTTGGATGAACGCGGATGAAGGCAAGGACGCCTTCCTACGTCCGAATGATGAACACGGACGAAGGTAGGGACGCAGTCCTTCGTCGGAAAATGCATTTTTTACAGTAGCAGTGAGGAATTCGGACGCACACAGACGAGGCCAGGACGACTCTCCTCGTCTGAAAAGTCCCAAGTGTGTGAAAAATTAAGAATTTAAAAATCAGGCATTTTGTCGTTTAGTCATTTAAAACGCACTATGGCGACAATGAAGACTCTCTCCCACGTCAAACCTCGCCTCCCACCCTGTTGACATATGCCTCCCCTCTTCGTTCAGTGTACGTGTGTTCCCTCCAGGTATGGCTCTACGATTTAAGTCATCCCTCTCTGCATTCTTCCAATCTAGTCTTTCCCTGCAAGCAAGAGAGCTCTTGTGAACGAAAGAGAGCCCCCTTGTGAGTGAATGAAATCTTCCTGCGGGCGAGCAAAATCTGTCCATTAGAAATTGTGCGTTCTGTGAGTTTAGTGTATTCGTGCATTTCTTTAACGTGGATCGTGAGGAAGGGGGTGATCATGAGCAAGGAGTAAGCTGAGATTTTTGCTGTCTGTGATTGAAGTCTTCAACAAAGGTAAGGATTGGGTAGTGTCTTGGCTAGTGGAGGCCCTACCCACAAGTAGTGTGTGTGCTTTGTGTCGATTTCTTGTTATTAATTCTTGTATTTTTCTGACTGCAATTACTGAAATAAAATGCTTAACGATAAAAAAGTGACGAATGATGAATGCTTACTGCTTGTAGTGTAGAATGATGAATGATATGATAAGTACGAATGAACTAAGAACTTCCTTGATGATGAATCTGTTCTGTAAATGCATTTTGTGCTTCACTTGTTATAATGATAGCCTTTATAGATGTTAATGATATTTTGTCATGCTATTATTAGTGTTGAAATCTTCTTTAATATGAGCATGTTTAATTAACTAGGTTAACGATTTGAATATCCTTAATCTGAGCATGTTTAAGCAACTATAATATTAATTGTAATTACTCCCTTGAGCATTTTTAATTAATTAGAATTCTAAGCATGTTTAATTAACTAGACCATAAATTGTAATTACTTCCTTGACCATGTTTAATTAACTAAAATAACAATTGGAACTAAGTTGTTAACTCTAGCTAAGAATAACATCATTAGATTATGCTTTACTTTCATATGCATGTTGCCTTTAGTTTGAAATTCGTATACTCGATTCATGATATTATCCATGCCTATTTAATGTCATCATACTCTTGTGAAACATGCTTTATTTGTTTGAAGAGTTAGTTGACTTATGGTTTCAATTTATTAGCATGTTCCGATCGCTGTTTCTTTTATTGTTGTGTTCTGTAAATTCCAGCATGTCATTCGTTGTCTTAATTGTCCATTTAATTACTATCATTAATATGCATTGTTCAATTATAGTTGATTGTTTTAATTACTGTCATACATTTATGCACTGTTCAATTATAGCTACTTTTCTTTATACACGCTATTCAATTATTGTTATTGTTATACTGTATCAACATGCATAATGATAATAGAAACAACTAGGAAATGCCACCTTGGGGTGGTATTCATATGCATTACGTGAGGAAAAGAATTAATGAAAAGAATAAATGAAAGAAAAGAAAATAGGGAGTTAGGGGACGGATAGGTAGTGCAGATGTAATAAGGTAGACTAGACAGGTCTCCTCCCTCATTGGGAACGAGACCAGCTACCAAGGTGGTTAGAAGCCACTCAAGACTATACCTCCAACACGGGTTCCTCTAATCTCCCACTCGACGTACGAGTAATGAACGAATGAATGAAAGAATGAATGTAAAGAAAAGATTGATTTGGGGCGATACCCATTCCAAAAGAACTAAAGAAAGGCATAGCATATTGCATAACCTCAATTCCTTACTGTGTCTTTAGGCTCACGTTTTACTTGTGGTGTAGGTACATCTACGAGAAAAATGATGAACAGATCATGAAGTAGGGATGAAGGATTTGCGCACAAGACTTGCAGCTGGCTAGGCTAAAGAAAGTGAAGAGAGAAATGTTGTACTAATAATTAGTTAATTGTCTAGTATTCCTTAAATGCATGATTTTGCTTTCGCTATGTTTTGATAGATTTTATAATTATAGCTTTCCAATATAGATTTCCCATACTTTATTATGAATTTCATAACGAGTATAATGAAAGGGTTTTGATGGTCTGACTTTTTGAAAGAACTCTTATTACAATTGAAAAGGATTTTCTGTTGTTTACAAAAGAAAAGAAAAGTTTTAAATTTAAACGCGTTTTTAAAAGGTTATAAAAATTTGGGTCGTCACATCTACTGCTCTATATCCTTGACTAGCATGTACCTACACCACAAGACTTAAACTATGAGTTTAAGCTTCAGTAAGCAATATAAAATAAATATGCAATGCTATGTAGCTTTTAAAATCCGTATGCAGTTTCTGTTTTCATTTTCTGGTCTCATTTTTTGTTTATGTTTTCTTTTATTTCTGTGTTTGGCTTTACCTATCAATCCACAAAGACGTCTACTTACTTTTCTTTTGTTTCTGTGTTGGGTTTTACCTACCGATCCACAAAAATGTCTATTTACGTTTATTTCCATTTTATATCCATTTTTGTTTCCTTTTTAAAAACCATGCATGAAAATCATTTTTGTATCATTTTGAAAACCATGATGCATGAATTCTCGTGAATGCATACAGTTCAATATTCTCTAGATAGGTCTCAAAACATGCTTAATATCAAATTACTATAATCCTCAAACGTGATTCATATCAAATCCTTCACTTAAATCTAATAAATACATCAATAAAAGAACTTAATTCTAATAAACACATCATCAAACAGCAATACATCTTCAAGACATGATCACAACCTAACTTAATAATCTAGTAGATGCAGCAAATATAGACATCATACAAATCCTAACTCTTGCGATGTAGGGCCCCGAAGATCAAAACACATTCAATATCTGTAATGTCCTTATTTAAATTCGTGTAATTATTAAAGTAGGCAGAAATATGAGTAATTGGCATTTTATAAAGTATTAGAATTTATAAATAAATGTGTGTGTGTGTGTGTGTGTGTGTGTGTGTGTGTGTGTTAGAGATCGAACGATAACCAGAAATAGAAAATATCATGTGAGACACCAGATTTACGTGGAAAACCCCTTTCGGGAAAAAAACCACTGGCAGAGGAATAATCTACTATGAAGATTGAAATACAACTGCAAGTTTTGCAACTCTAGCTTACATTAATTTATAGAGAAAACAAAACCCTAATTGAGATCTACAATGCGGGCCCAGCCGCCTGGCCCAATAGAATTCAAGTCACACCGAATTTAACAATCTCCACCTTGACATGAATTCTATGAAAGAGATCCATAGCGCGTGCTCATCAGTCGGCCCAACAAAACGAATTCAAAACCCTGAATTCTGACAATCTCCTTCTCGAAACGAATTCTGATGCAAGGAACCAATTTTTAAATCTTCAAATCTTCCTCTTCCACACCCTTAAAGATGATATGCAACGAAGGCCCACCTGCCCGTCTCAAAGAAATATACAGATCACGAATATAAAAGTCTTCAAGGGTAAATTCAGCAACAGATGCTGATTTGGTTTTAAAACATTTAAACCATGATGGTGACATCTTCAAATCCGACAAAGAGTCAGCCAAATCTATGCGAATATATCTCGCCTCTTGGCCTGCCATATCAAAACCATCTTCCAAAATTCTTTAAAATTCCATTACCGTTATCAAAATCAAATCAAATCTAATCGTCAAAATATTACAAAATTCAGACCTTATTTGAATTTCAACCGAAAACAATCTCCATGATTGAGATATTCCTGCGATTCCAAATCTACCATAAATCTATCAAATTTAATCTCCTAAATATCTTCCAAAAATCTCAATGATTTTCAAAATATTTATCTTTGGCAAAAATCTAATTTTGCAAAGGATACTCTTGTGACAGACCCAATCGAAATGGCTTGACAGTGAGAATGGAGAACACAATATAGATGATCTATGACAACTGGCGATAAATAGAAAACCCTCCAATGACGAACTTGTTGTTCGAAGACACAATTGCTCTAGAGAACTCCAAAAAGAGATGAAAAACGAGGCAATTGTTTCTGACCGCGGCTAACGACAGAGAAGAACAAATCTTCATAAGTAAGATGAATGGCAGGGGGAACAACTTTCCCATTCCTTCTTTTTTTTTTCTTCATTTTCTTTTTCCCAAAAATTGTAATTTTTTCAAGAAACTACACAAACCTTGTTCCATGCGAAACGACCGGAGTGAATTTGTTTCACCACACTTAGAAACACGAACTTTCCAAACCAAAGCTCTGATACCATTTGTTAGAGATCGAACGATAACCGGAAAAAGAAAATACCATGTGAGACACCAGATTTACTTGGAAAAACCCTTTTGGGAAAAAATCACTAGCAGAGGAATAATCTACTATGAAGATTGAAATACAACTGCAAGTTTTGTGACTCTAGCTTACATCAATTTATAGAGAAAACAAAACCCTTATTGAGATCTACATTGCGGGCCCACCGGCCTGGCCAATAAAATTTGGGTCACACCGAATCTAACAATATATATATATATATATATTGAAGATTTAAAGAAATTAAGAAAAATTAGACGAAATTTAGAGAAGGAGCGAGCAATCAATCTTGGCGGTCGATCGCATCCTGGTTGATCGACTAGTGAGATCAGCTGGTGTTGATGGAAGCCAATTTTGGTGTACGTTTTGTAACACTCGAACAATTTAAGATGGATAACCATCGGGGTATTACCACGGGCGTCCTTGAGCGTTAAGTCTAGAGGTATTTCCGTTATGTTTTCCCCGTTTACGTAATGTAATTAGAAGTTGGTGTTGTTAGAATATTACGTTGCGTAACTATACGTGTCAAATAATGACGTTTATTTATGGGGGAAATATTATGGGATAGGAGTTAAGTGAGAAAAACGTGAGAGAAAACTGTCCAAGGTGTTTTCGGACGCCTGCAGACGAGTAATGTTCCGCAAACATGTAGAGTGTCATCCCGAGGACTTGGGACGACTGGGGACGCAATATCTCGTCCTAATTTCACTGTGCTGTGAAGTTGCAGACGAGTACAGACGAGCGCGAACAAATAGAGGCATCGTCTGATTTGCCTCTGTTCTAAACTAGGCACTTTCGGACGAGTAAAGACGGCTGCAGACGAGTTAGGGTATCGTCCGATTTGCCTCTGTCTGATTTTAGGGACAATTGGGATGCCATGCAGACGATGCAGACAAGTTAGAGTATCGTCCGATTTGCCTCTGTCCGATTTTAAGACACTTTCGGACGATAGTGTGGACAGTACGGACAGGACGGGGATGCATTTTCCCGTCCAAAGCCACGTTTTAGCCTATGATATTTGGCCTTGTGGACGACATGCGAACGAGACCTATGCGTCTACATTCATCCGAAACAGCCCAAACCTACGAAATAAAATAGAAAGGAAATGATAGGAAATCGAGAAAATCATGGGATAGTCGACAAGAATCAACCCTCCCCCACCCCAGGCAATGAAAGTTGCCTCCTTATGCCCGTAGTTGGCCTCCCTACGTCTGGAGCCATCTCCCCCTCTACCCCTTAGACACTCATGGTGTCCCTCCCCTCTTCCAAGTAATACCTCTCTCCCTGCCATTCAGTCTTCATTTTCCCCTTCTCTACGAGAAGCTCGTTCACCTGCAAGCTTCTCTGTCTGTGAGTGGAGAGTTAAGTGTGCTGTAAGTATTGTGAGTAAAATGAAGAGAAGTGTTGAGCTGTGAGGTGTGTGAACGCGTGTGAGTTAAAGAGAGAGCTGTGAGAAGTTGGAAGCTGGAGCTGCTGCTGGAACCGTGAGAGGAGAGTTGTCCCTGAGTTTAGTGTCTTCAAATTGGTAAGCAAAATGAGGTGTTTTTGCCATTGAGGCCCTACACCACAAGTATGGGTGCATGAGTTATGTTAGTTTCTCTATGATGTTTACTATTAGTATTTAATAGTTGGTTTAGTTTCCTTGAATGACTTCATGTTGTATTTCCTTCGATGTTAGCTTGTGATTAGTAATGTGTAGGCTTTGACTACTATAATAACCTAATGTCCATGTTAGAATGTAAGAAGAATGATAAATGATGAACAATGAATGATGTGATGTGTGCTTCATTGATGATGGGTTTCTCTGATATTCCAATTGTTTACTTGATGGAGTGATGGTAGTGATAGGAAACAATTGAACCTAAGCATGATTAGTAGCTAGGATAAAAGCTTGTAATTGACTCTTAAGCATGGTTAGCTAGTTGCGTAATGGATAATTAGTCGAGCGTGTTAAATGATTAGCAAATCTAAGCATGCTGTTAATCAGAATAATAATTTATTGGCATGATTAATTAACTAAGACTAGTATGTTTAAATCAATCGACAACAAAAGCATGTTTAAATCACCTAAAGTAATAATAATTATAGGAAGCATGTAAATGGTAATACTTCAATTTACGAACTAGTATAAAAGCAAGTGTAAATCATCTAGGATAAAAGCATTGATTAGGATGAGATCATTAATTAAAGCATGTTAATTAACCAATGCAATTAACTAACGCAATCAACTGAGCATGTTAATTAATTAGAACAATTAACTAAAGTAATGAACTTGAGCATGTAAATCAATTAGGATAACTACTCGGAATAATCACCTAGAACAATAAATGTAGGAAGCATGTAAATAGACTAGGAAATTAACTAGAAGAACTAGCACATTAATTAATAGTATTGTGTTATCTTAAGTCAAGCATGCTTTCCTTCTTGTATGTTTTGGATTGAGTGTGTTATTCAATTGGTGGTTTGCTCTTCATATTCAATGCGCTTTAATTTCTATTATTCTTTATATGCATATTCAATTCTATTTACTTTTATTCAATATACGCTTCGATTATTATGTATGTTATGTTGTGAAGCATCATGCATCATGTTAGGATGAGAATGTATGATCATGCATCATGTTAATAGAAAGCCTAGGAAGTGCCATTTTGGTGTTGGTACGCAAGCAAGCATAAGTAAGGTAAAAAGCTAAGAAAAAGTAAAGAAGAATAAGGGAGTTGGAGGCAGATGGGTAGATGGGTCTAGTCTGCAATCTAGTCGAAGCCCTCCCTTACCTGGTACAGGAGTTCTAAATTGTAAGTAGGAGACTAGGTCCGACCAGCTATACCATTCTATACAGGTCCTCTAATCTCCAGCTCGATGTACGAGTAATGAACGAATAAAGTAAAGTAAAGTAAAGTAATAAAACGAATGAATGAACGTAATGAAAGGATTGGTTTGGGTGGCCCCCATTCCAAGATGGACTAAAGACTGACATTCATATGCATTAACCCTTTTTCCTTACTAAGCCTTCGGGCTTACAGTTGCTTGTGGTATAGATGTAGGTACTCGTATGTAGAGTTAATGCATGGACTAAGAGTAGCAAAAGATGAACAACGAAGAACAAACAATAGCAAGCAGGGATGATGGATTTACACGCGCGAGGGAGATTATGGTTGGCCAGGCATAAAGAGGGTAAAAGAGAAATGGTTTTAATTAAGTTTTCTAAGTTGTAATTAACATAAGTTTTATTTAAAGTGTATTTAATTTGGTTAGTCCTTTCATTCAAATGGTTAACGCTTCTGCTAAGTTTCTCAACGATGATTTTAATTGCGCTTCCATTATGTTTTCAAATAGTTTTTGTTATAACGCTTCTACATAGCTTTACTAAAGGGGGATTCTATAACGAGTTTTACGAATGGTCAGTAGCAATCCGGTTTCATGTCGCGCTCTGATACGTTTTCTTTTTTTATAAAAATTTCAAATTTTCACACATTTCAAAGAGAATTACGAAAACTTAGGTCGTTACACGTTCAATATATGGGCGGTCGATCATCCTTCAATTAAATCGATCATCCGCCATAAATTTTCAACATTTGGAAGCGATATTTGATCACCACTGAACGCACAACCCTTGGCGTTCCAGTGTCGTCCAACGTGTCTCGCCGACATTTTGTATTCAAGGAGTAAATGGAGAGTCATTAAAGTGTTTACAAATAGGACGTGGGTGAAGTTTTTCCTAGAAAAACTTGGAAGAAAGAGAGAGAGAGAGAGAGAGAGAGAGAGCTCCTATGAAGGATTGCTACCACGGTGAGGAATCAGAGCTAAGGAAAGTGAAGAGGAGAAATGCACAAGGTAAGGAATATCGCATGTGGTTTGTCTGTAAGGACCTACATCGCAGGAGTAGGAAGTTTCCATGTTTTATATGCTGTAGTTTATGTTGTTTGCTCTTTGGAGATTGTAGTTCATAGTTTTGCTGCGTATTTTCCTTGAATAAACCTATGTTATTTTCATTGATATTCTCTGGAGAATTGGTTCTATGATTACTGCACCTCTTCCATGCAATAGTTAGGTATTGATGTTAGTTCTCTGATCAAAAGTTGTTTTTAATCTTTCCTTGTGATGGAGATATGACTACATCACTGCTTGAAAAACCAACTACGTCTAACAATCCATTGAAAGGAAATGGAGGTTCAATGACAAGAGCACGAAGCAAGCAAATGAAGCAAGCTATGTATAGATTAATCATGGAGATTCAAAAGGAGGCTATCCAGAAAGTTTCGAACACATCTCTAAAACCAATTAATATTTTATATAGAAATGGAGAGGAATTTGAATTGGACATGGAAGATTGAAGCTCTTCAAGTACTTTTGGACTAAAAACACTACCTTTTGAAGTCTTGGGCTTATGTCAAGCTTTGGGCTAGCCACTTTGGGTTTAGGCTCAATTATTTGAATGTTTTAAATTGTATTTAAAACCTCACCCAAGTGGATATACGAAAATTTGACTTCTTTTTCTAGTTTGTTTTTTCATTTCACCTAAAAGTCTTAATTAGGTTGTTGGATTGCTTTTCATTTCACCTAAAAGTATTTGTTAGGTTGTTGGTTTGTCTTTTAGCAAACATCTTAGCCTATTTAAACCCCTTTGTAGACTCTTTGAAAACACAACTTAGTTGAATGAAAATTGAGCTAATGCTTTGGAATTCTCTTCTTGATTTCTTTATGGAGAACTTGGTATTCTCAAGCATTCTTCTTGAAAGATCAAGCTTTGATAGCTTTGGTTCAACCAATCGGTTTGGTTAGGGTCAAGCTACTCTTCTTGATAACTTTGGTTCAACCAACAAGTTTGGTTTGGGTCAAGTTACTTCCATTTCTTGATTCGTAAGAAGATCCTTTTCAAGATTTCGCGTTGTTGTTGGGTCTAGGGCTCCTCGATACCCTAGGTTCACATCAACTTGCCTGTAAATATGATAGATATGGGTTAAGATGTTGACAACTAGTAGTGAAGAAGAGAAAGTAAGATGTTTGTCTTCTCTGTGGTATTTTAAGACTATTTCCTTAGGTTATTCTTTGCAAGTTAATTTGATAAAATGATTCATGTTGATTGTGGCTCTCTGATTTATTAGAGTTTAATACATTATTAGTAAGAGAGAGTCTATAGGAATTTAACCGGGAAGAAAAGGTTGATATAATTATATATAATGTATTTATTATGCCTTATTTCCCTGCTAGTTAGTGGTCTAAGTTGTTATGTTCCTTGGATGTCAAATTAGGAGAGTTAGATTTAGTAATAAATTGTAAAGAAATAATTATTTTAAATTGTTATTTTCTAAGTAAATAAATAAAACTTATAGGTATGCTAAAGTGTAAATTAGGTATTTAGATGCAATTAAATTAATTATATGATGAAAATAGTTAACTAGTATAAGTCCTCAATTCATGATGAAGTAGTGTATACCATAGAATAGTGCTTACATTCTTAAAGAGTGAGTTAGAAATAATGCAACAAGGATAGAAAAATAGGTGTATGATATTGTAAATAAAACATGTTTAGTATTAAGGTTATAGTTGAAGCATAGTATTTGTTTGTTAGTTGTTTGTAATATTGTTTACGATATATGAATTGTTGTGTGTGACATTCATATAGATATGTTAGTAGGATCGTACGTCATGCATTTCATGGGCTAATAATGAAGATAATAAATGGTGTTTCCTACGTGGGTTTGGAAATTAAAAGGTTGCTCACACGTAGAAAACAGCTCGTTTGAGTAAGTTCGGAAACTGAAGAGGTTGCACTTACTCAACCGGGGGGTGAGTTTGAAAACTGCGAAGGTTGCTCTCACCCAAGAGTAAATGAATGTAATGTAAGTGGGTTCATTTTTAGTGAGTTCTGAAATTGAAAATGTTGCTCTCACGTAAAAACGAACCCATGTGGTGAGTTCAAAAACTGAAGAGATTGCTCTCACCTAGCTTACAAATGTATCAGGCTTAAGCATGTAGAGTTGTCATAGAGGTTACGGTTGCATTTCATTTTATATTCCTTACTAGGTAATAGACTCATTATTCCTCATATGATGAGGTATGGATTATGAGACGGTTGAAGCAAACGTTGAAGAAATATGATGCAAGGCAAGGTTGTGTTACCATGTGAGATACAACCTCTGGGGTTATGGCTCTAAACAAATTATAGTGTTTTAAGTGCATAAAGACTTTGTTATGAATTTCAAGTATTTATTTATGTTATTTCTGTAAAATAGTTAAATGTCTTTATTCTGCGTAACGTACTCTGATGTTTTTCTATTAGCTATGATTTAATGAGATTTTTAAAATGTTCAAAATTTTACAAAAAATTTATAAACGGAAATGAGATGTTACAATTATGGTATCAAAGCATAATCAAGTCTAATGCGGTTCTGTAGACTATTGGTAACACGAGATTGGCCGCAGCATACTTCTTCAATTATAGTGTTTTATTATCTTACTTTATTAAGCTAATAGTGTGAATTGCTCTGTTATAGAAGAATTGATGTGTTGCTTGTAGTTACTTAGTTTATTAGCATTCTTGATATAAAATATTGTGTGGTAGATAATTAATTAAGTCTTTCCTAGAATAATTAGCTTAAGGTTTAATTAGGAACATTAACTATAAAATAATAAAATATAAATACCCCTTTTTGCCTAATAAACTAAATGTTTCCTAATATATGTTCCCTATGATAATTAGTTGGCATTTTGAAATAGCTAATATTGGGCAGAAACAATATTATTGTAGGATAATAGAATGGCACGAAAAACTAGAGAAAATGTTCAAGCCAATTTTGGGGATGATAACAATAACAATGAACATGGAGCTACTGGAAATGAGAACACTATTGGTCAAGAGAATGATGCTCCATGCGATGACCAAAATGATGTCCTTGATCGCTTGACAACAATTGTGGAACGTCTTGCAGAAAAGGAAAATGAGAATGGGAAACAATGACAATTGGTGGTTCCGATAAAAGCTGGTTGGGAGAAGTTTAAGAGACTTAAATCCTCATGTTTTAATGGGAATATGGCTGACACCACATGTGCCGAGGAGTGGATTCAGTCTTGAGAGGATATGTTCGAATACACAAAGATTAGGGAGACCAAGAAGGTTTCGTGTGTTGCATACCTGCTAATTCAGGATGCAAGGTTCTGGTGGGATACTGTTAAGGCAGCACGCGATGTATGAGCTTTGACATGGGATTAGTTTAAAGAAGTCTTCTATGAGAAATATTTCAGCCATACTGTCCGATTGAAGAAGTTATTGGAGTTTGTTTTGTTGCATCAAACTGGAACTGCATCTGAATATGTGAGGAAGTTTGAGGCACTCTCTCAATTTGCGTCACACCTGGTGGCAAACAACGAGCACAAGGTCCATCAATTTGTCCATGGCTAAGAGTTGAGGTTCTCAGGATAGTTAATATTTCTGGTACTCACGGCGTACCTTATTCAAAGATTATTGCTAAGGCATTGGAAGTTGAGGATGTTGAGCCAATGGTGGCTCATCAACGTGAGGCGAATCAAAAATTATGGAAAAATACTCTTAATCAACAACAAAGGGGTGGACCCATGATAAACAAGGGTACAAAAAGGCCTTCAGAATATGAAGTACAACAAATGAAGGATAAGCGCCCAATGAATGTGACAAACACTATCCCAGCTAATACAAGGACTCAACAGTCGAATCAATGCCCAAAGTGCAAGAAGAACCATTTTGGGGAATGTCGGATGGGAACTGGTTCATGCTTTAGATGTGGAGAGTCGAGGCATATTGCTAAATTTTGCTCATCTAGAGTTGATGGATCTGGTGGTGTAACACCTAGAGTCTTTTCTCTATACGATGAGAGACACCTGAAGTACAAATGGACGAAATGACGGGCGATGACCAGCCTGTTGAGGTGTAAGGTACGCCTTAGGATTGAAGTCGATATATATAAGTCCTAGGAATGATGAGTAGTTAGTAATGTCATTTCAAGTCGTTTATGTCAAGAACGATATACGTTAATGATATAGCAGCGTATGTTTTATTCAATTCTGGTGCTACTCATTCCTTCATTTTGAAGGGATTTAGTACAAGGATAAATTGTTCCCCTAAATTAGAAGAAGGTAATAATCGTGTCCTCATGCCCTCCCGGGAATACCTAATTACCAATGGAATCCTAAGGGCTCATGCCAAAAATAAACAATTAAGCTTTCTATGTCGATTTGATTGTCATGGACATGAAGGGATATGACATTATCTTGTGTATTAACTAGTTATCCCAACATCAAGTGATAATTAATTATAGAAGAAGATAAGTATTGTTTTTCTCCCCTGATGGCGAACAACATACGTTTATTGGAGTTAAGGAAAAAGGCAGATTGGTTATGATCTTTGCACTTAAGGCTGGTCGGTTAATGAGGAATGAAGATGAAGGGTTTCTTGTTAACATATTGATACAATGGTTACATCAAAAATAAGGATGGATGAGATTCCCATTGTTCAAGACTTTTCGGTTGTTTTTCTGGACCAACTTCCTAGATTACCTACGGATCAAAAAATCGTCACCCTGGAACAAAACCAATTTCAAAGAATCCATATAGGATGACCCCAGCTAAATTAAGAGAATTGAAGGTCCAATTTGAGGAGTTAATTAATAATGGATTCATTCATCCCAGTTTTTCGCCGTGGGGAGCGCCGATGCTATTTGTAAAGAAGAAGGATGGGTCGATGAGGATATGTGTCAATTATCACAAGTTAAACAAAGTAACTATTAAGAATTGATATCCTCTTCCAAGAATTGACGATATGTTCGATCAATTGCAAGGAGCTTGTGTCTTTTCAAAGATCGACCTCCGATCCAGATATTATCAGTTGAAGATTAAGCCTGATGATATTCCTAAGACTGATTTTAGGACAAGATATGGACATATGAGTTTCTAGTTATGTCATTTAAATTGACTAATGCCCCGGCAGCATTTATGGATTTGATGAACCAAGTCTTTTGTGAGTACTTGGATAAATTCCTCATTGTATTTATCGATGACATACTAATTTACTCACGCACTGAGGAGGAACATAGTGAACATTTAAGGATTTCTCTGTCTAGTTGGCAAGGCATAAATTGTATATGAAGTTCTCTAAGTGCAAGTTCTGATTAAGTAAAGTGAGTTTTCTTGGCCATGTTATTTCTAAGCAAGGTGTTGAAGTGGACCCTAGAAAGATTCAGGCGGTAGTTGAATGGTCGCAACCAAGGAATGTGGGGGAAGTTAGGAGCTTTCTTGGTTTGGCAAGATAATATAGGAGATTTATAAATGAATTTTCAAGAATTGCACTACCCTTAACGGGCTTGACGAAGAAAAAATGCCCGGTTTTGGTGGACGGACGAATGCGAAGAAAGCTTTCAAGAGCTGAAACGTTATCTAACTTCTTCTCCTATCTTGTCCCTGCCCGTTGACGATGGTAATATTTGCATCTATTACGACGCTTCTAAGAATAGATTGGGTGCGGCACTTATGCAAAATGGGAAAGTAGTTTTATACGCCTCTAGATAATTAAAACCGTACAAGGCAAATTATCCCACACATGATTTGGAACTTGCTGTGGTTGTGTTTTCTCTTAAGATATGGAGACACTACCTATATGGGTAGCGATGTGAAATCTTTTCGAACCATAAGAGTTTAAAAGTACATCTTCACAAAAAAGGAATTGAATATGAGACAACGACGGTGGTTGGAACTGGTGACGGACTATAACTGTAAAATTAAATATCACCTCAGAAAAGAAAATGTGGTGGCAGACGCTCTTAGTAGAAAGATAGCAGTTATGAACATGGTACATGAAGAAATACAGGATTAAATCTACACAGATATTCAAAATCTGAATATACAATTCGTTACTACACAGTTAACAACTCTTTTATCCACTTTGACATTGAAACCTTCATTACTGGAAAGGATTAAAGAGGCTCAAATTAAGGATAAGAAATGTGAAGATTTTAAGCTAAACCCCACTCTTGAAAAATACCAATACTATTCTATCTCTTGCGATGGGATTGTGAAATTTAAAAATAGGTGGTATGTACCAAGAAAGTCAGAATTACGATTAGCAATTTTAAGAGAATCTCATTCCTCAAGTTTTTGTATCCACCCTGGCTGTAACAAGATGTATAAAGACCTCAAGTCACATTACTACTGGCCTGGAATGAAATATGATATTGCACAATAGTCACTTGTGTCACGTATGTCAACGGGTAAAAGCGGAATATCAAAGATCTGGGGGAATGTTACAACTAATGCCTATACATGAATGGAAATGGGAACATGTCACTATGGACTTCGTCTCGGGTTTACCCAAGACTATAAGAGGACATGATGTAATCTGGGTGATTGTCGATAGGCTAACGAAGGTTTCTCACTTCTTATCGGTAGCTATGACTTGTAAAATCAATCAATTTGCCAGGCTGTATGTTCAAGAGATTGTAAGCCTGCACGGAGTACCTGTATCAATTGTATCAAACCGAGATCTAAGATTTACCTCCACATTTTGGAAAAGTTTAAACAAGGCTATGGGTATGGAGTTAAAGTTTAGTACAGCCTTCCATCCTCAAATTGATGGATAAAGCATACGAATGATTCAAATACTGGAAGACATGTTACGGGCATGTGTGTTGAAATTTCATGTTGGATGGGGAAAATGCTATCATTGGTAACAATAGCTTTCAAGCTACAATTGGAATGGTACCTTATGAGGCCTTGTATGGATGGAAGTGTAGATCTCCCTTGCATTGGGATGAAGTCGGTGAAGCAGAGTTCTATGGGCCAAATATGATATGAAAAACTAAGGAATCAGTTGCGTTTGTTCGTCAAAGAATGCTAGTTGCTCAAAGTCGCCAGAAAAGTTATGCTGATAATTTTCGTAGAGAATTAGAAGTTGAAGAAGAAGACTTAGTATTTCTTAAAATATCACCATTTAAGGGAGTTATGCGATTTGGGAAGAAAGGAAAGTTGTGTTCGTGGTATGTTGGTCTATTTCCTATTACAGAAAGGATTAGGAAAATGGCATATCAACTACTACTGCTGACGAAAATGGATGGAGTTCATAACGTATTCCATGTATATATGTTAAGAAAATGTTTGGGAAATCCAATCCAAGTGGAACCTGAGGAGCATGTTATTCTTCAACCAAATTTAAGTTATAAGGAAAGACCAGTACAGATTTTGGATTCAAGAGTTAAGGAACTGAGACATAAAAAGATTCCACTTGTCAAGGTGTTGTGGCAGAATCATACTGTTGATGGGGCTACTTGGGAAAGAAAAGATGAGATGGAAGCTAAATACCCAAAATTATTTCAGTAACTGAAATTTTGAGGACAAAATTTTAAACAAGGAGGGGAGGATGTAATGTCCCAGGTATTTAAATTCGTGTAATTATTGAATTAGGCAGAAATATGAGTTATTGACATTTTATAAAGTATTGGAATATAATATATACTGAAGATTTAAAGAAATTAAGAAAAATTAGATGAAATTTAGAGAAGGAGCGGGCGGTCGATAGCATCCTGAGCGATCAACCGGCGAGATCAGCCGGTGTTGATGGAAGCCAATTTTGGCAGACATTCATTATACGGGCGGTCGATCATCCTTCAATTAAATTGTAACAACCCGACTTTTTTGAGTTGGACAATTATTGGGGTATTACCAAGGGCATGTTAGAACGTTAAGTCTATTGGTAATTCTGTTAAAATTTTTCCCATATATGAGATATGATTAAAGGATGGGATAGTTGGGGCATTTCATCGTGTATTTTTACGTGTCATTTTATGACGTGTATTTATGTGAAAAATGTTATGGGATAGGAGTTAAGTGTGAAAAATGTTAGAAAGGCTGTCCAGGGCATTTTCGGACGCCTGCGGATGACACTGTGGATGCATTATGTCGTCCGCAAGTGCATTGCATAATGTCCCTGACACTTAGGACGAACCTCAGGATGTGATGTTCTCGTCCTAACTTCACTGTGCTGTGAAGTTGCGGACGAGGTCCTAGACGAGCCAGACGAGACATGTCATCCGCAAATGCATTGTAAGTCTCTCTTAGCCTGGGGACGACTTAAGACAAGGTTTCATGACCTGACTTCACTATGTAGTGGAGTTACGAACGAGGTTCCGGACGATGCGGACGCGAGTTACTTCGTCCGTATTGAATCTATTCCAAAACTAGATAGGTTCGGACGAGTCTGGATGGCTGTGGACGAGTTGTGGCATCTTCCGATTTGTCTCTGTTTGATTTTAGGACACTTTTGGACGACACGCAAACACTACGTGCGGATGCGATTTGGCGTCCGTAAGTCACTTGCGGACGGTACGGACAGGACGGGGACGCATCTTCCTCTCCAAAGCCTTGATTTAGCCTGTGAGATTTTAGCCTTGCGGACGAGACCTATGAGTCCACACGCGTCCGAATTAGCCCAGAACCTATGAATAAAATAATATCAAAATGATGGAAAATCGTAGAAAATCCTAGAAAATTGACAAGGAAGCGACTCCTGCCACACCCTCTGCATAGGTCGCTGACCTTTCCCTGCCTCGAGCCATGATTTTGTCCCTCCACCTAGGTAATATCTCCCTCATCCCCTTCCATTTAGCCTTTATCTTCCCTTATTCCCTTTCTTGCGTAGAGAGTGAGCTCCACAGAGAAAGAGGGTGACCGAGAGAGAAGAGCCCATGAGAGTGAAGGAGAGTTGAGTGAAATTGGTGGGTTGAGTGTGTTGAGTGGAAAAGTAGTGTGCTAAGTGTGTAAACGTGAGTGAAGTGAGGAGTGAGCTGTGAGGAGCTGGAAGCTGAACGTGTGAGCTGCTGGAACCATGAGCTAGGAGATTAGTTGTCCCAGTTGTTTTCAGCATTTTAGGTAAGGAATTAGGGGTGTTTTGGCCAGTGGAGGCCCTACACCACAAGCAGGGGTGTGTGAGTTTAGGTTAAGATTCCCTGAAATGCGTACTGTAAATCGTTGCTAGTTAGTTTTCAATTGTTATTAGTTTGTTTTAAGTGATAATTCCTTGAATGAAATGCTACTATGTTTGCTTATTGCTTTCCTTTGCTGTAGGGAATTCTTGGTTAGAGTAGTGTTGTTTCCCTTGGATGATTTTCTGATGTCATTTCCTCTATTGATGTTCTATGGTATTCCCTTGTTGTTGTGAGCTCTGTGATATCTTCCTCATTGATTAAATGCTTTACCTTATTGGTTTCTCTGCAATAAATTCCTTGATTATAGTTTTACACTTTGTAGATATGCTTTAGTTGATAAGTTTTGTTGTGAAGTGTTCAATTGTTCGATGTGAAGCAGAGAATGTTGAAGAGAATAGTAAGCTAGGATAAGAGGAGTAGGAATGAATAGGAATGAATAATGATTTTCCATGCTAAGGTTAATTTTATTCTTGTTGTTTATTTCATTACCGCTGTTAATTAACCCTCTCTGTTAGTTAGTTATCTGCATGTAAGTTAACTAGTTGTTTAAGTTGTTTAATTAATAACAAATCCCCGGGTGTGTAATTAACGAAAGCATAAAATCAGAACAACATGTTAAACAACTAGGATAATTGAATTTAGCATGCAATCAATAAGAAGAGCATGATAATTCATTAAGCATGTAAATTGCCTAATAAGCAATCTCAAGCATGTCTAAATAATTTACTACCATATCTAGATTTGTTTAGCTGGTATGTTTAAATTAACTAACTTAGAGTCATCAACTAGCCTATTGAGTTTATTAAATAACTAATTGGCTAAGCATGTTAAATAATTATTTAATTGTAACTAATGGCTAATTCTTAAGAATGTTTAAATTAGCAAATAACTATCATGTTTAATTGCTAATCAATTTATTTAATTGTTAATCAACCAAGCATGTTAATCAAATTGTTAATCTAAGCATGTAAACAATTTAATTAAGATTAAGCATGTTAATTAGACCTAAGAAGGTTAATAGACTTAAGCATGAAATTAACTCGAGTATATTAATTATTAACTAAGCAATTCAATTAACTCAACTAATTGTAATAAATACTGAGCATGTAGATCGATTAGCTTAACTAATTAATAATTGTTAATCACTACCCAAGCCTATTAAACTACTAGGTAAATATTTTCATGTCATCTTCTATGAAACCTAAACGCGATTAGTAATTAAGATAAAAACATGAAATCAACTCTAGAGCAAGTTAATCAATTTAGCATGTTAACTCATCTAGGATAACTAACCAGAATAATCACCTAGAACAATAATTGTAGGAAGCATGTAAATAAACTAGGGAATTAACTAAGATATCTAATTAGAATAATAAACGTAATTAATCCTTGAGCATGTAAATTAATTAGGATAACCAACTAGGATAATAATGGTAACTCAATTTGAGCATGATAGTTAACTAAGATATTTAACTAACATGATAAATGTAGTTATTTCCTAAGCACGTTAGTTTAAATAAATTACTTGCATCTTTACCATACTTGCATTGTACTTGTCTTCTGTCGTGCGCGGTTATATCTTTCTATTATATGCTCCACTTTCTTATATGTGCTTTCAATTATAGTTGCTTTCAATTACTTCTATGTGCACTTCAATTATTATGAATGTTATGTTGTGAAGCATCATGCATCATGTTAGGTTGAGAATGTATGGTCATGCATTATGTTAATAGAAATCGTAGGAAGTGCCACCTTGGCGGTGGTACGCAAGCATTCATAAATGAGGTAAAATATTAAGAAGAAGAAGAAGAAAAGGGAATTAGGAGTGGATGGGTAGCGGATGTAGTCTGCAATCTAGGCGAAGCCCCTCCCTCACAGGGTACAGGAGTTCTAGATTGTAAGTAAAAGGTTAGATCCGAGCACTATGTCATTACATGAGAAAAACCTCCCAATTCCAACTCAAAGTATGAGTAAGAAATAAATGGATTAGAGTAAAAGTAAAATAATTAACGAACGAATGACTTAATGAAAGGATTGGTTTGGGTGGCCCCCATTTCAAATGGACTAAAGAGTGGCATTCATGTTGTATTAAACCTTATTTCCTTACTAAGCCTTTGCGCTTACAGTTACTTGTGGTATAGATGTAGGTACTAGTACTTGGAATAAATGCACAGCCTAGGAGTAACGAAAAGATGAACAAACAAATAAACGCAGAGGATGATGGATTTGAACACGCGGGGGAGTTCGTGGCTGGCCAAGCATAAAGAGGGTAAAGGATAGTTAGTTTTAATTAAATAAAGTTTCTCAAAATTGTATTTAAATGGTTAGTCTATCTCATTAAGATATTTACGCTTCCACAAAGTTTTGATAAACTGAAATGTTTTGAATAAATGATTTTTATGATGCTTCCGCTATGTTTTAACGCTTCCGCACTTTTACAAATTTGGGTTTTCAGTATGAGTCTAGTAAATGGTTAATAGTGGTCCAGTTTAGCGTCGCGCTCTGATATGTTTTGTTTTTAAAAAAGAAATTTTGAATTTTCTCGTATTTTAAAGGATTTATGAAAAACTGGGTCGTTATATAAATCGATCATCCGCCATAAATTTTCAACGTCTGGAAGCAAATATTTGATTGCTTGAAACATAGAACGCACGACCTTGGCATTCTAGTGTTGTCCAACGTCTCCCCCGACATTTTGTATTCAAGGAGTAAATGGAGAGTCGTTTAAAGTGTTTATAAATAGGACGTGAGGTGAAGTTTTTCCTAGAAAAACTTGGAAGAAAGAGAGAGCGAGAGAGAGAGAACTCCTATGAAGGATTGCTACCATGGTGAGGAATCGGAGCTGAGGAAAGTGAAGAGGAGAAATGCATGAGGTAAGGAATATCGCATGTGGTTTGTCCATAAGGACCTACATCGCAGGACTAGGAAGTTGCAATGTTATATATGCTGTAGTTTATGTTGTTTGCTCTTTGGAGATTGTAGTTCATAGTTTTGCTGTGTATTTTCCTTGAATAAAGCTCTGTTATTTTCATTGATATACTCTGGAGAATTGGTTCTGTGATTACTGCACGGCTTCCGTGCAATAGTTAGGTATTGATGTTAGTTCTCTGATCAAAAGTTGTTTTTAATCTTTACTTGCCTGTAAATATGATATATATGGGTTAAGATGTCGAAAGCTAGTAGTAAAGAATAGAAAGTTGCATGTTTGTCTTCTCTGTAGTATTTTACGACTATTTACTTAGGTTATTCTCTACAAGTTAATATGATAAAATGATTCATGTTGATCGTGGCTCTCTGATTTATTAGAGTTTAATACATTATTACTAAGAGAGAGTCTATAGGAATTTAACCAAGAAAGGGTTAATATAATTACATATAATGTATTTATTATGCCTTATTTCCCTATTAGTTAGTGATCTAAATTGTTATGTTCCTACAATATTAGTTGAGATGTCAAATTAGGAGAGTTAGATATAGTAATAATTTGTAAAGAAATAATTAGTTTAAATTGTTATTTTCTAAGTAAATAAATAAAACTTATAGGTATGCTAAAGTGTAAATTAGGTATTTATATGCAGTTAGATTAATTATATGATGAAAATAGTTAACTAGTATAAGTTCTCAATTCGTGATTAAGTAGTGTAAACCATAGAATAGTGCTTATATTGTTAAAGAATAATTTAGAAATAATGCGACAAGGATATAAAAATAAATGTATGATAGTTTAAATAAAACATGTTTAGTATTAAGGTTATAGTTGAAGCATAATATTTGTTTGTTAGTTGTTTGTAATATTGTTTACGATATATGAACTGTTGTGTGTGACATTCATATAGATTTGTTAATAGGATTGTATGTCAAGCATTTAATGGGCTAATAATGAAGATAATAAATGGTCTTTCCTACGTGGGTTTGGAAATTTAAGAGATTGCTCACACGTAGGAAACAACTTGTTTAACTAAGTTCAGAAATTAAAGAGGTTGCTCTTACTCAGCTGGGGGTGAGTTCGAAAACTGCGGAGGTTGCTCTCCCCCAAGAGTAAATGAATGTAATGTAAGTGGACTCATTTTTAGTGAGTTCAAAAACTAAAGAGGTTGCTCTCACGTAAAAACAAACACATGAGGTGGAAACTGAAGATGTTGCTTTCACCTAGCTTACAAATGTATTAGGCTTAAGCATATATAGTTGTCATAGAGGTTATAGTTGCATTTCATTTTATATTCCTTACTAGGCAATAGACTCATTATTCCTCTTGTAATATAGGTATGAATTATGAGTCGGTTGAAGCAAACTTTGAAGAAGTGTGATACGAGCCAAGGTTGTGTTACCATGCGAGATACGACCTCGGGGGTTATGGCTCTAAATGAATAAAAGTGTTTTAAGTGCATAAAGACTTTGTTATGACTTTCAAGTATTTATTTATGTTATTTCTGTGAAACAGTTAAATGCTTTATTCCACGTAACGTACTCTGATGTTTTTCTATTAAGTATGATTTAATGAGATTTTTAATATGTTCAAAATTTTACAAAAATTTCATAAATGGAAATGGGATGTTTCAATATCACTTACCTCATGTCTGTAATGCGTTTTAACAATTTATCCTTCTTGCTTTCCAATACATTCAAAATCATTAAGTAAATAACCATCAAAATCACATATTAATAATTTCATTTCTACAGTTCGTTATTCTTAACAATTTCAATACCATTAATCCTCATTCATTGTCTTTCTTCTTCACTTCACTGTTTATTATTTCCGCAAACAACAGACATCATAAATCAACAAACAACCCTCAACCGTGATCATCACCATCACAATCCTCAAAAACAATTCATAACAGAATATATCCTCAACAATTTCTAACTAGGCAATAATTAGATAGAAAATAAAGAGAAAACTTACTAACCTAGTATGAACATCTCACAACACCTAGAAAGCAGAAACTGAAAAGTAGAACAGTACTAAAATCAATAGGGTATATGAATATCCATCAACGTCCAGTAGCAGAAATCCAAAGGCAGCACCTGAATTCATCAATAGAACACTAACTATCAACCAAGACTCTCGTGCATAACCAAAACCAAAGGACAGAATGAATTTTAGTATTATCCATTAAGCAGAAATCAGCAAAAAGTAAACTCAATCAACAATAATAACAGTGATAGAATTGAAGAATAATCACAGTGCTCAAGAATTACTTACCTCTCATGGTGAAACACAATCCCTCAATCGGCCACTTCTCTGTCTTCTCACTTCTTTGTTCTGCTCACTTCTCTCTTCCTTTCTTTCCTCGCACACAGCTTTTCCCTCAGAAGCTCTCGCCTCTCTCTCTCTATTATCTCCTTCTCTTCTTTCTTCCTATTTCTTCTTGGTAATTCTTTCCCCGCAAGCTTCACGTATATCCCCATAAATATCACCTAACATCCCTTATGTAATGCCATCTGTAAAATAGAAATACGTGGAGAAATCACAAAAGACGCTTACCTCAGAATTACATATTTTCTTTGGAATCATGTGGACTCAATCGATCATTGAGCAACCAGGAAAACATTTAAAACTCCACTCCCTCATTTTCATGTGGAGCTAGTCAATCGATGATCAACCGATACAATCAGCTGCTCTAATTCTTAAATCTAGTTTCCTGAATTTTTCAGTGCACCGGTCGATCAAGTGATCGACCGGTCCAATGTCGACAATCCATTTTTGCCTCTGCCTTATTTTCTAGTCGATGATACTTGACCGCTCTATCAACTGCCTCAGAAGAATCAACTTTGTAATTTTTCTAGTCAACCAAATCTTAGCTGCTCGATCGATTCATCGACCGCTGAACTAAGATGCAATCTGTAATATATTTCGCCCAATATTCTCGACCGCATTCATGACCGCTAACTCAACCCCAAAACCTGAGAGCACTATGTAATATTTAGTGGTCAACCAATTCCTCCATTGTCGATCGAATCCTTCTTTTACTCACACCCGGTTGATCATTTTATCAACCCCTTCGACAATCAAACTCACATATACGCCACTGCCTTTTTATCTTAACAATTTATACTTGAATCCTTAACTGAAATTCTCACTTAACCAAATTCTAATAATTCCATCTAATAAATCATCATTAATTATTCCAATCTTTAGTATGTTTACTAAACGTATATTCGGGGTATTACAAAAGGGCCTCGTTGTTCATTTGTTCTGTTGAAACTAATTTTCTTGAAAAAATTTTCCTTGCCTTCAATAGCTTGGCCACCGTAGATTAAGGTTCTTTCACAACTAATGCTTTAGACACAAACTTGGAAAATGGCACATCCTGAGTACCATGAATCTTCATGCCTCCATATATCTCCACTTTCAGGCCTTAGACAAATTGATATACTTTAAGTTCATTGGTAGCCACAAGGTGTGCTACGAAGTGTGACCGTCCTTCAAATTTCCTCACATACTCTGCCACAGCTTCTATCTAATGAAGCTGAGTAAACTCTACTAGTTTCTATGTCCTTCCAGTGTGACTAAAGTAATTGTCATAAAATAATTCTGTGAATTTTCCCCATATCATGGTCTTCACATCATGAGTGGTCTTAAAAGAGTCCCACCACAACCTCGTGTCTTGGATTAGCAGATAAGCAGCACATGAAACCATTTTCTCCTCTTGTATCTTAGCATACTCGAACATGTCTTCCAGTGCTCTAGTCCATTCCTCAGCTTTGGCTGGATCAGAGGAGTTTCCATCAAATTTTGGTGGGTTTAGACGGCAGAACTTCTCTCACCCAACCTCAATATAAGCAAGTTGCTCTTTCCTTTCATCCATACGCTCCATCTACTAAAGCTGGCTTTCAAACTTAGTAAAAAGAACAAATGTCTCGTCTCTTGCATCCTCGTTGTTTCTAGCTTCCCTTACCATATTTCTCTCTACAAAATCCTTATACCAGCAAATAAAGAAACTAACTTAGTAATAAAAAAAATTATTATTTACATTAGACATACTTGCGTTGCTGAGCACTCTGTAGAAACGACTTCAACTCAAGTGCTTTGATACCATTTTGTAATGCCCTAAAGTGTTAAAAAAAATTTCTCGTCATTTTTTTCGAAAAATAAATATACATCACTAATAAAATTCATTTCTTTAAAATTATTTGCTATAGAAGTCTTTAAAACAAAACTCATTTAAATTCAACATAGTAAAACCCAATTAAATAAACATTGATTATCCATAAATAACACTAAATATTAAAAACCTAATAAGTATAAATAAGAAGAGTCTTTCTTTTTAGAAAATTATTTGCTTTCCTTTCAACACTTATGGTCAATTTCGCTTCAAATAACGCCTCAGCTCTTTCCATGAGTATACCTCTTCAACAACCACAATCATTTGTTTGACTCATCAAGCTCTTGAAAAACTTCATCCTAACCTACATCACAAAGTTCACCTTTGAGTCTAACGCATAGTAAAATATGCATATAAAATATACACATGAAATGTTATTCATAAGGAAAATCATGTTTTTTCAGTCAATGATCTTTCTTTTTCTTTCACTTTGCTGTCCAACTCATTGTGGGTAATTCAGTTTAGGGGAGAGAGTGATACCATTAGATCCACCTCATGATGGACAGTCAACTCGAACCCCACCCACAACGACCATTTATGTTTATTAAATCTTTTTTCTTTCTTAAATAAATGCATGAAATGTATGCATGACATGTAACATGAAACTAGTATGCATAATATAAAAGACATGAACAGATTAATTATTAGTATTTCAACATAAATATTAAACAACCATCAATATACGTATCCTCGATTCACAGTTTAACATAAACAACCAAGTAACAGACATGAGCATATTCTTCAAAAACAATACATCGGTAGCCTAGAAAAACAACATAAATCTACTTTACTTTGGCACATTGTGATGTAGGTCAAAGGCCAACAACAACAAAAGCATCTCTTATCTGTAGTTCTTAGCAGAGCCCATAATACCCAACTATTCCAGCTCACTTGTTATCTTTGAAATTAAATAGAGATAGGTTAGTAAAAGAAAAGGGTGGGTAGTTGACACACTGTTTCTCTTGGTTGAAAGTAACCTCACAGTTTTCATCATTTTTATTATTGTTGCCCTTCCAAAATTCAAAGCTTTAAAAGTAAAAGACCTACCCTAGAATTGTTAAAGAAATTCTCCC
The DNA here is from genome assembly GCA_022433065.1 of Begonia loranthoides. NCBI lineage: Eukaryota > Viridiplantae > Streptophyta > Magnoliopsida > Cucurbitales > Begoniaceae > Begonia > Begonia loranthoides. The sequence goes on from CM039485.1 coordinate 15,020,163, forward strand.
GAAGGTTGAAACCAGTTTCTTTGTCTAAGTGGCTCTAGAATAATTAGGTTTTCGTCCTCCTAACATTCATATTTATAGACGATCAAACGGGGGATCCCACAAAATAAAATCTCATGAAAATCATATCCAAGCATAATCATTTCCTAACAGTCTAGATAATTGAATCGTAGCTCGTAAGTAAGGTGGAAATAATCTCGTTGAAATCTTTTCATCGAGCAACGGACATGTAAACTATCATGGGGGACGTCCACTTCTTCTAATTCAACCAATGGCAGTTAGCCAGGTTTGCCTTTAGTCTTTATTTGTGGTCGATACCGTTACCACGAATGCCAATCCTTTAGCGGAATCCTACGCTGCCACTGATTACCAACGTTTTTGCTAATTCATTTCTAACAAAAGTATGATTTTTATTAATTACATCACCAATTTCAAATAATATTCATATAAATTATATTTGTATATTAACTCATTTTTAAGAGTCATCAAAAACCATTGGTCAAATGTTAGATGATTTACTAACATTACTAATGGTGAATTTATCCCAACGAAGAATTGGTGAAAAAATACTTAGGTGCCTACTAAGATTGTGACAACCAAAAGCAATAGCAATTCAAGAAGCAAGAGATCTCAAAGTGCTCATGATGGAGGAAATCATTGGATCTCGTGAAACATGAGGTCACGATGAAGGCTAATGAGAAAGAAAATAAAAAAGAGAAACACTTGATAAAAAGAGAAGACACATCATCCAAAAATGAGGAAGTGGCAAACATGTGTTTCATGGCTAAGGAGAATGAGGTGCATAACTTCTTTAGTGGTTTAGATGAAAAACTTGATGAAGATGAATTATTAGATGTATTCAACGAATTACTTAAACAATTCAACTTGCTTAAATTTAAATATAAATTAATGAAAAAAGAAAATTTTGAATTGGTAGAAAAACATGCTAGTATTTCTTCATTACTTGATAAAAAAAATAGTTGATATAAAAAAGAAAAATGATGATTTGCATAGCATGGAACTTAAATTTAGTAATGGTAGTAAAAACTTGAATATGCTATTAGGTTAACAAAGAGTGACTTTTGATAAAGCGAGATAAGAATTTCTTTGTTGGATTATCTATTTGTCATGCACGTAACAAAATAGGTCATAAATCATATATATATATATATATATATATATATGAATAATCTAGAGAATTAAACAAACATAAGCGTTTGGAGTCGGCAGTCGATCAAGGCGGTCGATCGACGAGGTGTTGATCGACCAATGTCAATCAACTGGCGTGAGAGCATGAAGAATTTTGGCAGACGTTTGGCTGCATGGTGGTCGATCGACTAACTAAAGAATCGATCGACCGCCATTTAAGAAAGCCTTCTGGAGATGAAATGATCTGTTGTCTGAACGTCTGGAAATTGAAAGGAATGACGTTATACGCGTTTGAACGTCGAAGGGTTGTTGGGCATTGATGGATTACCATCTTTTGGCCTTTTGTCTTCATGTGAATGGATGTTGAAGAGTCGTTGTGATGTTGTTTATAAATAGAGATAAGGGCAGCGAAGTTTCACAAGAAGAAATGAGGGGGGAAACTCTGCCCAAATGTGGAGTGAGTTGGCGTGTGAAGTTGCTGATGTTTGAGGAGTTCTTTGATGTTCTATAGTTTTGAGGGAAGGAAATCCTAAAGGTTTAAGAAAGGTGAAACCATTGAGAGAACGAAGGAGACAGTGAGGATAATCTATGAAGTGGTGTTGCTTTATTGAGTGAAACAAAAACTATGAGGTGTTGTTGTTGATGGCTGAGGTTTGACAAACTGGGAGTATTTGGACGAAAGGAAATTCGAGTGAATTTTGGAAGAAAGGAGAACAGTGTATAAGGATTGTTGTTCTGTGGTCTCTCAGGTTCTTCATATTCTTGGTGTTGTGGTAAGCTGAGTTTCTTCCTCCTCTACTGTTATGTCATTGGGAGGATATTATGTATATATGATTGATTGTTGAGTTATAATATGTGGGAAGTTGCTTCATGATATACTTTGTGTTTAATTAGGAGACTCCATATGAAATGTAAAGTTATTAAAGCAATCTTGGTTTCCTATTGTGTATTATCGAAGAGTATAATATTCATGTTTTAACCAGACTATAATTGGTATATGCTAGGATAAGGTTGGAATTAATATAGGCCATTACATGCAAATGAGTGTACCGCATATACATGTGTTTATGCTAATGAAGTTGGATTACACTATTAGATTGAAATTGTGGTTGTGGGATAAATTATTAAGAAGATGCAACGATTTGTTTGGAGTTAGGGTTAACCATGAGGAATTATTAGACTATGGCATAAATGAGTAATGGGTTTTATTATGTGGGATTTGAAGAAGGAAATTATTGGAATAAGGGTAGTCATTGTTGGACATATTGTTAAGCTATACCTTGTTGGAGGAAATTGTTAAGTTGAATTAAGGAGATATGTTAGGCAATGAACTATTAGTAGTTAGGGTTGTTTATTGGGAAATCTTTATTGATTATCTCATGTTGTTAATAACTAGGTTTTGAGAAGAAACTCTAAGTGCTAAACCTTTTTAAAGCTAAGGACTTCAGGTACATGGTACTGCATGTGTTTTGTCTGAAATGACCTACATCACGGAGAATTAGGGTTTTGTTTGATGCTTGTTTACTAGATGCATAGGTTATGTTATCATTTGGAGGCATATGTTGTTTGCTTATAGGTTTATTAGAATTAAGTTCAGTTCCTAGTTAGGAGGATCACATTTTAAGGATACGATCGAGGAACACGTAGGTAGGATTGTATATGCACGACAACGTTAAGACTTGAAATCCTAAAGTACACGAAAATGGAATATACGTAAACAGCTATGGTCCTGTTGGTTACACCCGGCACAGAAATCAAAGTATACGAAAATGAAATGAACGTAAATAGTTGTTTTTATGGTCCAGTTGGTTATGCCTGGTACAGAAACTAAAGATTAGTAAATAAATGTGGTCGAGTTGGTTACACTCGACACAGAAACCTAAGATAAGTAAATAACTATAGTCCGGTTGGATATACCCGGCATAGATGTTTGTGTGGTCCGGTTAGATATGCCTGGCACATAAACAATAAAAAATATGAATAGTAATAGATATTTGTGTGGTTTGGTTATATACGCTCATCACATAAACAATAAAAGGCATGAATAGTAACATATATTTGTGTGCTCCGATTGGATACGCCTAGCACACAAACAGTAAAATTCATTAAACAGATGTTTATGCGGTCCGGTTGGATAAGCTCGACACATAAACAGATTAAATAATAGCAAAAGAGATGAACAATAACAGAGAAACAAAACAGAAAACTATATACGATGTTTTAGAAATTGTTTGTGTTTTTACGTTTATACCATGTACTGAGTTTTAGACTCATAATTAGGTTCTGTTGATGTAGATAAGGAGCCGATGATTGGATAAAGTTATTAATGGACGTAGCTAATGGAGTAATATAGTGTGGGCATTTGTGTTTTTTGCGACATTGACCTTGTGGTTATGGCTCACAGAAATGGAATAAATCTGTTTAAATTGTTTTTAAGTGTTTTAAGTGCTATTATCTTTAAATGAAATTTAAATAAATGTTTTAACGATATTTGTTGAAATATTTTTTAAAACTGTTGGTTTGTGGTATTAATGTAAAAGATTTCCGCTGTATGTTTACTCTGTGTTTTATACGATTGAGACTTTCTCTGTATCTTACTCTAGTTTTTCTATCACGCAATGATTTTACATAAAAGAAAATTTTCATACAAAAAAAGTTACGAGACGTTACAGCTTCAAACCCTATTATTGAGAATGTGCTTCGTTTAAAGCGTAACCTACCTAGCAATAGTCAATTGTGTGATAAATGATACAAAGTTACTTTTGAATCTAAAATTTACAAGAATAAAGATAGTATAAATTGAAAGATTTTATTTATTGGATATAGAAATGAAAATGTTTATACTATTAATTTGAATAATGTATCTCGCTTTGATGAAAAATATCTTGTCGCAAATTCTTCTATTGACCATTGGTCTTGACATAGGAGATTAAAACACGTAGAAATAAAAATACTTTAGCTATGATCTATAGAAATAATCTAGTTAGGGGATTTACTAAGATTTCGTTTGAGAAACACAAAGTTTGTGAGGCTTGTCAAATGGAAAAGCAAACAAAAAGTTTGTTTGCTTCTAAAAACGTTGTCCTCCTCTAAACCTCTACAATTGCTCCATATAAATCTCTTTAGACAATCTAAGATCACAAGTTTAGGTGGTAAACTTTGTGCTTACATAATTGTAAATGACTTCTCTAGGTTTACTTGGTTTTTCTTTTTAAGGAAAAAAGATAAAATTTTCTATACTTTTCTAGCTTTAGGAAGAAGAGCAAAATGAGAAGGATCTCTCTATGTTGCAATCCAAAGTGATCATGGTGGTGAATTTGAAAATGAGAGTTTCAAGCTTCTTTGTCAAAAGTATGACATTATACAATTTCTTGCTCAACAAAATGAAGTTATTGGAAGGAAAAACAGATCTCTTTAAGAATTAGCTAGAACAATGCTCAACAAAAACAACTTACCAAAATATTTTTTGGCAAGCGCCATAACTACGACATGTTGTGTGTTTGATTGTGTATCCATTTATCTCATCCCTATTAGCTTTTGAAAGGTAGGAATCCCAATGTTAGCCACTTTAGATCCTTTGAATTCAAGTGTTTTATTTTAAGTACAAAGGATAATTTAGGAAAATTTGACTCCAGGACCGACTATGGGATATTCTTAGGTTATTTCTTAACTAGTAAAACTTACAGAGTTTTTAATAAAAAGACTCTAGTTGTGGAAGAATCTATGCACATAAAATTTGATGAAACCATACGATTGTCAAATAGTGTGGAGTTGAATGAAGATCTTAAAAGGAAAATGGAAACCCTTCACTTAGAAGATAAGAATAGTGCTAAACAAGAGAGCACACCCCAAGAAATCCCTCCTAAAGAATTGGAAGCAACTCCAACCATGAATGACCATGAAGACTTACCCAAATATTAGAGGTATGTTAATAGTCATCCTATTACCAATATCCTAGGTGATCCAACCTTAGGCGTCAAGACTAAGTTCTCACTTAGAAATTATTGTGGTAGCCTTTATCTCTCAAATTGAACCTACAAACTTCAATAAGAGAGAAATTGATGAGAATTAGATTATGACCATGCAAGAAAGCTTAACCAATTTCAGAGGAACAAAGTTTGGGTACTAGTCCCTAGACCAAAAGTACACTCTATAATTAGAACAAGTGGGTGTTCAAAAAGTATATTGGACGAGAATGAGGTTGTTGTAAGAAATAAGGCTAAGTTGGTTGCAAAGGGTTTTAATCAAGAAAAGGAATTAATTTTGAGGAAACATTTCCTTCTGTAGCTCAATTAGAATCCATCCATATGCTTCTAGATTCTACTTATTTTAAGAACTCTACCCTATATTAAATTAACATTAAAAGTACATTCCTTAACATGGATATCATGGAAGAAGTATATGTAGACTTAGTATTCTAAGAACATGATAAGGAAGATCATATCTATAAGCTCAACAAAGCACTTTATAGATTAAAGTAAGCACCAAGAGCTTCATATGAAAGGTTGAAAAAATTCCTTTTAGATATAAATTTTAAGAGAGGAAAGATGGATTTCACATTATTCACCAAACACAAGGGTAAGGATATCCTTGTTATGCAAATCTATGTTGATGACATCATCTTTAATGCAACAAATGATTCTCTTTGCAAAGAGTTTACAAAATTAATGCAAAGTGAATTTGAAATGAGTATAATGGGTGAGTTAAGATATTTTCTTGGTTTACAAATTAAGCAATCAAAAGATAAAATCTTTGAAATCAAGAAAAATATGTTAAAGAGCTTCTTAAGACATTTGGAATTGATAACCCCAAACTCTCTTGTACTTTTATGAGTAGGTCCACTAAATTGGATAAAGATAAAAATAAAAAAAATGTTGATATAAAGAAATATCATAGTATGATTGGTTCTCTTTTATACTTAACAAGTAAACTTGATATTCTATTTAGTGTGGGCTTGTGTGCTATGTTTCAAGCATCCCATAAGGAGTCTCATGCAAATGCAATAAAAAAGATTTGTAAATATCTAAGGGGGACTAGAGACTTAGGGCTTTAGTATCACAAATGTGCTTCTTTTCAATTAGTGAGATACATCAACTCCAATTATGTTGGGAGTATAGTTGATAGTTAGAGGACAAGTAAAACATGTCAATTTATTAGAGAATATTTAGTCTCATGGTTCTCTAAGAAACAAAACTCTGTGGCTCTTACAACAATCGAAAGTGAATATATAGTCACCGTAGTTATTGTGCTCAAGTACTTTGGATGAAGTAAATCTTGAAAGATTATGACTAATATTATGACCAAATTAAAATAATATGTGATGATACTAGTGTCATCAACATATCAGAAAACTCCTATCCAACATTCTCATACCAAACACATAGAGTTTAAGTACCATTTCATCTGAGATTGTGTCAAAAAAGGTGATGTATCTCTAGAGTTCATTAATTCTAAAAATCAATTAGCTGATATATTTAAAAAACCTTTAGATAAGAACACTTTTAACAACATTCTAATTCATTTAGGCCTCATTTGGCTTGATTAGAAAATGAAATGATGGAAGAATTGAAAGGTTGTAATTTAGGTTTTTTGGTCGTTCTCGAACCAAGTCATGATGTTTGTGATGAGTGCCCTCACTTAAACACTAGACACCCACTGAATAGCTTATATAAAAGGATAGGACACCCTTGGGTTTTGCCACACAAACCCTAACCCCCTCTTCGGCTACCTTTCTCTCTACTCTGACGAGTTTTCAAGCCATTTTAGAGCATTGTTCATCATTTTTCAAGCTTAGAGATAGATTCTCTCATAGTTTTCACTCTTTTCCCTCTTCGATTTCATTAAAAATCACTGCTCTAGATCCAATTTTTAAACTATCAGACCTAAATTGCGTGTTCTCCAATTTCATAATATCTCAATAAATTTTTTGACGAAAATGACTTGAAGAACAATTAAGCTAATTGTAATACCCTGAATTTTGAGTCATATTAAGCTTAGAATGATCATAGCAATATGTGATGGTTATTGGAGATTATAGGATGATTTTTTTTTGTATGGAATTGTGAATTGTGATTTTCGTTGCTAGAAGTATGAAATTTTCTATGTTGGAGAAGGGATAGCAGGGGAGTGGTCGATCTCTTGAAGGGATTGATCAACCAGAGTTATGTAGAATGAAGAATAAGTAGTTTTCTATAAGATAGTAGTCGATCAGGAATGGTTGTGGTCTTTCTCCTTCTAAGCAAATCCTTATAGAGTCAAAATAAGGATTTGAATGGTTGATTGTGTATGTGTGTTGCCGACTTCATCGAGAATTGTGAAATTTATGGATTTGCGGTCGATCAAGGTAGGATTTGCTGTCGGTCTTAGTCATTCCAAATTGTAAAGTTGAGTTTTGCAGTCCATCGACTGCATGAAGGTGATCAACCGATTTTTCATGAAAATAGACAATATTTATTTTCTAGCTATTTTGTGGTCGATCTTGGGAAAAGTTTGATCAACCAATAATTCAAAAGGTCATTTGAAATTGTAAGTGATGTTGTATTCTAATTGGAAGAAAAATAGGTGAGAACTTCAGGGATGGGCACGCATTCCTCCACCTCCAGCTAGGGGCTAGAGAGGTGTGTGCAGCTTGGAGATTTAAGGTCTAGAGAAGTGGAAGTCTTCTAGGAAAGAAAGGAAAGCCTCTGGAGATTCAAGTTTTCTCTCTTCTCTCTCTCTCTTGTTCTTCAAATAATCAAATTTTCTTTCATGATTTTCTTGTAGATTTTGTGTGAAGACTATGATAAAAGAAGAAGGTAAAAGATGAAGGTGTTAAGGGGGTGTTGCTTTCCATTTCTTTTATTGCTTCATGGACATTTTGGAGATTTTATGCTTTGTTGTTGAGCTTTGTTCTGCATTATTGGTTACTGCCTGAAATGCGTTTTTAAATTGTGATTTGTTGGTTTGAGTTTGGTCCTTTATTTTGGGTTACTATTGAGAGACATTGTTAAGAATTAATGTTTTGCAAATTGGTTATTGATTGATAGATTTTGTTGAGGTTCTCTGTTTCATTATTACTTGGTGGATATTGATGAGTGTAGTAATCGGTTGATTAAATATGAAAAATCTAGAAATTGGACGAAAACCATACTATGCATGTTTGAATAAGTGCTTTTCTATCATTTGTTATCGATGATTATGCATTGGTTTTGAAGATATTGTGAAGAGATAATCCTAAGACTGATTTACGCTAAGGGGATAAGGTATGAGATATTGTATCTTTTTGGCATATTGGTCTACATCACAAAGAAATAGAAAATTGTTTGAAATTGTTTAGAATATCAAGTTATTATTATGATATGGCTTGAATTGCTTGTATGCTTTCACATCATGATCGATACAAGGATAATATTAATTGTTAAGAAAAGATTAAAAATGGTTGTTTGATGATTAAAAAGAAACACTAAATAAAGAAATGGAAATGTTGCATTATTATGTGATAGGATGATATAATGTGTGCATTCATTTCATGATCATGCATCATGGTTTTAAGAAAATGTATTATGTATATGTTTTAATAATGAAAATGAAAGTAAATGGAAATAAATGTAAATAGATGCGACGTAGTATAGGTTCTTGAGTTGGCTGCCCCATTTGGGTCAAGAGTTGCCACTCTACCTTGTAAAGTGATATCTCTAGCACCTATATGGTTAAGTGAAACTAAATGAAAATGAAGGTAAATGGAAATAAATGTAAATAGACGTTGTGAGGTCTGGGTTCTTGAATTGGCTGCCCTTTAAGGCTCATGAGGTGCCACTCTACCTTATACGGTGACATCTCCAACGCCTGAATGGTTAAGTGAAAGTAAAGTTAAAGTTAAAGGTAAGGATAAAGGAAATGAAAATGAAAACGAAAACTACATATGTTTTATAAAGATGTATAACATGTGAATTGCATATTTTTTATCTCATACTAAGCGTTAGGTTCATAGGTATTGTCTTGTGATGTAGGTAAGGATCCTATGGGTTGATGAAAGTTTATAAAGGACGCAATTGATGGAGTATTGCTACGTTGAGTATTTTGTGCTGTTGGCGAACTCATTGGTAGGTTATGGCTCGATGTAGCATGTTTTGGTATATGTATTTTGACACTTGTGTAATTATTTTTAATATATCTTAACGAACATATGTGACTATTTTCATACCTATGAAAATTATGTTTTGAAAATGTGGAACGTGTTTTGAAATTAAAGATAAAGTCTTCCACTACGCACTTTAATGTAAGAATTTGATTTAAAAGCAAAGTTTTAAATTTTATGCTTTTTACAAAGAAAAAGTATTTTAAATTACAATGTTTTAAGAAAAAGGAAATCGGGTCGTTACACTAATCTTGAAACAAAAAGGAGTTTCGACTCAAGGTGAATCGTCTCATCCCCAAAGATCTCCAATTAAGTCTTTTTCTCAAGCTTTTGGGATAGAGAATCTTCAACATAAGTACAATACCAAAATGAAAAATTGATCTATCATTCACTCTATGAGAACAGATTTCTCTAGTTTTTGAAATTTGGGGATTGAATAGTTATTTTTGAAAACTGGATTATCTGGATTGTACAATTTAGGAGGACTATGCTATGAAAGAGTTATTTGATTATTTTATGCTAATTTGATGGGTATGACATAGCCTTCACTTGTCAATCTCATATCCTTCATAGAGAAATTAGATTAACCTCGAGGATCATTAATAAATTGATTAGATTTTCTTTGGATGAGCCATGTGAGGAGTATTTTCATGTGTCTCGAGTCTTGATTTTATTAAGCAATGAGAAAGATTAAATTTGCTCAGGAAAATTCATCATAATTCCAAGGCTTTTGTGTTTTACAAACCAAAATCCAAAGATCGCAATGACAAAGCCCGAGTTATTCATCACGTGACTTCCCACACTATTTTACCTCATGATAGACATCGAGACCATGTGAGTTCCATGGATCTCTATTTGATGGACAAAATATATAATGGGAAGAATTTTAATCTGAGGTATGTGATTCTGAACCACATGTTTGACATCTTTAGCAACTGCACAAAGAACCTTCCATTAACTTTCTGGTCTAGAAGATCATTGAAAGCAATGAGATCATTATTCCTTTGGATGAGCCATATAGTTAAGAAAAAATAGTGGATGTATATAACAACTATACACTTGCTCATATGGGGATCGTAGAGATTCATGGAGAATGGGTATGTAAGACTGATTACATTGCCTCTACTTTTGCAGCTTCTCCAGCTCCTTCAATGATTATGAATATTCCTATGGAGGAAGCTCCCTCTTAGCCATCTCCTCTTTACTCTTCTCATTCTATATCAATAATTGAGAAGAAGTTGGATATTATGCTAGCTTGTCTCTCAAGCCTCACCACCACTATTGAAGACATAGTTCGCAAAGTTCAAGATATGAGTTTGGCTCAAGTGTGTTTTCAAGTTGAGATTCTTGTCAAACTTTACGAATTTAAGGATAATGATTTAACTCACACATTCACATTTGAGCCTCGACCTCCAATTGATTTTAGGGCCTCGCCATCCACCGTTATCAATAATACTTCAGACATCTAGGGATACTTTTTAGTCTATTTCCAACTTTTGTACTTGGATGCTTTATTTTGGCATTTTTATGTTTAATCTTTGTTTGAACTTGTGTGTAACTTGTTTTGATGATTATCATTGACTATATGTTACTCATCTCATGATTTCTTGCTTTGATATACTTTTGATTCTATTTTGCTATATATGCACTTATACATACTGCTCTATATGTTTTTTAATCTTATTTATATGCTCTGAACTCCTTGTCATATTTTTGCTTTGGTAATGGTAAATCTTTTTTATGATGACAAAGGGGAAGAAGATAGTGCGTATCAAGAATGCATATACAAGGGATAGTTTACCCCTTTTTTTTTAAACTAAGGGTAGAGTATATAAAGTAGAGATTTTTAATCAAACTCCTTAGCATATATTAAGGGGGAGTACATGAATATATAAAATAAGGGAGAGTTAATGAATTTAAAAGCATAACTTAGAATAAATATTGTCATCATAAAAAATGGAGATTATTGACTTAATTGATATTTGTAACGACTCGGTTTTTCTTACATTTTAAAACATGTATTTGAAAATTTTTTCTTTTATAAAACACAGCAGAAGGCTTTTGTTAATAAAATAAAATGTTTGATAATACAATCTTTAGAATTTTTTTATTTAAAACATTCACAACTTAGAAAATTTGAACTTCATACAATAAACCATTTATAAATTGAAACTCTTTACATTTCCTTCAAACCTTTAGTCTAGCTAGCCCCCAAGTCAGCAACGTACAAATGCTCCATCCACTACTCATTATCTCACTATCATACATACCTAAATCACAAGACTTCAACTATAAGCCTAATGCTTAGTAAAAAATGAAATGCAAAATGAAACATGTAATGCCCTTTTATAAAATATTTTCCCATTTTTCCTTTCTTTCTTTTATATTGTCATTTCTATTTTAACATTGGAACTCAACTCAAAGTCTCAACCATTGGGGAATGATCCGCCAATGCTTCTAACTTGGGGACCACGTCCACCAAATTTTTTAACATGAGTTTTGTATCTAATGCCTCAACCATTGGGGGAAAATCTGCCCAAAGCCTTTACCATTAGGGACAACATCCGCCAAAGCCTCATAATTCCATTGGGAACTTGTTCCCAAAGCCTCAACTTTTGATTAAAATCTTAAATTTCCTTTATCTTACTTTCATTAAAACCATATGCATGATAAACTACTTTCGTAATGTTTTGTGAAAACCATGATGCATGAGTATAAGAACATACAACTTAATAAAAATGTAGCAAGTCATCACACAACAACAACTCTCCAAAACACAACCATCATCAATAGATCTCATAAACTTAACTTTCTATCAAGCAACATTGAACAATTACAGGTTAACCATAACATAAATATATCCAAAACTTAAATCTATGAATCAGCATCAACACTACACATTATTGACATATATGAAATACTCAACCTTTATGCTTAACAAAATTATCAACCACAACAGAACAATAACCTCAAAAACATGCTTTTCAACCACATCAGACATCAATATGAAACAACCTAACATTACTTAACTCAACAACACTACATCTGCAATAGCAAGAACATAATCCTTTATCTAATAATCTTTTACGCATGAATATTAAAGCAACAAAGCAACACATATTCCTTTCCTTAATCTATTATGCATGAACATCAAAGCAACAATCATCTCCCAAATAAACCCCTATTTCTTGTGATGTAGCCCTCAAAAAGGGAAAGAACACACACATTTCGTACCTTAACTCTTTGAAGAAAATGAAGACACTCCCTTTCAAGTTCCTCTTCAAGTCGTCCACTGCTCTCTCTCTCTCTCTGCCTTTTTCTTTTGCCTTTCTCATACGGTTTCTCTCCTCCATTCATAACTTGAGGCCCTCACTTCTCTCTCACAGCCACTTTCTATTTTTTTCTTTCTCCGTGCTTTCTCCGTCAGACTTCTTCCTTCTGAAGCTCACCCTCTTCTCCCACGGCTCCCTCTCCTCTCCTTTCTCTTTTCTCTTACGACTCTTTCCTTTTCTAGAGACTTTGTAATACCCCAAATTTTCGTAATATAATTTAATAAGGATAGTTGGAAAGTAATTAGGGGTATTTGGATTAATTGAATAATTATCGGGTTATTACCAATGATGTATTTGTTAGATTATAAATTATGAGAATTTATTGGATGATAATTAAGATTAATTTGGAAGGAGTATTCTATTGGGTTACTAAATCAAACATGGAAAATTATCATGGATTGTGCATTCTGAGTTTTTGGTGGACTAGCGGTCATGGCTTTGGTCGAATAATTCGACCGAAAATGCATTCTAGTGACTCCTTGCATTTTGGGTCGAGTCGAGGTTGAGATTTTGGACAGGTATCTTGACTAAAATGCATTCCAGATCACATTTGGGGTTTTTGGTCGCACTACGGTCAATGGACGACTGAGTGCGGATGAGAAGGATTTGAATCTGTCGAATATATTTGACCTTTTGGTCGCTCTGCAGTCGACGGGTGGTCGAGTGCGAACGAGAAAGATTTGAATCTGTTTGTATTTTTAGACATTTTGGTTGACATGCGGTTGAGGCTTTGGATGCCTTTCTCGACTGAAAAATGGAGATTAAGCAAAAAATAAAAAATAAAGGGGTTGAACCGGTTCGTCTTGCACCGGTCTGGTTTGAAGACAAAGAAGAGGAAATAAATTGTGTTTGAATAAAAGAATTAAATGAAGATAAAATAGATTTAAAAGAAGTGTTAACTTAATAAATTAAATGAATATTAAGGTGATTGGAATTGAAAATTAAAATGAAAAATTAAGAGGAAAATATAGGGAAGTTGAACCAATTCGGTCTTGATTTTAAAACAAAAATGGTCGCATGCCATTTGAGAGGGAGAAAGAGATCGAGAAAGAGAGAGGGCGAAGAGAGAAGAGGGAGAACAAGAAGCGCAAAGCTCGGGCTCGAGCTCAGGCTCGGGCTTGGGCTCGGGCTCGAGCTCGGGCTCGGGTTCGGAGCGTTGTCTAGTGGGCTCCGGCAGCATGCGAGCGAACGTTTGGGGAGGCGTCACGGGTGTGCTGTGTGAAGCTAGGGAACGGATTTGGACGAGTTTCACTGGACGATTTGGAGCTGTGAACTCCAGGCCATGGTAAGTCGATTGTTTTTGCTGTGTTTCTTTTCCCTCCATGGTGTTTTGTTGCTCGGTATTTCAAGGTGTGGCCGTGAATTGTTCCGGCTAAAAATCGGCAGTGATAGGGGAGGTTGGAATTTGCATTGACAGACCACTTTGTCAGTCTATCAATGGACCCGTTGGTTCAGGAATGTTAATCGGTCCATGTGAGGTGTTCTGCCGAGGAAGGAATTCTTCATGTTTTACAGTTGGCATTACACTCTGTTGATGAATTATGAGAGACAACAGCGTGACGTCTATGGAAAAGGGTGAAGGATTTAAGGGATACTGTTGGGCAAATTGTACATAAAATTGATAGAGTAGGAGACATAGAGGGTAAGTAGAGAAAGAGCATAATTCTCTGGTGAGTTGTGCATTGCAAGAGAAAAGAAAGGAAGAAAGAGTGTTGAGAGATAATAAAGTGTGCTATCTGTGAAGAAAAAGGAAAAGACAGAAGAAGCAGATGAGGGGGAAGGAGTCTTCTGCTGTATTTATAAAAGAAAAGTTTTAAATTTCTTGCTAAATTGTTGTTTTTAATTATTATTATGGTAAATTGTTGTTTGAATATATGTTTAAATGATTTGTATTTTGCAGTTTTTATTCTCATTAGAAATACCCTTGAAAGTGGGTACTTAGATGTACTAATGTGGATGCCCGATTCCAAGAACTATTTTGGTCGCGAACACTGGCAATGGACACCCTGACCAAACTACGAAAGCTCAATTTTGAGGAAACTTTTTCCAAGCTTATTTTGTTGAAGTCTTGTTTAGAGACTTGGAATGCCCGATCACAAAATGTAGACGCTCGATGCAGAAGTTCAGGAAGTTCATCGCAAAAGCTCATCGTCTCATTGATGTCTCTAATTGTCACAAAGATAAATAAAAGATGGCGATCAGTGCTTGAAAATTTTGAAGAGGTCAATAAATTGAAGCTATGCAACTAACCAAGAGACTCCAATACTAAAGTGTTGTCACTTTTTCTTGTGAAATTAGAGCCTTTATTCTTGAGTGATATCATAATTCTTTCATTCCTAAACTTGAGATTTCACATATGTGAGAGTTAAAGTTTTGAGATAAATCTTCATAAACTTTTACATTTTGTTATTTTTGGAACGTTTAAAGAGTGACGCCCAAAAAGAATTGCTATAAAGTTTGATTGACACTTGGAAGATCAATTGGTTATAACTGAAAATGTTATTAGAAAAGATATTTTCTAGAAGGAGCCTTGGAGCGCGGACGTACATAAGATTGGCCAAACTAGGTCAATAAATTGTTTGCACTATCTTTCCTTACTCTCTTATTTGTCATATTATTACTTGCTTATTAGATTTAGCAAATCAAATTAAGAGAGAAAATATATAATTTGAGATAGGAAATAATTAGGTTTTCTAATATTTTTTTAAGTTATCATAATCCTATAGGAGAGATTTACATTCGCTCTAGAAATCGAGAGTAATGCAAATGGACAGAAATATTCACAAATAAATAAATAAAAACTTTCTTTTATATCATTAAATATTTTGATAAAATCACTCTTTCACGTATTTTTTAGATACATGTATAAAACCATGATTTCTAAAATTTTAATAAACGTTTCAAATTGTAAGTCAGCAAACAGTAAAAGTTGCTTGAATCAGACCATGTATTTTCTCAATTTATTTTGACAGCCAAAATTGCCTCTAACATGAACATTTCAACAATGTTTAGGTAGGATTGCTTACATACTCATTGAAATGAGGTTTTTAAATGTAGCAGCAGCTGTACTACTGGAATATATTGAGGCGTAACCTCTAATTTTTCACCGGAAGCCTTTTTTTCTTAATGAATACAAAACATAGGAGGCTTTATCCTCTTTTTCCTTATTACACGCACAGATGATTGTATGTATGTACTCTAAGCATACATGTTGAATATATTCAATGCCCTCATTAATACTTCCCATAATATAAAAAACGGTATTTGTTATCAATCAAATGACGATCGGAACAGCTCGTTTATATTATATAGCCCTCTGGCTTGTTCCACCACGGGCTCGTCTCGACTTGCCTCACCATTATGTGTTGCCCTACACTCCAGGCTCAATCATAAAACGGTTGGGATGCCACTTTTGACTCGGTGCAAGGTCATAACCTAAACTAAATAAAGTCGATCATTAGTCTAAAAAAATTGATTAATTATTTTTTTAAAAATTGATATTTTCCATGGATTTATTTTTTAATGGCTGAAGGTGAAATCAAGGACGTGGAAGGACCCATCAAACGAGATAAATCTATTAAACCGTGCAGCCGTCCCATAGCGACTCCAACTTCAAGATTGAGAGCTTCTTTGGGGGGCTTCCATTGTTGAATCTAACAGTAAGCTCGTTAAGCTTTTTAATGCTGTGATTCGTCTTGTAAACGCTATTTGTCTACTTGGAAAATCACGGAAAACGATGTAGAATGGTTGAAAAGGAGCCTATGTTTTTTTTTTTTTTTGGGTGCTGAAATCGTATGTAGGATGTTGACTCTGTTTTTCAATGTAGGAAAATTGAGTATTTTAGTTCAAACAGGTGCAATGCACCGTTTACTTTGATCAATCAGGGTTTCTTGGCGGAAGGGAGACGACTTCCACCTGTTCTTGTATTTTCTTAAAAATCAATCAGAGTTTTTGCATGCTTTCGCTTTTCTCGTATTGAATCTCCATATATATATACACACCTTTTTCATGCTTCGTAGGGAACCAAGTTTTTCCCTTTTCTTGTTCTTTGGTTATTATTTTTGCTTGATTAACATCAACTAGTTTCATTTTTCGCCTTGAGCCTTCATTATTACTATACGTTGAATATTACGTATTACTCTGCATTTTAAGTTGAGAGAGGCAATTGACATCTGTTTAGTATTATTCTTTTGCATCACATTATCCATACGAGGCTCTGCCTCCAAGGGGTCCAAAAGATTATATCAACTAAGTAAATTCAAATAAGTCATTCATCACCATATGAAGTTCTTAATGGGGGCAGTAATTTGACTTGCCAAGAGGGTAGAGAAGAGATGAGGGAAGATCATGTGTTATTTAGCAATTTAGAGAGAAACCTTCTCTTCCCTTGCTAATGTTAGATTACAGATGCAATTTAATCAAACTCCTCAATGTGGTTGACGTAATTGAATACTATTACCTTCGTGACACTTGATTTTTGTGCTAAAGTTAATCCTATTTGTACAGCGTTTAGAGTAAGCCCGTTGAGAAACTTCTGAACTGAATTTTGGCTATGATGTTTCTCATTTTTACTCTGCATTTTTCATTTTTTGGTGTCCAGAATCATTAATTGTTCCCTGCCATGGGCTTCAGTGAAACAGTAGAACCACTCAACGATGAGGATCAAACTCACAAGAAATTGACTATGACATTGCATTCTTTTTCTGATCTTACCTATATGTCCCCTGTGGTATTCTTATACCTCCTGAAAGAATGTTATGTCAATGGTAAGATCTTTCTCTTATTATGTTTACTGACTGTTCTGTGAAGCCTGACTCTCTTTCTGTTTTTCTTTTCTTGAAATTTATGAGCTCACCTTGCACATAAAAAATTCTAAAGGTACTGTTCTCTTTTTATTTTTCTTCATCATTTTTTTTTCACTTTTTTGTGCTTCTGTGTGCATGATGAAACTTGTCTTTTTATACTTTCTGCTGATGGTATATGATTGCCATCATCCTTATTTTCTTAAAAGTGAATCCGCCTTTTCTCTTTTGAAATATTCTTTGGAAAATGACTCGTTCCAATTTGCACCTTGGTAACACTCTTGTTTAAAAAATTATTGATTTTTCTTGAATTTGCTAACCTCGAGGATTGACACATCATTGAGCTAGGAAGATAACCATTGTCTTACGGAATTTACATATTTTGGATGTATTTTGGTTCTGGGATCTTTGGAATATGAGAAATGGGCTGTATTTTCAAGGATACTGAGTTGAGGTTGACAAGTTTAAGGAGTTTTTCTTCGGTGGGGATAGATCTATGAAAGAAATTGTCATATAGTTTTAGCTGCGTCAAGTTGTAGTATTGTGCATTATTTTTAAATGGGTTCCTGAGGAAAACTCTTTCAGCAGTTTTGGCTTTGCCCCACCAATGTCTTTTCTTAAATTAGTTTTACTACTGAAAGAAAATTGCATGCAAGGATTACAGAAGTGGGTGCACATGGATGTTTGGTTAGTAAATGTTTGCATTTGCTTTAATAGGATCATGTAAAGCAACAAAGAAGTTCCGAGCTCTTCAACACCAAGTCCATCAAGTACTACATAATGGTCCCCAACCAGGACCAGCTACTTTTATAGCTCATTGTCTCTATGTCTTGCCTACACTTGGATTATTTTGTGAAGGGTTCAGTCACTTGATCATATCGGCTCTTCGTCGTTATCTTAAAGCAACACCGATTCAGGCAGACTGTTCAAGAGCTAAAAATATAGCTGCCAATTTAATTATTGACATTGTTAGTGGTAGATTTTCTGACCATGATCATGGGATAATTGTGAAGATTGTACAGGTTTTTGACGTCCAACTTACAAACATTGATAATGTGATGCATGAAACAAAGGCAAAAAGTGACTGCAGTTTTGATACAGCCGAGGCCTTTGTTGAGCAGTATATCTTTGATTTGATTGAATCCCAATCATTTGCAACAGCAGTTGATCTGTTAGAGCACTTCTCTATTAGAAAATCTGGGCAATCTTTTTTAGTTAGCATGATAGAGAACAGACAAATAAAAGCAGCAGAGAAATGGGCAGCTTTTATGGGGAAGCCAATGTTATGTTTATTTGTCCATGAGTTGATGGACAGAAACATGCTAAGGAGTGCCTATAGAACTATAAAGGAAAATAATCTGCGGCAAGAGTTTCGTGACATCTATCAGAAGTGTAAGGAGAGGTATTTTATTGCGATTGTGATTTTATTTAAGTCACAATGTTCCACATCCTTTCTGATACTGCTGTTACTTATCTCTCTATAAATTATAGCTACTAAATAACTTGCCTGGCAGTTCACTGAAGAAACTGGCAGAAAAAGGCTGTTGGGATGTTGCGGAGGAAAAAACTAACTGTGACAGGCAACTTCTTGAATATCTGGTTAGTAGCATTAAAATGAGTTTGAATCATATATGCAATCAGAGTGATTGTTTCTAATTGAACTGTTTGAAGTGAAAGCTATTATATATTTAACCTGCTTTGTGTGTTTTACTTTGATGGCCTTTTGAACTTGGATATGAGAAGACCAATCTTATATTTCTAGGTAACCAGTGATAATTTCTCTTTCAAAAGAAATAAAGATTATTTTGCTATAATGATTTTACTTGTACCTTGTCTTTGTCCCTATTTTACTTTTCTTTCATTGATTTTCAAGCAATAAGCTGTTTAGGGGCAAAAGTTTTTATTGGGGGGACTCTATGTGCGATAGAAATCCTCCATGCAATAGTTTTATCTGTAGCTATCTATGAGACATGATAGAAGTTCACATTTTTATATAAATGGTTCCTGTTCCTATGAGTTTAGTGGAAGGTTGTTCGAGGCAGAGAATTTCATTATTTTACTACGTTCTTTTATCTTGCTTTGCCTTGAATTATTGTCTATGTTGTGTGATGCCTTGATTTACTGTTTATGGATTGTGTGATCCCTTCTGTCTGTTGGATCTAGTTTAGTTATTCATATTGTGTTTGATAGTGGATAACTGTCATATTTATTTCCCTAGTATTGTTGGTTGAATTTCTAGTTGAATTTGAATTTTTTCAATTAATATTCTTACTGAAAATTGAGATCATTACAATATGGCGGTAGATATAGAGTTATAGGAGCATTTCTCTGTTCCTTTTCTGCTTTTTATCAATAGCTTACTGCACACTGCTCATTTTCTTGTTTACATGGAGATAATATATCTTGTGCACTAACATTTAAGGTTTATTTGGCAATGGAAGCTGGATACTTTGAGAAAGTTGAAGAACTGAGTGACCGGCACAACCTTTCAGGTTTTCTAAATGTCAAAGGTAGCAATTCCTCTATTTGCTTAAACGTTTGATTAAAAAACTTTGCCTTTCAGGATGTTTGTTGGAGAATGTAGTTGTAAGGCTTCAAAGATGTGTTCCATCTAGTTGCCTTAATCCTCTAATCTTTCCAGTCATTTTAATAGATATACTAAAAAAAAAAGTAATTCAAATTTTTTCTACCTGCAGTGTTACACTGCTATAACCAGAAATTAGCAATTATAAACGATAATACACATGGTTCGAATATTCATATGTCCAAACGCTTGCATTCTTCCATGCATTGTCTTAGTTATGAAAACATCAAACTGTTAATTTTCGTCCCTGCTGGCTTTCTTATATGTCCAAACACGTGTTTGCTTTTATGCATAGTCCCGGATTGGCAAATGGCTTGAATTGGATATCTTTCACAAGACTTGCTTTTATCTATGAGTATTGGCTTAGTGTTGTTCTACCTACAGACTAATGATTCTGGCAAACATTTTGGTTCAAATCATTGTTAAATTGGATGATGGGACACTTTGAGCGATTTTTTCATTTCCATGCTAATGCTAGTGCAAGTAATTCACTGAACTTTTCGACATAACTCGTATAAAGTAGTCAAATGTTATCATGATTGGAGAGATGCACGATTTTCACATGTGTGAACTGTAGATGTTTCTTTTCCTATTCTATAAACTATCAAATCCAAACAATGTTCTAATCTAAACCATGCTCTTCATTGAGGCTACATGTCATGATTACAAGCTGCAAACTTTTTCCTTTATGATTCGGACTTTTAGAACTTTCTTTGCATCACTTTCTCAGTGACGTGTCTCTAAATTAAGACTAACATGTGTGGTGTTCACAGCGACTGGGGTAAATCCTACTCAAAGTCATTACTTGAATCTGAATGAGCTGGTTGTAGAAGAAGTAATTTGGGTGGATGAAGTTGATAGTTTGCACAATGCTACTTGTCATATTGAGGGATGCAAGGTTGTTGGTGTGGACTGTGAGTGGAAACCAAACCATGAAAAAGGTAGCAAACAAAACAAGGTAAATTTCAATCTTTTCATTTTTATCAATTTGTGCTGTTTATATTTATTTTCCTTTTGCTTCTCTTTAGATATATTTCTTTTCTTGATGAGAAAGGTTTTATTTTATTTAAAAAAAGTGCAAAAAAGAGGATATTAATTCCTCTAAAGAAGTAACATGAGAAGTATCATCTAGAAGTTATTCCCTTTCAATTAAAGAAAATAAGAAAGTACTTGAATTTTTCTTTAACTTAATTGAAAAGTTATCTAATTTCTCAGTCGGAAACTTAATTACCTCCTATACAGCTAAATGGTAGGAGTCTTGAAAAACTCAAGACTTTTGTTGTTGCCGTTAGACCACAAGATTTGCAAAAGCTTATTACCAGAATTCAGAATAATCCAAGAATGTTGTCCTAATAAATTGCAATACCACTATTATTACAGATGAGAAAATGGATTGGTATTTGTTACAAATTACTGAAGTTTGATTTACAGATAATTTTAAAGCTTCATATACGTCTACGTCATGCCTTTATTTCTTTACCTACTGTTTATTTACAATGATAAGAACAATATTTTGGGTTTTTTGTACAAAATGACGTTTTCCTATTACAAAACTCTTTTTTTAGTGATGTTGATTTGCTGAGATGTTTACTGCACTTTTTATGGTGACGTGGATTTGATGAGATGTTGAGATAGATCATAAAACCATCTAAATCTCCAACACTTTAACATGAATAAAAACTTCGTGTTCATTCTTCCCCTCAATTTTCAGGTATCTATCATGCAAATTGCTTCAGAAAATGTTGTTTTCATCTTGGACCTAATAAAGTTATTTAAAGATGCCCCTGCTATTCTGGATGACTGCCTAATCCGCATTTTCCAATCCCCTGGAATACTGAAACTTGGTATGAAAAGTATTTCATGCCTGAGTTTGATTGATTTACTCTTAGGTGGGGTCTGATTTGCGGGATTGAGATAGGAATGGAATGAAAATGTCAATAGAATTCTTTTATCTGGTTATAGCTTCTTAATGACAAATTAATATACATAACCAATGTAAAATATATTTTAATTAATTTTAAAATAGATTAATGAAAAAGAGAACAATGATGACTAGTGTATACTATTTGCACTGACAAATAAGGTAGAAAGAAAGTTCTGCTAAAAAAACTTGATGGTCCGACTCAATCAAATATTTAGGGCTCCCGTGAAATAAGAAGCCTGTCTATTCTTTTCTTTAAATCAAGTAGAACTAGCCCAACCTGGCAAATGGCATGCGGTTGGATTGATTTAAACTCATA
Organism: Begonia loranthoides; assembly: GCA_022433065.1. NCBI lineage: Eukaryota > Viridiplantae > Streptophyta > Magnoliopsida > Cucurbitales > Begoniaceae > Begonia > Begonia loranthoides. The sequence goes on from CM039485.1 coordinate 15,042,383, forward strand.
ATGACATAATGAAATCAACATTAGACTTATTTAAGAATGACTATTCCGGATGATACAATGACTATTGTTTTGTGAAGGACATTCCAAAGTAAAAACTAATTTAAAAGATGGACATGTAATTGATATAAACAATATATTTCCATACCTGTTCTTTCTGACCTAACTAGCCCTTAAAGAGTTGCATAAACGTAATTGAACGAGAATAAAATTATTAACATCTAATGAAATTGATAGGTTCCAATCCACTTGGGCTGAGGGTAGAAAGAAAATTAGCCTAAGAGAGAGAAGGTCATGAGGTAGTTATAGAAATGCAAGGTTAGTGGGAGAAAGGCTAAAAGAGAGAATGAAGGGTTTTTCTATATATAGGAGTAAGATACTAGTTAGAAGGGAGAAGAATATTGGCAGTGTAGTAACGGGGAGAACCAGCCTCCATTAATTGCTCAGTTTCATTTGATATTTTTAATATGAATTTATCTTTCTTCTAATCTTTTCTTCTTAGGCCCTATCAATTTGGTATTAGAGTCAACCATCTTCAAAATGGCAACCAATACGACAGATGATTGATTACATATCTCGGCGAAGAAATTAGATGATCTGCATTCAGCCTTGAAGAAATTGCTACGATGGAAACAAAAAGTAGAGTTGGTGATGGACAAACTAACCTTATTAGACTTCATAGATAAGCACCTCTGTAAGCTCGAAGGATCAATGCAAAAAAAGTAAGGCAACAACTCACTCGATCGAACAAAAAACAAGCCATTAGAGCCCCCAGGAGGAGCCTAGTTTAAATGAGGAATCTCTAACACCTCAAATGCTTAACCAAACCATCCCTTTAACGAGACAGCTCCAATCTGGAACTATGAAATCATCTCGAATAGAACCATAGATGGTTCTCACTAAAAGAAAGTAACATCCCGAAATTTATTTTCCTCAAAATTTTAAACTTTAAAAAAAATTTCCCTAATTGAATGAAAAATTAAGTTTAATTAGATCGTTGTAAAATCCTAATAAAAATTTGTGAATTCTCAAATACATCAAAATTATTAATTAAGTAGAAACAAATATAATATTTATAAGAAAGTGTCTATTTAATTCATTTTCAGTGAAAATATTCAATAACTTTATTAAATAAAATAATACCCTCAAACAACAAAATTAAAATGCGAAAAAAGAGTTAAAATTCATCTATTAACAATATTAAATATAAAGCAAACTTCAAAACTTTATTAATGGAAATATATTAAATCAAGTTTAATAAAATATTCAACTACACAATATTCATCAAATGTTAAAATTTCCAATGAAATTTTCATTTATTAAAAACGATAACCAAAACTAAACAGAAAATTAAATTTGTTCCTCTAACACGACAATATCCTCTTATGTATGTTCATCTACCTCTGCAAAATTCTCGATTAACGTTATTTTCTCTTTAGTTAAAAATTCACCTACATCACAAAATTAAATATATGATAAATTCAATAAGTAAAAACACGTGCATGAGTGAATTGTCTATATACATTACCAAATTTTCATGCTTAAAAGTTATTTATTGTTGTAACTCATTTTTTAACCTTATTATGCGTTCAGTTTTATAGAAAACCAACCGTTTCTTATTTTCATAAGGTTTCATCAGCTATCTAAAAAATATAGTATGTTTTCTGTCAATTTTATTAGATTCATGTATTTATACTTGCATACAAGATAACTTAGCAAATTTATCTTTCTTGAGTTTTATGTCACTGACTAATCATGTGTGTCCAAATAAAATATCAGAATTTAATTAATAGATAATGTTACAGAAAATAAATTAAATAATACGCTTTGTGATGTAAGACTGATAGCCAAAACGTTGAAAACTGGTGTTTTTATTTACCTGGATTTTGAAAAAATAAAGTTTTAGGGATTTTCCGAACCTTTGAATAATCTACCATGCCTAAAAGGATCATTCGAATTTAAATTTCTTCTTAAAAAAAATTCTTTGAAAGAAATAGGTAGAAATTCCTTATTAATAAAATCTTAGATTGACTAGAGTTGAGTTCGCGTCGATTCTAAACGTACGAGAGAAATTTGGGTCAACAAGGCCAATTTTGTTCGGTTCGGTTTGTCTAGTCTGGTCTAGTTCAAGTTGTCCAGTCTGGTTTGGATTGAGTTTGGTTTTTGACATGGTTCCTTTTTCTTTTTCTCCCTCCTTCGTTTTTCTCTGCGTCATGATGAGAGGGCTCTGTCTCTTTGCTATGTCGCTGGTGGAGTGGGGTTTGTACATTGGAAGAGAGAGCTTGGTCAGAATAAACCTTTTGGCGTCTGGAACCACTCAACTAAGAGAATCGATTGATTGTTGGAGACAGAGGAGATCCTTCGTCAGAGATTTTCGATCAAGGGTAGGTGGCGAGAAGCGGTCGGAAAACTTTTGCTGCGTAGTTTTGGAAATTTCCAAATGTGAGTTTTCCTGCTTTGGTACTCTCCTATTTATAGAGGAGATTTTTATTAGGAAGCTCCTAAAAAATCTGGTTTCGAATTTTTCTCAACGGGTTGAAGTTGTTGTGCTGAGAAAATCCAGATCAACTTGAATTGTTTATGGAGCTGGAGAGATTTTAGGGTTAGAAATCAAATTAGGATTTGAAATTAGATGGGTTGTTGGAATTTAGTTTTGGATTTGGGGGAAACTAATTTTCTTAATTCAAATTTGAAAAAAATGCAAGCCTCACAAGTCACATGTTACAAAGCAGGACCAACCATCCATGCTTGGAGTGCACCTGTGCACTAGAACTACCGCCATTTCTAGTTGGAAGCAACCTCAGATATTCATGCTTAGACCAGTGTTTGATCATAGAATTTCATCGATTCCACATGGTTGTAAATACCAACAAAGAACTCGGATGAAGAAGAAACCTTGCAAATCTGTGATTGGTTGTTGGGATTTGCTGAAGATACGGCTGATATTGGGAGGAGGGGATGTCGATGGGTTGAGTGGGTAGAAAGCTCGACCAACCACGCTTGAGTTGAAGCTGTGTAGAGAACTTCTGATGAAGATGAATATCACAACCCATAAAGGACCTGAGACAGAACGGGAAACGATCTGGTTTGAAAGAACCAATCGTTTGTCCTTTTTTTTTTTTTTTTCTTAATTAATAGCAGAAGTTTTAATAAATTATTTAAAAGTTAGGGTCCTATAAAATACGGATTAAACAGATTTAATTAGTGATATCAAATAATGTAACAATATAATAAAAAAAAAACTTCACGGAATTAAAATGTAAAATATAAAATAAGGAATTACATATTCATAACAAAGTCTATCTTACAAAATGTCTATCAAGGAAATTTAATAAAAAATACTAGAATTAAATATATCTGCAAAAATTTAATTTTAGGTCGTCAACTAATAGTCCTGCTGATAAAGTTCTGAAAGTGGGGAGTCATTGAGGTGAGTTGACTAAACTTAATAGAGACCAAATTCTATATTTAGCAATTTAATTCAAACAATTAGTAAGCAAACATAGTCTTAAAACATGTCTTTCATAAATTCATTTTAAAAAATTATACAAAAAGACGCGCGTTTAAAACAATCTACTATAGTATGATACGTAATTAGAATGGACTTTTGTTGAACCAAAATAAAATCCCAATAAAAATAAAGCCACTCAAGGACCCTGAGCACACTTTTTCATAGACATATCACGTAACAACAGCGATACTCGACCATCACGAAAGCCACATAAATACCCTAATCTGGTTTAGGGTTTTGCGCACTAGGACACAACACATACAACTGTCCTATTATTCTAGTTAACAACAAATAAACACATCCTCACACGGTTGAATATGCGTAAAGTAAAATCAAGACCTCAAATCGGGTCGATCGAAATTCGGTTCACACGACCAATTTGATCCAGTAATTTTTGTGGGCATGTTTTAATAAAATGTATATAGTGAAAAACTACATATAATATGAAAATCTGACGAGCTATAAAATAGACACGTCATTTTATATGAGACATGTCTCAAAATATTATTTTTATAAAAATTATGCAATGTTATATATAAAATTGAATTCCTATCTAGAAGTGGGTCTACCATTGACCAAAGTTCAAAATCCAAAAATCTTTAATTTTTGGTACTTGTCTAAAAATAGAATTATTAAATTTGTCTTAATTTTTATACATTAAAATTTTCAATTTTCACTTGAAATTAATTCATAATTAATTGGGCATAAAAATTCTCAAATTTTGCTACAGGTCCTGAAATTTGGCCCAAGAGGCTGGACTCGTGGCCCAACATTGGCTATGGACCACAGTCTAAAAAGCCCAAACTACGGCCCGAGATAATGGGAGCTGCAACTCACAACTTTCTTAGTCGCAGTTAGTCTTCTTCATAATCGATGAAGGCGAGACTCTCTATCTTGACCTTTTGCCAAATGGAACAAGGCCAAGATGACCAATGCCGCGACTCAGCGTTTTTAGAGTCGCGGTTTAGCGTTCCCTCCACCGACGCTATCCGCCGCGATTTTGTTGTGGGACTTCATACCATCATTCAGCCATTAACACTAGGTTTTGGGCTATCAAAATCACCAAACAAAAACTCAAATTTTATATCTTCGGCCTTCCAATTTCCTACCACTGGAAGCTCTGGTCGTCTTTTGCTCGGCCGACGTTTTCCTTCTCCTGATTAGCAATTCGTATCCTTTACTTCACAGAGAACAATTTCATATAGGAATCTCAATTTTCAAAATCAAAACAGAGTGACAAGATCGGATTTTACCTACGATTAACCGATTTTGGTCATCAGAATTACTTCTTGTTTCCAACCCGTACCAAAAACGTTCGCTAAAGTGAAAGGAATTGATTGTCCAAAATCCTACCCCAATTCATGAAGGTGATTTTGCTCTATGGGATGGAAAGTTTCGAGGCAGAGAGGGAGATGGAGGCAATCGACCAAGAGAGATAGGGAGTGAGTGTAACAATCCAGATTTTCGTAATTTCTTGAAAATGCGAGAAATTTAAAATTTTCAACAAAAGACTCCTTTATAAAACAAAATCAGATTGCGACGCTAAAACCAAATTGCTACTAGCCTTTCTTTAAACTCGTTATGAAAACCCATTGGTGAAAAAGCAGAAGCGTTATAAAAATCATTTATTTAAAACATTGCAGAAGCGCAAATCATAATGAAAGAAACTTCATAAAAGAAACTAGAAAATTTAAATACAATTTATTACAACCGTTTTTCTCTTCTCGCTCTAGCCTGGCTAGGCTCAACCTCTCTCGTGCATATCCTTCATCCCTGCTTTATTTTCTGTTTGTTATCATCTTAGTATTTGTTCATCGTTTATACCTACAACACAAGTAATACGTGAGCCTAATGACTCAGTAAATAAAAATGTTTAATGGAACGTGAATGCCTCTCTTTACCCTTGTTGGAATGGGGGTCACCCAACCAATCCTTTCATTACGTCATTCGTTCGTCCATTTCTTTACATTCATTCATTTATTCGTTCATTACTCGTACATCGAGCGGAAGATTGAAGGGTTCATAAGGGTTGGAATAGTTGACTATATCTAACCCTTTACTTGCGATTAGATCCCCGTTCCCAACACTGTAGGAGGCTTAGCCTAACCACAGGCAAGATATGCTACCCATCTGCCCTTCAACTCTCCATTACCTTCATTTTCTTTAACATTTTAGCTCACTTATACATGTGTGGTTACCACCAAATGATACTTCCTATTAGTTTCTATTAATGTGATGCATGATCATACATTCTCATCTTATTATGATGCATGATGCATTACAACATAACATTATTAGAAATTGAAGTGCGCATTAAAAGAAAAGTAAAACGTTTAATAAAAGGCAACGACCAAATTAAATAGCACACCACATAGAACAAATATAATATCGAATTGTAAACAGTGAAGCACATAAGGAAATCAAGCCATGATAATAGAATGCAATGATATACTATTTATTAACATACTGACTTTCTAGTCATTTTTCATGCTTCCTATATTTATTATTACCCTAATCACTTAGCGTATTTAAGAAAGGTTTCCATTATTATTTTAATGGTTTACATGCTAGAGAAGTCAAGTTCATGCTATTGATTCGTCATGCCAATAAATCATGCTAATTATTAAACATACTAATTACATGCTACAAATCTTCCTAATTAATTTGCATGCTCAAGAGGATAGGTTAATTATTCTAGTTGGATATCCTAGATAGGTTTCATGCTCAGGAGACATTAACATAATTTAATTCACATGCTACCATTATTATCTAAGTTCCTTAACATGCTCGAGTACAATTAATAAATGTTAGTTTAATTATGTAACATGCTCAAGTGATAATTACAAGTGAGATTCTTGTTGATTAATAATTAAACATGCTTCAAGCAACTAGTTACACACCCTAACTAGTTAACTACCCTAATTTATTTGCTTATGTGCTTTGATTATAACCACCGCAACTAACAGCGAGCAATGAAATAAGCAACAAGAACAAACTTTACATAAGCAAAAGAAACAATGACATAACAACAATAATCACCCAAGGAACTATCACTTAACTACCAATTAATCAACAACTAACAATAGCATTTTAGGGACACAACACTCAAGAGGAAGAGAGAGTGGCTTACATACATGAAGGAGGAGACAAAACGTATCTAGGAGGAGGGGAGGAATGATGGCTCCACCAGGCAAGGGGGAGGTCGACGGCCTAAGGGTCGAGGGTGGGGGAGATTTGGTTGTCTGGAGGTGTTACGATTCGCGTAGTTATGGACTACACGACAGACGTTCTAATTTTAAATCTCTAGAATTTCGTTCATTTGCGATCTTCCGGACACATTTGGTCTCGTTCGTGGTCGTTCGCAAGGCTAAAATCTCGTAGGCAAAAACATGGTTTCGGATGGAAAAAGGCGTCCCCAACTATGTCCGTATCGTTCGCAGGCGACATTCGGACGCGAAGTGGTGTCTGCATGTATTGTCCGCAAGCGTCCGAAGGTAAGTCTCACTCTCGCTGGAAGGAAGAACTTACGTAGGAAGGGAAAAATGAACTAAAGAGGAAGAGAGAATGGCTTACATACATGAGGGAGGAGACAAAACGTATCTAGGAAGAGGGGAGGAATGATGGCTCCAGGCAAGGGGGAGGTCGACGGCCTACGGGTCGAGGGTGGGGGAGATTTGGTTGTTTGGAGGCGTTCCGATTCGCATAGTTATGGACTACACGACAAACGTTCTAATTTTAAATCTCTAGAATTTCGTTGATCTGCGATCTTCCGGACACATTTGGTCTCCTTCGCGGTCGTTCACAAGGCTAAAATCTCGCAGGCAAAAACATGCTTCAGATGGAAAAAGGCGTCCCCAACTATGTCCGTACCGTCTGCAGGCGACATTCGGACGCAAAGTGGCATCCCCATGTATTGTCCGCAGGCGTCTGAAGGTGTCCCAAAATTGGACCGAGGCAAACCGGACGAGGTCTTCTGCCATCATCCGAAACTATCCAGGATTTAGACAAATTCAACTCGGACGCGACCTCTTGCGTCCGCAAGAGTTTCCTGCGTTCGCAGCCTCGTCTGAAGCGACATCAGAGGCAGGGGCGACCATTGGGACGTGAAGACAGCGTCCCTGAGTCGTCCCAAGGTGTTGGGATGGCATTCTATACAATTGCGAACGAGGAACGGCATCCGCGGTGTCATCCGCAGTCATTCTCAAGTGCACAGTCCAGCACTTTTCTCACATTTTCCTACTTAACTCTATTCTATAACGCCTTTCCCATAAATACATGTCATAAAAATGACACGTATCAACACGCAAACGTAATATCCTAATCGCTCCGCCATCTAATTGCAACGCGTAATGGGGAAAAACGTAACGGAAATATTTCTAGACTAGCACTACGAAACATCCTTGGGAATACCCTAATAATTGTCCACTAAAAAATATCGGGGTGTTACAGTGACTATAGGAGGGTGAAAAACCCCTCATTAATGGGGAAGAAACTTCCATTATGAAAATTTAACGTTTCCTAGAAACGGGGAAGTCTAGAAAGAAAATAAATCATTTGTTTAAAAAAAATATTTTGAAGCAGATATTACAATGAAGCTCCAAGAATAGGAGCCTCATCATATGGGTTTGTCGACAGAGCTAAAATTAGAAGAGAAGAGTGGGAATGATTGCTACTGGAGTAAGAAAACCGATTGTTACTCGACTGAAGCTTCAATATGTGACAGAGAATCAGCAACGAAGGGATGAGTTTAATGTGCTATGTTGTGTAAAACTATAACACTAAATAAGTGCACATACTGGATCCAAATAATATATATTAAGTAAAGTATCTATCACATGCTAACAAAATTATCAAAATATGAATATAAGTAAAACACAAAAATAAATTTTGAAATAATTGGTTGATGATTTTTAAAATCACTAATAGTAAAAATATATTGAAAATTAAGTGGAACACGAAATAAATCAAATAAAAATAACACGTGACAAAAATATGACTTCGATTTGATTTCCCTTTTTATATAGAATTTAGTACAAATGTTGTAGTGATGTAGTGACAAAAGCATTTAGATGATTTAGAATTATTTATTTTGCTAGAGTCACTGAGGTGCATAATTAATTTCTACAATATTTTTCTCAAACTTATGATAGACAAATATCATAAAAAATTTATTAAAGTATAATTTTAAAGTGATCATGCAATTCACATAAAACGATATGTAAATATTTGAAACTAACTAAATAACATATATGAAGTTAGTATGTTCACATAATTCAGTATATGTTCTAATTTTTATCACTTCTCTCAACCACTCAATACTTAACACATGAATAAATAAAAAGATAATCATATTAATTATAAATATCATAATATTAAAATTGGAAAAATATAATAAATTTTCTATTCAATGCTGTGTTACTACTTGTTGGAACAATCACTGTCAACTTGTTGCTGTAATTTGTACTCTAAAATTAAAGATAGAACATGTCCGGCGTTGGTCTTCTTTCACTTGCTACAGTAGGATTAACTTGCCTACACTCGTACCCTAAATCTCTCTCCCTCTTACAACAAAGTTCTCCCTTTTTTGCTAGATCTATTTTCTCTCTCTTGAACTTCTTTTTGGAATTTTAAACTAGATAAAATAGTTGGTTGGATTTCATCATTCATCAATAATTTTTCTTATTAATAATTTTCAGCTTTATTTGCATTTAAATATTTTTTTTAAGATAAGTTTGCATCAAATAAGATTTTACATAAGATTTTACTTTAAAAATCACTAAAATCAGATTTTAATATATAACTATGATGTAGTATTCCATAGTAAAACATGATTTTTATTTATTAAATCACTGAATTCAAACAATATATATATATATATACATACAAAATAAAATAATATAATAAGTCAGTATAAAGAGTTATTGCACTAGAGGAGGCAGCTGCACTGAATGCTCAAGTATTGAGGCGGGAAAAATTTAGAGTTAGAGAAAGTTTAGGGCTGGGATGGTTAAAGATGAAGCCCAACCTGAAGTGACCAATTTATTCTACCAGCAACATTTTATTCAACCTGATTTAGTCTATCTGCAGAATTTTTTTCTGCAGACCATTGGTTTGACCCAACTAGATCACATGCATACACTAAATATGGCCCAAATACCTGAGCAACAACAGGGAATTAATTGTTGGAAAGGCCTATCTAATTCTACCATTTCTTGGCTGCCTTTTGAATTGATTCAAATGCTATTTTTTTTTCACCTGGAGGACATGATAACTCATTGGGACGGAGTAATGATAGGTCCCAATCCAATTGGGCTGAGCGCAGAAAGGGAAATACCACTAAGAGAGAGAGAAGGTCATGAGGTAGTTATAGAAATGCAAGGTTAGTGGGAAAATGGCTGAGAGAGAGAATAAAGGGTGTTTCTATTTATAGGAGTGAGATACTAGTTAGAAGGGAGAAGAATATTGACAGTGTAGTAAGGGGGAGAACGAGCCTCCGTTAATTGCTCGGTCAGTTGTATTTTGTTGAATCTTTTTAATAGGAATCTATCTTTCTCCTAATCTGTTCTTCCTAGGTCCTATCAGAAACCTTTTCATTGGATCATTTTTATGCTTTTTGAATGACCTTGCTATAGAAATCTTAACAAAATCGTTGTCTCTGCCTTATTTTGAGATGATGAATATTTATATCTACAGAGATGTAAGTTGGGTTGCTGTCAGTATATAATTGTTTTGCTTGGGACCTGAGGATATACAGAGAAAGTCACGTGCCATAGCTTTTGACATCTTTTATAATAAGAAATCAAATTTGTTGACTAATGGTTCTCATAGGCTACAATTTTCAATGTGATACAAAGCAACTGGCTCATTCATATGAAGAATTAGCATGTTTCAAGCACTACGAGATGTTGTTGGACATTCAAAATGTGTTTAAAGAGCATCGCGGAGGTCTGTCTGGCCTAGCAAAGGTGATATGATTGTGAAATTCACGAACTTCTAAATTAATTATTCACCTTGTAAAGTACTTGATTGACTACTCTTAACTCTCTTTGTTCCTACCAGAAATTATTATTGATAGTACACCATGCTAATACCTATTTTTCATGATGGCAACACAGAAAGTGTTGGGATCTGCTCTGAACAAGACAAGACGAAACAGCAACTGGGAGCAACGACCTTTGACTCCGAATCAGGTAAGGTTTTTCTATCTTACTGTTTTATGATATGATTGTTGGTTTTTATATCTTGTACTTTTTGATGATTTGATTGTCAACTTGAAGTAAAGTGGGAGATATTTAAATGACTCTAGGCTGCTTAACAGTTGTAAGAAAAAAAGAGAATTGGGCAAAAACTATAGCAAAAGCTTCAATTCCAACTCCCTATCAGACTTGGGAAAACAAAACTGCACTTGTTAATTGAAAGTTTTCTAACACCTATATTACTGAATTCTCGTATGAGAACTGTCTTAGTGTTTATCACTTGATGGTAGCATCAACTTTATTGATACAATTATGTTTGTATTATAAAGTTGGATGATGTTTTGAGAAATGGGTGCTTGCTCAAGGTGCTCTTAAGAAGAGGTAACATCTTAAAATTTTGGAAATTGAAAACTTATATTATAGTTTTGGAGTAAAGGGTTGAGGATGTCACATTTTATTTCAGTTTAGAGATCTTGAGAATTCCTTATACTATATTTTAAAGAAATTCTCTCCATTCATTGCAAGTTAATTGTGAAAGAGTCGCACAGAATTGCAAATGTGGAATATTAATAAGATTCTATTAATCCCTTACCGTACATTATGCACTTCCAAAACATATTGTATTTCTTATGTAAAAGAGAGTATTGATGAAATAGGGGAGGTGCATCTCAAGAGTTTCAGTTTTATCACTAAAATAAAATGATTTGACGTGAAGAACAACCATTGAACAGCTGGAGTATGCTGCCCTTGATGCTGCTGTACTCGTTCACATTTTCCACCACGTTCGTGACCATTCGCAGCTGGCTGGTGTTACAGAGGGGAATCAAAGAATTGAATGGAAATCGTACATCGTAAGTAAGATGGTTAGATTTCCATGTACTTGTTAGCTATTTTGCAGTTTTTTTCTTCACTGATACGCCACAAAATCTTAGTCGACAAACTCAACAAGAAGACATATCATTTACTTTCTTTTTTTTTCACAAAAAAGCTTTCAAACAAAGATTTAGAGGAGAAGTAATTTGTTCCATTTTCAAAGTTAGCAATTGTTTCAGTTTCGACTGTTTAAATGTGTTTACCATGTTAAGATGACTCAACAAATTAGGGAAAAAAACAATTTTGTTAATGAGGTCAAGGTATATCAAGAATTAAAAAAAGGATAAGGAAAAGTTCAAATCTTGAGTGTTTAGCTAATCATATACTTTTGTTAAGAGTCAGTTCAAATACAACTTAACAAACCAGCTGTGCCATCATGGTGTGTCCAAAATTTACAGTAATGTATGTAGGTGCATGCTTGATTGAGAGTTTTGACAAACCAACACTCAGCGTGTTTTGTTGGCTTGATGAGTACTGTCTAACTGTACGAAAATTTTGGCTGTCATCAGATCGCCAGGATGGATAAGCCAAAAAGATCGAAGGACGTCAAAGTTAAAAAGAAGGCAGAGGAAGGAACAACGTAAAGCAAGTTGAATTCTGTATAAACAGCTTCAAAAGGCTCCCTGTTAATGTTGGCTTGGGGCGTGTATAGTGTACATATTTAAGTCTTTTTATGTTTAGCTGAACATGAACTTGCATGCCATTGAACAGCCTTTTTTATTATTGAGATCAAAGCCTACCTTCTCTTGTAGCAAAACTGGATTCTTTTGGGTTTTGATGATTCACATGGAAATGCACAGGTATATGAGATCTGTCTCTCCTCTACTTGTAAATTAATAGAAAATATTCTCTTGTTTTTTGGGTATAAATGATGCGATGCCCCTCAATCAATTGCCAATTGCCCGATTTATTGGATACGTGTTAGTGCATTAACATATTGTAACATCATAAGTTGTAATTACCCTGGAGATCTTATCTTCTTTTAGTAATTTTTCTGACTCAGTCTCCATCGGAGAGGAAAAAGAAAAATAAAAAAGAGGGATTGTAGGCTTTGGAAACTAGGGTTTAGAGGATGCTTTGGGTGATGTCTTTGTTCATGACATTAAGCTCACATTGCTTGGAGATCAATTAATCCTTTTAATTATTACTACCTTCAAATATTTTACTTATTGATCAAAGTTTGTTAATATTTTATTGGAAAATTAAGAAAACAACTACTAAATTATGAGATCAATGACAAGTCAACTACTAAATAATTTTTGTTAACAAATAAAACACTCAACTATGAAAAATGAACAGAACAATATATTGCTGTCACGATTATTTTCCTGAGGAAATATTACTTTCCGCAGCAGAAGTTATTTTTTCCATTAGTGGAAAACACTTTGTGTGCTCCATTTGTTGAATTCTTTATTGTTATTTAGTGTAGCAAACAACGAATTTTTTTACGAGTTTTCTTAGTGGATCGGAAACATGTCTAGTTTCTAGTATATTGATTTTTTAACAAACAGTTAACTGAAAATATCTCATTTTGATACAAAAATTGATTTCAAACAGTTTAATATTTCTAAAATCTGTTTTCTGGCAAGTTTCTTTAGTGAATTGGAAACATATGTTAACTTGGAGTATATTGATTTTTCAATAAATAGTTAATTGGAATCTTCTATTTTGACATCAAAATCGATTTCGAACAAGTTAACAGAAATTTTCCATTACGAAATGTTAACGGTGATATTTGCATTAGGGGTGTGCAAACCCAACCGGAACCGAAGAACCGAGCTGGAACCAGTCAATTCAGTGTGGTTCAGTTCGGTTTTGCACACCAAAAAACTGAACCACGGTTCATTTTAATAAAAACCGAATATTTTGGTTCGTTTTCAGTTTTGTTTTCTCAAAACCGAAAAAATCAGAATATTTTAGGTCTCCCCGCCTCGTCTCCTTGTCTCTTCATTCGTTGTTTCGTCTTCTACTCGTGCGGCTTGCAATGCCGAATTGATCAATTCCTCATCTCTTCGTTTCGTCTTCTCCAATGCTAAAATCTGCACTCGCTGCTCTGCTGCTTCGCTTAAAGCAGTAAACTTCAAAGTTCAAGTCGTCGGTAGTCGTTGCTCTGCTTCTCGGTCCCTGTCTCTGTCCCGTCGAAAATTCCTGTCACCTAATTGGTCGCTAGTCGATGAGTCGCCTCTCGTTCGCCACTCAATTTGTCGTCCGGCTCTGGTGCAGATTTGCCTCTCGATAATATTTATGGTTTTCCATGAAAATTGAGATTTGTATTTTGTAGAATATGGTGGCTATTGGCTTGATTATTTGTTCTATTAGCTTGATTATTAAACATCTTACTTTGACAAATTGTGATGTTGCTCATTCAATCAAAGTAGCTTGAAACTGTGCCTAAACCGAGCATGAAACATCACAATCACGGGATAAAGTAGCATTGAAAAATTGTGATGTTGCTCATTCAATCAAGTAGCATGTTTGACAAATTGTGTTGTACTGTTGTTTATAAAATTTTCAACAGTTTCCATATTCCATTAGCTTGTTTATCCAGTGACATGAAACTGTGAAAACGAAACAAGTGAAAATAAAGGGAAAGGTCAAACATGAATGTCAGAATGGTGATGACTGTTTAATGTTATTGCTTTTCATGGTGCTCACTGTATAAGTGTATTGCTTTAGATTCAATTTTCAATGGAACTTAATTTCATTTTCTTTTAATCTTTCGAGTTTTGAAGTGCAGGGAACATGCACAAGCAAAGCACCCAAAATCTGATATTCAAGCTTGTTTCCCTCATCTTAAGAAGTGATACAATAGAGTGGTGATAAGGATTTGAAGACAAAAGGTTGAAGATTTCACATATTGTTCTACTTATTTAGGTATGGGTTAATTCCAAATTAATCCTTTGGATTGATGAAATTGGTTGCTTCAAACTGCCGTAGAGTATATATATCTTTAGTGTCATTCTCTTGTGCAGTGGTTTCTTGTTCCTCATTTCATACACCTACAAAGAATGATGGTTCAAAATTAAAAAAGATCAAAGTATATAAAAAATTTTAAATAAAAAAAAAATTAAAAGAAGGAAAACTGGAACCGAACAGGAACCAAAATTCTGTTCGGTTTTGGTTCAGTTCTGGTTTCCCCTATAGCCGGTTTTGATTTTGTAATACCAAAACCAAAACCAACCGGTTTGATTTGGTTCTACATAAAAACCGAACCAAACCATGCACACCCCTAATTTGAATAGTTTATTTATCATAATTGAGTGTTTTGTTTAATAGTAAAAATTGTTAGTGCTTGACTTGTCATTGACTCCATAGTTCAGTGGTTGTTTAATTAATTTTCCTATTTTATTTTACTTTTGTTATTCCAAAAAAACTTACATAATTAATCGTTTAACAAGTCAACCTTTAAGATCAACAATTTTTTGATGGATGGATGGTCTCAGTTGACCCTTGCTATGTCTTGTTGACACTGGGCAGTTCTAGTTGACCGTAGTTATGTTCGGTTGACTTCAACTATGTCTCATCGATTTTTGAAGTGTTAGGTTGAGTGTCTTGTATTCCGTCAGCCGTAACCATATCTTGTCGATCGATGGGTCTTTTTGGTTCATTTTTGTTGTGTTTGGTTGACCACTGTTATGTTTTGGTCAACCACATTATTTGTTTCGTAGAGTTTAGGTTAGTGAACTTCACTCGACTTCATCAGCTAAGTTTGGTTTCTGGTCTGTTTTTGTATTTCTGTAATACCCGAAATTAAATTGGATTAAAGATGATAATAATTGTGAGTTTTTTTGGATTTTTGGAAGATTTTTATTATAGATTATAATACCCCAAAAATACGTTTGTAAACATAATAAGTTTGGAATAATTAGGGATGATTATTGAAGATTTATTTTGATGATTTAGATTCAATTGGAAGGATTTTATAAGGATGATAGTTTTATTTGCTGAGAAGGTAAAATGGATAATTAAGTGACAAAGAAGAAAATAACAGTGGCAAGAAAAAGAATAGACAGAAGCTTAGAGTGGGAGCGGTTGATCGAAAGATCAATTGCTGGAAAAGAAGAAAGTTGGACAGATCGATCAAGTGATCAACCGGTTGCACGTAAAAAGCTTTGCAGAGGCAAAGGAGGGGAAATCAACTAGCATCGATCATGTGATCGATCGGTAAATTTTATTTGAAATTTTTACAGCGGACCGATCGATCACTTGATCGACTGGTTCCACTGAAAACGTTGGCGGTTTGGATTTTCAGCGTGTTTTCCAGTTTGTGGGTTTATGATGTGAATCCCAAGTGGCGATGCTTTGTAAGGTTTCTCCACTCGTCCCCTTTACAAATGGCAGTGTATAGGAAGTGGTAGGTGAGATATAATGGGGATGAGTGATGCGAGTGATGAAGGCCTTCGGAAAATAGAATTACAGAGATAGAGTGAGGAGAGAGTGAAGAGCTCTCTAGAGATTGGAAGCCGAGGGTCAGATAGAATGAGGAAGAAAGGAGGCCGTGTGTGCAATAGAGAAAAGTGAGTGAGCTGTGAGAGGGAGGAAGAGGAAACTCTCTAGTGAAAAGAGAGAGCTGTTGTGATTAAGAGAGAATCTGAGAATGAGGAAGAAACAAAGAGAAAATGAGCTAGAGAGAATGGAGCTGTGTGTTGAGTGACAAAGAAGTAAAGAAAGGAAATAGAAACAAGGAAAGAGGAGAGCTCTCTGGATGAGGAAAATGATCGAGAGGAAAGAAGGAGCTGGAGCTCCATGTTTCTTTGGAGCTCCTCGGGTGTGCTTTAGGCGAGGTGAGCCTTTGCATGTCTGTTATAGATTTTTATGGATTTTATGGATATGGCTCTCTGTATATTTACTACTTTGTTGGTGATGATTAAGGATAAAATATATTGTGGTTATATGCTCTGTTAGTTGAGGACTCTACACTCCTGTTGTTTACTGCTTTGCTAGTTATGAGGAATATTAATGGGTTATGCATCTATTGTTAATTGTGGGTTCTGATTGTTCCGATGGTAATAGTTTGTTTAGTTGTTGAAAACTTGGACTTAGAGAATGTAATACCCCAATTTCCTGTAATGAAATTTAATAAGGATAATTGGAAAATTAATTGGGTATAACTGGATTATTTGAATAATTATGGAAGATTTATTTGATGGAAATTATTAAAATTGGTTAAATAGGAATTTTAGTGAATAAGCTCTCCTTACATTTCTATTCAAGACTCAGAAAGAGAAAGAAGACTGAGGTTCACAACCCGTTGATCTTCTGCACCCGCTCCCACCCGAAATGCACCTTCTCGCTGCACTGAATCAAATTAGGGAAAATCCCTTAGCTTCAGACCCTCCTGTAGCGTGTATGTGAGATCCCCTCATGGAGAGAAGTGTCTTTTCTGTTAGTTGGCTTTTGTAGCAAATTCTATTTGTTCTTCGCCGCTTTGGGTTGTGGGGCTTACTTTCTAGCCCCAGTGGAAGTAGTGACTAGCATTATAGGTCATTGGGCACCCAGAAGGTTGCCACGAGTAAGTCAGTTTGGGAGACCGAAGGCAGTTTTCCATGCACCGAATACGTAGCTTACCGAATCAGTTGCGACACGGATGGGAATGCATGCTACGAAAGAGAGGGTCGAGTCTGATACATAAGCAATCTACTCCATATCCTTGTACGAGTCCGCAATCACTACACGAGATGAACCCTAGTTTGGTGAATTGAAGTTGGCCTTAGGTGTAATAGGACTCCCAGTTACTGTGTGCGATCGTATACTGAGGTGCTCTCCATCGATTGTTGGAACGATGCGAGCCGCTGAGTCTAACGAGGCTCAGGTGCGGAGCCCTCCACTATGTATCGAGACTACGCAAAGGTAGAACACCATCGAAACTTCGCGGACTTTCTCATCAACCTTGATTTTGATACGCTCAATAAGAACCCGGAATAGTGGAATTAATTGGGAATAGATTAAAGGGGGACTAATTAAGGTGATTAATTAAATAAAGTATTAAATTAATTAAGAGAACAATGGAGAAGAAATAAGGCAGTGATGATTATGGGGTATTTGGAGCTAAGTTGGATGATAATGGCGTTAGTATAATTATTATATATTGAGGAAATTAATAATAAATGGAGAAATAAGGATTGGTTGACTGGCGGATGTCTCTTGGGAAGAGACGGACATCCAATATAGAGAAAAATGGGAATGATGGACATCCCTTGTATAGAGACAAACGTCCTTTATAGTGAGAGGGTCGACGAATGCCTTTAGGAAAGGCATACGTCGTTAAGGAAAGATAGGTTTTTAGTATGATAAAGGTTACAACGTTGTTTGGAGTAAAATGGACGTCTTTCATGGAAGGACGGACGTCCTTTACTAAAGGAGGTTTTAGGAAGCGGGGGACGTCCCTAATGGACAAAGGACATCCAAAATAAGGGAGAATAAAAGATGGTGTTAAGGTTATGTGGGGCGTACGTGCATATTAAGTGAACAAACGTCCTTTATAGAGCGACGGACGTCTGTTATAGTGTGATGGGCGCCCTTCATAGTGGGGTGGACTTTCTTTATGGATGACGGATGTTTGGAGTGAAAAGGGGATGGCATTATTTAAGGAAGTGAGGGACGTCCTTTATGGACAAAGGACGTCCAAAATTGAAGCAAAGGGGACGATGTTAGTATTAAGTGGGATGACATTAGGATAAGTGGGATGGCGTCATTTGTGAGCGAAGGAGGGAGTTGTTTTAGGAAGGGACAAATGTCCCTTATGGATGAAGGACGTCCGAAATAAAAGGATCGATGACGGCGTTTGGTAAGTATAAGTGGAACTGTGTCGTTTGATGGAAGGACTATCAAAGCAAGTGATGGACGTCTATCTTAAGAATGACGAACGTCTAAAATGTGAAGGCAATGGATGTCCCTCATTGAGGAATAGACGTCCCTCATGGAAAAGAAGTTGACGGACGTCTCTTGTAGCGAAGGGGCTGACGGACGTTAAAAAGTGGAATAACGGCTGCTGCATATGAGAAAATGGACATCCCTTGCAGTGATGGAAATGTAGATTCATTGTCCACTCCCCTTGGTTTAGCGGCCCAAGAAGATAATTGAAAATCCCAAGGCCTGAACTTAGCTATGATTTCTTCACGACATTTCCTTTACTGATGGCATTTTGTGATGGGTGTTAGGTGTGGTGCTTGGGATTAATGGAGCATATATGTGAGAAAGAAAGAAAGACAGACAGAGTGTGTGCGATGGGAGAAGAGAAATTCTCTTGAGGAATTGTGGTGCCGAACTGTAGGAGAGAATAGTGAGGGAGAAATTATGAGAGCTTGGCAAGGGAGGCGAAATGAGGAGGTAGAAGCTGAGAAGTTGCGAGGGAGCTACTGTGAGAGGGTGATGTTTTCTCTGTGCTTCTTGTGGGTGACTCTGGAGTTGGAAGTTGAAGCTGATTTCCTCGGGTAATCTTCTAGTGAGTTATTCCTTTGCTCTTTTATGGATTTTATGTGAATATTATGCTATGGAAGAGTTGATGGATGATAAAGGTGATGCTCAGTCATGGTAGTCCTTCCCTATTGTTTAACTGCTTCTTGGTTTCGTGAGATACTTAATGTTGGAGGTTTACGTTCTATTGGATGTTATGACTTTTGATGGTCGATTTCACACTCTGCTAGTTTTATTTGGTTATGCTCTATGGGTATTGTTTTGGTTATTAGCCGTGAAGATTGTTATTCGGTTGTTGAGAAATGATTCAGTTGGCCGCTGTGAAGTGTATTCTACTGTAGTTAAGTGATTGTATTATGACTATTTATGTTAGATGTATGCTCTCTGTTTCTTTGGGTGGGGATGTTCTGTTGATTGAATGCTACTCTTTATGGCTTGCGTTTACTGGTTTTGTGAACTGGAGATATTATGCATGTCTGTTGGATTAAATTCATGTACTGTGAGGTTAAAGTTAAGTGTTTTACATGTTAGATAAGTGCTCTATCATTGAAATAATGCTCTACTGTTGGCTGTTAGGTTATAAATAATAGAGACTGTTATGCAGTATATTTGGACTATGATATTTTGTTACGATATGAGTGAGGAAGGATGATATCAAGGCTGGGGTTGACAATGGGCAATAATTAATGATTAAATATTTTTAATTATGAAGGAATTAAAGGAAGAAGAATAAAGTGTTAAAACGCATTCAGGGATAATAGGTAAGTGATACGTATGTGTTTTGACCTTTGGGCCCTACATCGCAAGAGTTAGGAATCGTATGTTGATTGCTTACCGCTTTATTAGCATAGTAAGATATTGAGCATGTCTATTGCTTTATTAAAATAGCAAGATATTCAGCATGTTTTGCGAATTGTATTGCTATTTGCTAGGTGTTTATTAGAATTATGTTCTTTTAATTATATGTTTAATAGATGAGCATGCTTAGAGATTATAATATTGATATGATAGAATATATGCATTCATGAGCATCATGCATGGTTTTGAAAAGGAAACAAAAACAGATAAGAAATGAATTAAATGAAAAGAAACGGTAACATAGTTTTATGGGTTGGAGTGGCTTGTGTGGCCCGGCTTCCCAAAGATGTGATGAATGATATGAGATGTGAGTTGTTAGTTTGTCCTCGATTGATGTCGAGGTTGGGCAAAGCCATGGTGTATGGGAGACCATTTAAGCATTGATGTGCACGCCCGTTAGTGCGCTACAATTGATGTCAGAGTCGATTGTTATGGTTGATGCGTACAATCTCTAGTAGATCTTTCAGTCGATGCCAGAGCTCCTATACCAGATCAGTGGGGTCGCTGTGTATTGATGTACAACGTAGTTATCAGGCAGTTTGGTCGATGTCGAGCCTTTATCACATAGCGGGTTGCTAATTGATGTCAGGACCAGGTGCATTGATGTGCATAGTTATTGGGTTGCCAATTAATGTCGGGACCAGGTGCATTGATCTGCACAGTTATGGACATATATGGGTCAAAGTGGCCTGTGTGGCCTGGCTTCCCAAAGATACGGAAACACTAAAATGCAAACAGAAATAGAAAACGGGAAGATAAAGATTAAAACGTAAAAGATGAAAGATAAAGGAAAGACGAAAACAGAAATCGCATACAGATTTTAAAGTGGCATAGCATGTGCATTCAGATATTTTATTTATATCACTTACTGAGCGTTAGATTCATTAGTTTATGTCTTGTGATGTAGGTACAAGCACGAGATTAGAAAAACAGATTAAGGAGTAGTTGATGAAAGATTTGCACGTGAAGATCTTGTGGCTGGCTAAGCTAAAGAGAAAGGGATTTAAAAAGAGAAACTATTAGAAAAAAATTCTGTAAAGTATTTAATTGTAAAAGAAAATGATTTTATTTATTTTCGTTGCGATTCAAAAAAGGAGTTTTATTAATTGCATTGTCAACTGACTTGTTTTATTAAGTCTTCTGCTGTTTTTATAAAAGAAAAAATTTTAAATTTTATGCATTTTCAAAAGGTAGTAAAAAAATTGGGTCGTTACAGGGAATATATAATTAAAGGACAAATATGTGTCTTTATATGACTCCTGTGTGGATTGTTATTATTCTTCTACACATGTTGGGCATTAAGGAATTATAGTTCAGAAGCTGTTAAGATTAGTAAGTTATTAAGATAAAGTTAATGATATGATTATTGATGGTTAATTGCTTTGGATTTTGAAAGTATTGCGAAAGATAAAGTTAAGTGCCAAAACGATTAAGAACGCAAGGTAAGTGATATTGAATGTGTTTTGGTCTTTGGGGCCCTACATTGCAAGAGTTAGGATTTGTATGATGCATGCATTTACTGCATTTACTAGATTATTAAGTTAGGTTGTGATCATGTCCTGATGATTATATTGTTGTTTGATGCCGTGTTTATTAGAATTAAGTTCTTTTAATGATGTGTTTATTAGATTTTACAAGAATTGATATTGAGCATGTTTTGAGGATTAGATTGAGGATATATGCTTGAAGATTTTATTTAGGATAAAAAACTGTATGCATTCACGAGCATTCATGCATCATGGTTTTCAAAACGATACGAAAATGATTTTCATGTATGGTTTTGAAAAGGAAATGGAAGCAAAACTTAAATGTAAAAGAGACGTAAATAGATATTTGGAGGTGTGAGCTCTTGAGTTGGTCGCTTAGGAGGGTGCCATGGGATGACCACTTGAGGTGTGTGCCATGTATTGGCCGCCTTCTATGTGTGCCACAATTGACCTCCTTGTACACCCTCGTCAAGTTTTGACATCTCCAACGCCTGTTAAGATAAAATAAAGTGATCTCAAGATAAAGGAAACATAAACAGACATGAAATGTAATGACACGTGTTTTTGTGGACCGATAAGTAAAGCCCGGCACAGAAACAAAATTAAAGTTAAGATAAAGGAAAATGGAAAAGGAAAATAAATAACAGAAAAGGAAAAAAGATAATTGCAATATCCCAACATTTTAGTGGGATTAGAAATATATTATTTATGAATTTTGGAAATTTTAGAATGATTTTCTCATGGGATGTAACACCCGATATCCCGTAACAGAATGAAGTCCAATATAAATACCCATTAAATGGCAAGTCATGGACCATGGCAGTGTTAAAGATTGAGGAGGGTCCAATGGAGGCCCAAGGAAGGAATGGATTGAATAGAAAATGAGTAAAATTGAAGATAGACCGAAGCAGCCCACACCCCAAGCCCACTGTGTGCGCTACCCAGACATCAACGGGGGCCGCCCAGACAGCTGCCCGACAGCGCGCCCGCCGACACTCGCCCGCTGCTCCAACAGCACACCCGCCTGCCTTGACCGCGTGCCCTCCAATTTGACTGCATCTCCAGCTTTCGACCACCGCGCCTAGCGCTTCCTCCCACATGCCACCGCGGTAATTCTTCACCTAACATTGAATTTTTTGCAATCTTTTATATATTTTATAATATTTCTATATTCCCTAGAGTTGCCTATAAATAGATGGGCAAGCCTTCTATGAAAATCATAACTTACAACTTGAAATTTGAGAGCATTTTTGCTTAGAGAGTGATTCTCTTCTTGAGTTCTCTTTGAAGACTTGATCTTTTTCAATTGTTTGCTTGAAGAGATCAAACTTGATAGCTTTGGTTCAACCAATAAGTTTGGTTTGGGTCAAGCTCATTTCTTTGGTTGTTTCGGTTCTTATCTCTCCATAGATAATGAGTTGAACTCTTAATCCGTTTGAATCTCCAAGGTGTCCTGTGAACATTCCGCACTGTTGTCAGGTCTTAGATATTTGAGGGTGAAAGGGTGGAGGAGGAGTTACTCGAGAATCAAGAGAAGTGACGCTTTGGGAAATTCTACCATAGGAAAATTCTACAATTGGTAAAAAATAGGATGCGGTGGCCAGTGGAGGCCCTGCATCACAGGATTTTATGTTTTCAATTACTTTAAATTGTTGTTGAAAATACTATTAAAACTATTCATATAGATTAATGATAAAATAAACGCAGAAAATGTCATAAAGATTATCGTTAAAATGATGTTAACATAACTACAAAAATTATCGTTGTAATTAATGCACGAAATAACAAAAAAAATACTTAAACGTAAAAATGAATAAAAATACATAAACTGCCTTAATTTCATATATAGACTGTTGTATTGCTTTTAATTCTATTGTATTATTATGAACTGTACATGTATCATGATAGGGCTTATAAAACTGCTGATATATGCATAGCATGTTAATAAATGAACCAATAAACATGAATAGGTGTATGAGATCAGTGGTGATGCCTCTAATGGATGCATCTTCTCATCGGAGTGACGGTTAAGCCACAAGACAGTATAATGGATCCAACTTCCCCAAATTAATAAGATCTCATACATCTGGACTGTTAAGTGAAACTAAATGGCATGTAGAGGGGATAAGTTCTTCTCTAAAAATGACTGCATAAGCATTTCATAGCATATGCATACATTCTATTTATTGCTGAGCCTCGGCTCATTGTATTACCCGTGATGTAGGTAAATATTATAAATGAAAAAGGAGAATGCATTGCTAGATGAAATCTTGGGTTATCAACTTGAGAAGACCTGATGAGTTATAGCTCAAGAAACATTAGTTATTTTAAATTATGATTTTATCCACTAAATGATTTGTATAATATGGACTGCATTTTAAATTGTTTAAAATTATGATTTGAATTTATTCTGCTAAATTACTCTGATTTCCTACTTAACAATATGTTTTGAAAAGATTAAAAGAAAATTTTAAATTTTTCCGTAAAATTGGAATAAAGAAAATTGATTTTTATAATTTGGGTGTTTCAAATGGTATCAGAGCATAACTTAGTTCTGTAGACTATTGCTAACGCAAGACTCATCATGGAATGCTTCTCCAAATGTAAGTAATTTTCTTATAATTTAAATTAAATTTTGAATTACCTTATGGGAGGAATGGTTAATTAAGAAACTCAATTTAATTAAATTTATTAACACTTAGTGGTGTAATTGTACTGTGTAAATAAGTTCTGTCTAAGGAGACTTGTATTTAATAAGGACCGTTGTGACCGCCCAGTCTTTCCTGGGAACTTACTTGGAAAGGGAATTCTGTCTAAAGAGTTTGCTGAGAGCATTTTTTCTTGTGTATTTCTTGATTAGTACTATCCATATATAAAAAAACATTAACAATACTCCAATAAAATATGTATGACTATAGAAATGGCAAGAAGAACAAGAGATAACGTACCTATGAATGACGCCCATATGGAACAAGAGAATTTTGGATATATGAATGCTAATAACATAAACGGGGACGGAGGAAATGATGCTCTCAATCGTATCGCTACTGCAGTAGAAAGACAATCTCAGTTTATGGAACAATAGCTCCAGCTTATGACACTCCTCGTGGGAAATGGAAATGGAAATGGAAGTGGAAATGAACATTAGAATGGCAACCATCAAGCAATGGCGGTTCCTGAAAAAGCAGGTTGGGAAAAGTTTCTAAAGCTCAAACCTCCTAGTTTTGATGGGAACGTGTCTCACGTAGCCAAAGCAGAAGAATGGATCCAATCCATTGAAGATATGTTCAAGTATGCTGGCATTGGAGAAACTAAGAAGGTTAAATGTGCCGGATATTTTTTGGTCTTTGACCCCCGTTTTTGGTGGAACTCGATAAAAGCAGCACGGGATGTTCGTGCTCTTAGTTGAAAAACCTTCAAGGAGCTGTTCAACGGAAAGTATTTTAACCATATTATAAGAACGTAGATGATGGTGGAATTCATGAGATTGCGACAGACGGGGATGGTATCCGAATATATCCAGAAATTTGAGGCTCTTGCTCGATTTGCTCCACTCTTGGTGTCAACAGAAGAATCCAAAGTTAATCACTTTGTTCAAGGATTAAAAATGGAAATCCTTGATGGTGTCACAATATCAGGAACGGAGGATGTCCCTTATGCAAAAGTTGCTGCAAAAGCTCTGGCAGTGGAGAATATGAAGACTATGACAACAAGACAAAAAGAATTTAGTCAAAGACTTTGGAGGAACAATCAAAACACACAACGTGCTGCCCAACCTATTAATCGTTGAGTAAAGAGACCCTCTGGGTTGGATTTACAAACCTGAAAATACAAGTGTCCAATGATTGAATCATCCAATCAAGCCAAGCCTTGCCCAAAATGTCAGAAAAGCCACTTTGGCCATGCAAAGCTGGTTCTAGCCTTTCCTTCTAATGTGGAAAACCAGGGCATATTTCCAAATTTTGCCTAGTATTGGACAGAAAACCGGAAGGAGTTGCTCCAAGAGTCTTCTCATTATCCAGAGACGAGGAAGAAGCGATTGAAGAAATGATAAATGAAGGAGTCGACATTGAGGAAATAGGAATCAATGAGGAAGTACCCGCTGTTGTATCTGGTACTCTGACTTTTGATAAGTCTGTACCTTTTGTAAAACAATTATCCCTAATCGTTAAATAAAAATGTTTCCGTTCATCCTTTCAGGTGCAATTTCTATTAATGGTATTTCTACATATACCCTATTCGACTCAGGTGCTACACACTCATTTATTACAACTGAATTTAGCACTAAAATAGGTTGCCTTTCAAACCTTGCAAGCTGTATGCATAAAGTCCAATTACCTTCTGAAAATTATTTGACAGCTTGCGGTATTCTAAAGACCCAAGTAGTTGAGATTTGCAGCCACTTATTTCATGCCAATTTAATTATTATGGATCTTAAAGGTGACGACATCATCCTAGGTATGGATTGGTTATCTCAACATTGAGCTAATATCGACTGCACAAAGAAGGAAGTAAATTTTTACCCTCTTGATGGTACTTCACATATTTTCCGACGATCTAAGGACAAGAGAAAGTTTGCCATGATATCTGCAATCAGAGCTGTACAATTATTGGAAGACGGTTGTGAAGGATTTCTTATCAATGTATTGAACTCTATGGCAAGCTCGAAAACAAAATTAGAGGATGTTGTTGTGGTCCGTGAATTTCCTGGTGTCTTTCTTGATGATCTTCCTAGACTACCACTTGATCGAGAGATCGAGTTCATTATTAACTTACACCTCCATACGGAACCCATTTCTAAAAATCTGTATAGAATGACACCGGTAGAGTTACGTGAATTAAAATTACATCTGGAAGAATTGGTTGACAAGGGTTTTATCTGTCCCAGCTTCTCTCCTTGGGGAGCTCTGGTTCTATTTGTCAAGAAGAAAGTGTTGGGAGTAATATGCCGAACAAGCAAATGTGATAGAACAAGTTTATGATATATGAATAAATTTATATTAATTAATATTATGTTAACATTTTAGATTATGTTTTATAAAACTCACAGAAAATTTTTTGGTTATTTATGCTAACTTTATATTAACATATATATTGTATATATTTGGGATAAAATATAAAGAGTAATAACCAAAATTAGTCCATGACTTATATTTGAAGTATGAAATCTTCAAATAGTTCATAGTCATAAACATAGTTTATCTCATTAAGAATGTATAGTCATATCCCGACTAAATATGTAGTGACATAAGATAAATATGTTTTATATAATATGATTTTATAGGACTGGACCAAATAAAAATTATATTGTTCTGATAATTTCCATTAAATATAGAACAATTAATTTTATCATAATGAGGGTTATGTATGTATGATCTAAATGCATTGTATTTAATAAACTCCTATTTTATTTTGATTTATTCTTTGATTTACTCGGTAAAGTTTTGCACGAGTTACGATTCGTATACCTTGTATATTGGGAGCAAATTAAAATGAATAACTAGGAATGTTAATATCGATACAACGAAATCCATTTCTATAAATTCCCTTGTTTGTTAGTTCAAGGATCGAATAATTAGCGCACAATTTATAATTGTTATGAATTAATTATTCAATCAAGAACAAATGGTAGTCAGGATAAAGACTCAATATGAGAGGTTAACGGATTATAAACCTATCTCTATTGTGAATCTAAATGGAGGGTTAATACATATGTAATGACTATATCAATGAAGATTACTTTAAGTAAATATACTAAGAGTGCAACTCTAAGTATTTAGTGGAATTACTATAGAGTTAATAATTATGTTAATTAATATAAAGAGTTTATATTAATTAACGAAATATTATTGGAGCTTAAAACTATAGGTCCATCGGTCCCTTTGTCACCTTCTATCATTATTCGAATAATAGAAAAATGAACAAATGAGATTAAATAATTAATTATTTAATACACTCAATAATAAGTTTATTATTATTTTTTCATTAGATGAAATAATTGAATTATTGATTATTCAATTAATTAAGACAAAATGACAAAAGTTGTCAAAGTTAATATATTTGTTATATTTCATTAAATGAAATAATTGAATTATTGATTATTCAATTAATTAACAAATATAAAGTAACTTTTAAAAATAATTTTTAAAATAGATTTTGTCAAATTTGAATTAATGTCAAATTCGTTTTAATGTCATAACCTTTTGTTTTCCATAACATTTTTGTTATAAATGTGTTATAACTTAAATGTGCCAAGTGTTGAGCTATGGTGATAAGACTTTTGATTTCCATAACATTTCTATAAATGTATGAAATCAATTATAACTTTAATGAGGAATTTGTAGTGTTTTTTTTTCTAAATGACATAATGGCCATTATGGAGCAATACCACTATAAATAGAGGTCCAACCTCATTAGATGATGGTTGGTGAAAAAGTTGAAGTTGAGGTTGAAATCTTTGAGATTAAGAAATCCATTTTAAGAGCAAAATTTGTGTCTTCCGTGTTGGCTTTAAAGAAGTGTTTTCTAAATCCAAATAGATAGTCTCATGTGTTGAGAATAGGATCTATCATAAATTGAGTATGATCTTGTTCGTTCATCACGCTCACACGTGCTTATTGGAGGTGAGGAGGATTGACGGAGAAGATCGAAGGTTGATTTTGTACCCTTGTGAAGTAAGCTACAAAGGTAATATTCTTTATCTTTTATATTAGATCTGAATAGAAATTTTAAATACATATTATTATTCATATATTATAACAACAATCCGTTTTATGTTCATGTTAAAATTTTTTTTCATAAACATAGGTTACGCACGTTATTGTTGTTATGAACATCAGTAATTTTGTCGTGCGAGGGAACCTAAAAACCAACGATTGGTATTAGAGCTTCGTTGTAGTTATGATATATTTAATAATGTGATTTTATGAAAATCATGATATGTGATGATAAATAGGCTTATGCATTTTTTTAATTTATATATATTTTGGAATGTTGAATGTATGGATATATGCATGATTGAAATAATGATCGTAATTTCATGTGGTTGATTTAGGTTAGAAATTTTTTTTTAATTTTTTATTTTTAATTTTGATGTAAACCCAATTTATTTTGGGTAAATACTTTTTATGTAATATTGATGGAGATAAAAGAAAGGAGGACAAGACAAATTTTGGAGCGGGACTATGGTGTGCAATTGTTGTCACCGCGACGTATGATGCAAAACAAATATGGAGGCTACCAAGACTTTAGATATATTTTTTTGGGTTTATATGTAATTTTTGAAATACCCAAATCGACCTGGTCATTATTTCATTTACTTTTACGCTTGATATAAGTTGTTTTATCATTGTCATGCATTCACATGTCATATAGTACTTGCACATAAGGCCTACTTTTCATTTAATTTTCTCACATTGACATGCATTCTTAGCATATATTTTATTTATTTAATTTTAATAAATTAGTTTGTTAAAAATTAAATAGTTTTAATTAGATTAAAACTATTAATTCATATTTATGAATTATGTGAGAAAATAAAATAATGCAAAATTTTAATTTTTAAAATTTTTACATTGTTTTGTAAGTGCTAAATAAATTGTTTATTTAGTATAATTAATTTTATAATATGATTATAAAAATTAATAATAAATTTATTTTAAATAATTTTTTTTATATAGATTTAATAGAATATGTGATATTCTATAAAATAACTATAATTCAAAATAATGAGTGGGAGCGGAGAGTTAGGCTTAACTTTCCATGATCTCTATCGTTGATACAACAACGTGAGATATAAGCGGGGCTTCGAGATGACTTAGTTATCGTCCTCCCTAAGGAGAGTGTTCACTTAGATCAATACCATAGTTAATCTCCTAGAGATAGGTTTTATAAAATGTATTTTATAAATGATCGTCCTTAAGGCGGCAATTATAAGTTAAGTTTTATAAAACCGAAACGATGGTATACACTCATAAAAATGTGATATAATGTGTTAATCACATTTTGACCAAAAGTAATCGATAGTTAATAAATTTTGAAAATATGAGATATTTTGAATAAATTTATTAATAGATAATATTTTTACCCTAACAAAAAATATTATGTATCGAGGCAATAATAGCATTTGCATTTTATTTAGTGATTTAGCATGCTCATGCATTATTTTTACTCGCCATATTTCTTATGAATATTATGCATAATATTAATCTTTATTTATTTATTCATTATAGCATAATGTCTTCTTTTATGATTAATTTACTCGCGACTGAAAATTTGATTGGCGACAATTTCGTCAACTGGAAAAAGAACATGAATATGATTCTTGTGCACGACAACTTGAAGTTTGTCCTGACTGAGGAATGTCCTCCGATTCCTGCTGAAAATGCAACAAAATAGAAGAGAAACTGTTAAAAGTTTCTCGAGGAGCTAAAACAAAAGAAGACAAGTAAATTTGATTTACTTGTTATTGAATCTTGTTTAGTTGAGAATGGTTTATCACCCTGAATAGTTGATTCAGGTGCGACTAATCATGTTTGTTGTTATTTACAAATGCTTAGTTCCTATCGAAATCTAGCAGATGGGGAGTTCACTATGAGAGTGGGCAATAAAGCACTAGTTTCAGCTTCAGCAGTGGGAGAAAAAAAATTAAATTTTCAAAATAAATTTTTATTATTGAATAATGTTTATTTTGTACCGGAGTTTACTAGAAATCTCATTTATGTTTCTCACTTATTTGAACAATGTTTTTCAATTTTTTTTAATAATAATATTGTTATTATTTCTAGAAATGGACTAGAAATTTGTTCTGGTTTTATAGAAAGTGGACTTTATGTGATAAGACCCATCAATAAATCACTGTTGAATACTAAAATTTTTAAAGTAAAATTGCTTAAGTCCAAGAAACTTAAAGTTTCTCATGATGATAACACATATCTTTGGCACCTTCGTCTAGGTCATATTAATCCAAATAGAATTGATAGACTTGTGAAGGACGGTTCTTTAAAAGATTTAAATGTTGGATCTTTACTAGTCTGTGAATCTTGTTTAGAGGGAAAAATGACCAAGAGACCTTTTTCTGCAAAGGGTCGAAGGGCTCAAGAGCCACTTGAACTTATATATTCAGATGTATGTGGTCCTATGACTACTCGAGCTAGAGGTGGTTATAAGTACTTCATCACTTTTGTTGATGATTACTCAAGATATGGTTACACTTATCTAATTCAATTTAAATCAGAAACTTTTAGAAAGTTTCAAGAGTTTAAAGCTAAAGCTGAAAAGCAATTAGATAAGTCAATCAAGTGCCTTCGATCAGATCGAGGAGGTGAATACCTTGATAATGAATTCAAAGATTACTTGTTAAAACATGAAATTATATCTCAGCTAACAACACTTGGCACTCCTCAACAACATGGTGTTGCTGAGAGGAGAAATAGGACATTACTTAACATGGTTTGATCCATGATGAGTTACTCTGTACTTCCAAAATCATTTTGGGGATACGCCATACAGACAACAACTTACAATTTGAATGTGGTCCCATCTAAGTCTATTCCTAAGACATCTTTAGAGTTGTGGAGTGGTTACTAGCCTAGTTTGAGACACTTTTGCATATGGGGGTGTCCCGCACATGTGCTAGTAGGAAAGACTAGAAAATTAGAACCTCAATCTGAGGTTTGCATGTTTGTTGGTGATGCAAAAGTCATAAGAGGAGGTTTGTTATATAGTCCTCAAGATAACAAGGTATTTGTATCGACAAATGCCGCATTTCTTGAATATGACTATATGGAAAACTTCAAACCTCAAAGCAAAATTGTCTTGGAGGAAATTCATGCTAATGAGATCAGATCGAAAACAACAAAAGTTGTTGTTCCACATGGTACTCAGAAGACAACTACTTCTAGTCAGACCATCACGCCACCTAGACGTAGTGAGAGGGTGGTACGACTGCCATCTCAATACGGACAGGTAGGTGAAGCACAAGTTGCTGTCACTGATGATGGAAAAGATGATCCATTGCCATTTAGATGTGCAATGGAAGATGTTGACAAAGAAACATGACTTGAAGCTATGAAACTTGAGATGGAATCAATGTATTCCAACTCTGTCTGGGATCTTGTAGATCTACATAAAGGGGTGAAATCTATAGGGTGTAAATGGATCTATAAGAGAAAAAGAGGAGTGGACGGGAATGTAGAGACATTCAAAGCTAGACTTGTAGCTAGGGGTTATACCCAAAGGGAAGGAGTTGATTATGAAGAGACTTTCTCTCCTGTAACTATGCTTAAGTCCATTCGTATATTGCTCTCTATTGCCGCTCATTATGATTATGAGATTTGACAGATGGATGTCAAGACGGCTTTTCTAAATGGTCATCATGAAGAAACCATTTATATGGAGCAACTAGAGGGTTTCATAGATAAAGATGCACAACAAAAGGTTTGTAAGTTAAATAGGTCTATTTATGGACTTAAGCAAGCATCTAGGTCATGGTATATGAGATTTGATGAAGCAATCAAATCTTATGGGTTGACACAAGGCCTTGATGAGTCTTGTGTATACAAGCTCATAAATGATGTGCGTGTGGTCTTCTTAGTTCTATATGTTGATGATATTGTACTTATTGGGAATAATGTAGAATTATTATCAGATATAAAAGCATGGCTAGCTAAGCAATTCCAAATGAAAGATTTAGGAAATGCAAGCTACATTCTTGGGATTCGTCTAATAAGAGATCGTAAAAATAGAATGTTAGTTTTGTCTCAAGCATTGTATATTGACAAGATGGTTGTCAAATATTTGATGCAAAACTCCAAGAAAGGTTATTTACCTTCTAGACATGGAGTTATTCTTTCTAAAAAGCAGTGTCCTAACACACCTTAAAAGGAAGAAGATATGAGATGTTAGCCCTATGCATCAGCTGTTGGGAGCTTGATGTATGTTATGTTGTGCACGAGGCCCGACATATGTTATGCAATAGGGATAGTTAGCCAGTTCCAGTCAAATCCAGGATTAGATCATTGGATAGCAGTCAAACATATTCTCAAGTATCTAAGGAGAATGAGAAACTATATGCTAGTATATTCTGGTAGGGATTTGATTCCAACTGGATACACAGATTCTGATTTTCAAACTGATACAGATGATCAAAAGTCGATATCTTGATTAGTTTTCCACCCTTGGAGGTGGAGCCATAGTTTGGAGAAGTGTAAAACAAGGTGGTGTCTCAGACTCTACTATGGAAGCAGAATACATTGCTTCTTGTGAAGCAGTAAAAGAAGTTGTGTAGCTTAGAAAATTCTTTAGTGATTTGGAAGTAGTTCCAAATATGGATAAGCCATTGTCTTTGCATTGTAACAATAGTGATGCAATGGCGAATGCTAAAGAAACTTGAAGTCACAAACGAACAAAGCATATAGAGAGAAAATATCATGTGATAAGAGATATAGTGCAGCGTAGAGACGTGATTGTACTGAAGATTCCATCAGTTGAGAATCTTGTTGATCCCTTCACCAAGACGTTACCTGGAAAATGTTTTGAGAAACATCTAGAGGGCTTAGGGATTAGAGACATGTCTCATTTGCTTTAGGGCAAGTGGGAGATTGTTGGGAGCAATATGCTCAACAAGCAAATGTGATAGAACAATTTTATAATATATGAATAATGTATATTGATTAATATTATGTTAACATTTTAGATTATGTTTTATAAAATTCATAGAAAATTCTTTGGTTATTTATGCTAACTTTATATTAACATATATATTGTATATATGTGA
The DNA here is from genome assembly GCA_022433065.1 of Begonia loranthoides. Classification (NCBI taxonomy): domain Eukaryota; kingdom Viridiplantae; phylum Streptophyta; class Magnoliopsida; order Cucurbitales; family Begoniaceae; genus Begonia; species Begonia loranthoides. The sequence goes on from CM039485.1 coordinate 15,075,497, forward strand.
GATAAAATATAAAGAGTAATAACCAAAATTTGTCCATGACTTATATTTGAAGTATGAAATCTTCAAATAGTTCATAGTCATTAACATAGTTTATCTCATTAAGAATGTATTGTCATACCCCGACTAAATATGTAGTGACATAAGATAAATATGTTTTATATTATATGATTATATAGGACTAGACCAAATAAAAATTATATTGTTCTGATAATTCCAGTTAAATATAGAACAATTAATTTTATCATAATGATGGTCATATATGTATGATCTAAATACGTTGTATTTAATAAACTCCTATTTTATTTTGATTTATTCTTTGATTTGCTTCGTAAAGTTTTGTACGAGTTACGATTCGTATACCTTGTATATTGGGAGTAAATTAAAATGAATAGTTGGGAATGTTAATATCGATACAATGAAATCCATTTCTATAAATTCCCTTGTTTGTTAGTTTAAGGATCGAATAATTAGCGCACAATTCATAATTATTATGAATTAATTATTGAATCAAGAACTAACGGTAGTCAAGGATAAAGACGCAATATGAGAGGTGAACGGATTATAAACCTAGCTCTATTATGAATCTAAATGGAGGGTTAATACATGTGTAATGACTATATCAATGGACATTATTTTAAGTAAATATACTAAGAGTGCAACTCTAAGTATTTAGTGGAATTACTATAGAGTTAGTAATTCTATTAATTAATATAAAGAGTTTATATTAATTAACGAAATATTATTGGAGCTTAAAACTATAGGTCCATCGGTCCCTTTGTCACCTTCTATCATTATTCGAATAATAGAAAAATGAACAAATGAGATTAAATAATTAATTATGAATTAATTATTTAATACACTCAATAATAAGTTTATTATTATTTTTTCATTAGATCAAATAATTGAATTATTGATTATTCAATTAATTAAGACAAAATGACAAAAATTGTCAAAGTTAATATATTTGTTTATTTCATTAAATGAAATAATTGAATTATTGATTATTTAATTAATTAACAAATATAAAGTAACTTTTAAAAATAATTTTTAAAATAAATTTTGTCAAATTTGAATTAATGTCAAATTTGATTTAATGTCATGACCTTTTGTTTTTCATAACATTTTTGTTATAAATGTGTTATAACTTAAATGTGCCAAGTGTTGAGGTATGATGACAAGACTTTTGATTTCCATAACATTTTTATAAATGTATGAAATCAATGATAACTTTTATTGAGGAATTTGTAGTGTTTTTTTTTTCTAAATGACATAATGGTCATTATGGAGCAATACCACTATAAATAGGGGTCCAACTCATTAGATGATGGTTGGTGAAAAAGTTGAAGTTGAGGTTGAAATCTTTGAGATTAAGAAATCCATTTTGAGAGCAAAATTTGTGTCTTCTGTGTTGGCTTTAGAGAAGTGTTTTCTAAATCCAAATAGATCGTCTCATGTGTTGAGAATACGATCTATCATAAATTGAGTGTGATCTTGATTCATTCATCACACCCACACGTGCTTATTCGAGGTGAGGAGGATTGACGGAGAAGATCGAAGGTTGATTTTGTACCCGTGTGAAGTAAACTACAAAAGTAATATTCTTTATCTTTTATATTAGATCTAAATAGAAATTTTAAGTACATATTATTATTAATATATTATAACAACGATCCGTTTTATGTTCATGTTAAAATTTTTTTCATGATACATAGGTTACGCACGTTACCGTTGTTATGAACATCGGTAATTCCGCTGTGCGAGGGAACCTAAAAACCAACAGAAAGATGGATCTCTACGGATGTGTATTGATTACGGAGAACTCAACAATGTGACGATTAAGAACAAATATCCGTTAACGAGGATTGATGATTTATTTGATCAATTGCAAGGAGCAAGTATATTTTCCAATATTGATCTTCATTAGGGATACTATCCGCTAAAGGTTAAACCAGAGGATATTCTGAAAACAGCTTTCCAGACGAGGTACAAACATTATGAATTCTTTGTGATATCATTTGGACTGACCAATGCTCCAACAACATTCATCGACTTAATGAATCGAATTTTGAAGGAATATCTACATAAGTTCATAATTGTCTTTATTAATGACATCTTAATATATTTACGCTCGAAGGAGGAACATTGGGAACATTTGAGGATTGCTCTTTCTATTTTGGCCAAACATAGCCTATACACGAAATTCTCCAAATACGAATTCTGGCTGAACAAAGTAAGTTTTCTTTGCCACGTGATCTCAAATGAAGGCATCGAGGTTGACCCAGCAAAGATTCATGCAGTAACTGATTGGTCCCAACCTAAGAATGCAAGTGAGATTAGAAGTTTTCTTGAATTAGCAAGCTATTATCGACATATTATCAATAGATTTTCAAAAATTGCCCTGCCTTTAATGAGTTTAACAAAGAAAAATGCATAATTTTTATGGACAAAAGAATGCGAGGAAAGTTTCCAAAAATTAAAATGTCTATCAACTACTGCTCCTGTTCTGGCACTACCGGTTGAAGAAGGAAATTTCTGTATCTATTGTGATGCATCTAAGCATGGACTCAGTGGTGTATTAATGCAGAACGGAAAAGTAATTGCTTATGTATCCAGACAGCTCAAACCACATGAAGTTAATTATCCAACTCATGATTTGGAACTAGCCGTAGTTGTTTTCACTCTCAAGATCTGGAGACATTATTTATATAGACAACGATGCAAGATTTACACCGATCATAAGAGCTTGAAGTGCATTTTCACACAAAAGGAGTTAAATATGAGGTAACGGCGCTGGTTGGAATTCATCAAAGACTATGACTGTGAGATTAAATACCATCCCGGTAAAGCCAATGTTGTTGTTGATGCCCTAAGCCGGAAGCTTACTATTATGAGCATCATATGTGAAGAAATGACTAAGGGACTCCATAAAGATGTTAGAGAATTGAATGTATATTTAATGTTTGCTCAGTTGGATATCATTTTGTCAGCATTAACATTGAAGCCTTCCATTTTGGAACAGATTTGAGAGGTCCAACAGGATGATAGCTTATGCAAGGAATTTAAGATGAATCCGACACTAGCAAAGTATAAGGACTATTCCATGTCTGTTGATGGAATAGTAAAGTTTAAAGGTGGATGGTTTGTACCCAATGATTCCCAGCTACGTACTACAATTTTGCGAGAAGCTCACTCTTCAAGTTTCTCTATTAGTCCTGGATGCAATAAGATGTACAAGGATCTCAAGACTCATTATTTTTTGCCGGCAATGAAGTATGATATTGCAGAATATGTGGGATTATGCTAGGTTGGTCAACAAGTTAAAGCAGAACATCAGAGACCCAGTGGAGCCTTTGCCGATACCTGAATGGAAGTGGGAGCATATCACGATGGACTTTGTTACTGGTTTATCGAGAACTGTCAAAGGACATGATGCAATCTGGGTAATTGTGGATAGACTAACCAAAGTTGCCCATTTCTTACCTGTACAAATGACTTATAAGATGAATCAATTTGCCAATTTATATATCAAAGAGATCGTTCGACTACATAGTTTACCAGTTTCCATTGTTTCTGATTGAGATTCATGTTTCACCTCTGCATTTTGGAAGAGTTTAAATAAGGCTATGGGTACTGAATTAAAATTCAGTACGACCTTTCATCCCCAAACTGATGGCCAGAGTGAAAGGACAATCCAAACACTTGAAGATATATTACGAGCATGTGTATTAGAAATCCAAATTGGATGGGGGAAGATATTACCATTGATGGAATTCGCGTACAACAATAGTTTTCATGCTACAATTGGAATTGCACCGTATGAGGCATTATATGGTAGGAAGTGTAGATCTCCGTTATATTGGGGGGAAGCAAGAGAAGTTAAATTTTTCGGCTTTGATATTGTTCAACAAACTGCCGAATCTGTTGCTTTAATCCGTCAATGTATGCTTTCAGCTCAAAGTCGCCAGAAACGTTATGCAGATCATCGTCGGAGAGACTTGGAATTCAATGAAGGGTATTTTGTTTTTCTAAAAGTGTCTCCTTTCAAATGAATTATGCGTTTTGGCAAAAGGGGAAAGCTAAGTCCGAGATATATTGGTCCCTTTACGGTCACTAAAAGAATAGAGAACATAGCTTATCAATTGCAATTACCAGCCTCAATGGATAGCATGCACAACGTATTTCATGTTTCAATGTTAAAGAAATGCCTTGGTGACCCAACTCTCATATTACCTTCTCACGATGTGCAAATCCAGAAGAACCTTAGTTACGAAGAAAGACCTGTGCAAATTCTGGACTACAAAGTAAAAGAGCTTCGACACAAGCAGATTCCATTAGTGAAAATATTATGGCATAAACATGCAGTTGAAGAAGCTACGTGGGAAAGAGAGGAGGAGATGAAAGCCAAATGCCTAGAGTTATTTGATTAGCAAATTTTGAGGATGAAATTTATTTAAGGGGGGAAGATTGTAATATCCAAACATTTTATTGGGATTAGAAATATATTATTTATGAATTTTGGAAAGTTTAGAATGATTTTCTCATGGGATGTAATACCTCGATATTCCGTAATAAAATGAAGTCCAAGATAAATACCCATTGAATGGCAAGTCATGGCCCATGGCAGTATTAGGGATTGAGGAGAGTCCAATAGAGGCCCAAGGAAGGAATGGATTGAATAGGAAATGGGTAAAATTGAAGATGGACTGAAGCAGTCCAGGGCCCAAGCCCACTGCACGTGCCGCCTAGACGTCAATGGGCACGCCGCTCTGACAGCTGCTTGACAGCACGCCAGTCGACACGTGCCTACAACCCCGACAGCGCACCCGCCTGCCTTTACCTCCCACCCGCCAATGTTGACTACCACGCCAACTGTCGACCACCTCGCCCAGCGCCGCCTCCCCCATGCCACCAGTGGCAATTCTTCACCTAACATTAAATTTTTGGATTCTTTTATATATTTGATCATGTTTTTATGTTCCCTAGAGTTTCCTATAAATAGATGGGCAAGCCTTCAATGAAAATCATAACTTACAACTAGAAATTTGAGAGCATTTTTGCTTAAAGAGTGATTCTCTTCTTGAGGTCTCTTTGAAGACTTGATCTTTTTCGATTGTTTGCTTGAAGAGATCAAACTTAATAGCTTTGGTTCAACCAACAAGTTTGGTTTGGGTCAAGCTCATTTCTTTGGTAGTTTCAGTTCTTATCTCTCCATAGATAATGAGTTGAACTCTTAATCTATTTGCATCTCCAAGGTATCCTATGAACATTCCGCATTGTTGTCGGGTCTTAGATATTTGAGGGTGAAAGGGTGGAGGAGGAGTTACTCGAGAATAAAGAGAAGTTACGCTTTAGGAAATTCTACCGTAGGAAAATTCTACAAGAGGTATAAAATAGGATGCGATGGCCAGTGGAAGCCCTACATCACAGGATTTTATGTTTTCAATTACTTTAAATTATTGTTGAAAATACTATTGGAATTATTCATATAGATTAACGATAAAATAAGCGTTAAAAATATCATTAAAATGATGTTAACATAACTATAAAAATTATCATTGTAATTAATGCACGAAATAACAAAGAAAATACTTAAACGTAAAAATGAATAAAAATACATAAATTGCCTTGATTTTATATATAGACTGTAGTATTGCTTTTAATTCCATTGTATTATTATGAACTGTACATGCATCATGTTAGGGCTTATAAAACTGCTGACATATGCATAACATGTTAATAAATGAACCAATAAACATAAATAGGTGTATGAGATCGGTGGTGACGCCTCTAATAGATGCATCTTCTAGTTAGAGTGACAGTTAAGCCACAAGACAGTATAATGGATCCAACTTCCGTAGATTAATAAGATCTCATACATCTAGACTATTAAGTGAAACTAAATGGCATGTAGAGGGGATAAGTTCTTCTCTAAAAACGACTGCATAAGCATTTCATAGCATATGCATACATTCTATTTATTGTTGAGCCTCGACTTATTGTATTACCCCTGATGTAGGTAAATATTATTAATGAAAAAGGAGAATGCATTGTCAGATGAAATCTTAGGTTATCAACTGGAGAAGACCTGATGAATTATAGCTCAAGAAACATTAGTTATTTTAAATTATAATTTTATTCACTAAATGATTTGTATAATATGGACTACATTTTAAATTGTTTAAAATTATTATTTGAATTTATTCTGCTAAATTACTCTGATTTTCTACTTAACAATATATATTTGAAAAGATGAAAAGAAAATTTTAAATTTTTCCATAAAATTGGAAGAAAGAAAATTGATTTTTATAATTGGGGCATTTCAATAATAGTAAAGGAAAACGAAAAACGAAAAACGAACGTAAAACAAAAACAAAAACTGCATTGTTTTAAAAGCTGCATAGCATGTGCATGTTTTATTTTATATCACTTACTGAGTCTTAGGCTCATAGTTTAACTCTTGTGATGTAGGTACACGTGAGAACAGGTTAAGGAACAATTGATGAAAGATTTGCACGTGCTGATCTTATGGCTAACTAGGCTAATGGTATAAGGAAAATGGTTTGAAAAAGGTTTTTAAAAGTTATTTAATTATAAAAGAAAATGATCTTATTTATTTTATTAAAATGATAAGTTTTCTGCTGTGAAAAGAAAAGTTTTAATTTTATGAGATTTCCAAAGAAAAAGGTTTTCAAAATTATACTTTTTAAAGTAAAGAAAAATCGGGTCGTTACAATTTCGGTCTATGACTCTTGTTGTATTCCTAGTTTTGGTTTGGGATTTTGACATCAGCTTGGTTTTAGATTCTGGCAATGTCCCCGATTTCGGTGCTTACATCTAGTGGCATGTGTGGCTTGTTGGCTTGGCTTTGTTGTCGTCATTGAGGAAGAGATTTTATACTTAGTTGCATTGCATTGCATCATGGTTTTCAAAATGTATTTTGTGGTTTGCCACACATGAAAAACACGATGTAGAGTGTTCAACAACATGTTAGTTTTTATACTTTGTATGTACATGTTTACGTTACGTGCATGATTTTCATGGTGTGATATAGTTCTCATATAGGAGGTTGAGTTATCTTGATACTTTGGATGGTTTCGGTGTCAAAGTATCATGAGGATATCCCTGATATATCTTCTACTACGTGAAAATGTTTTGTTTGTTCGTTATGTGAAAATGGGTAATAAGGCGGTGTTGATGTGTCCCTTGGGTTTCGAATCCCTAAACCTGATCAGAGTGTTTATGTATTTGAGTTGTGTTGCCGCTGACTTGTTCGCCGAAAACTTCTATTAGGACCTAGATCTTTATATCGCACTCACAGTATTTTCTTTCGGGCTTATGAGGAGCTGCCATCTTCGGATGGTCGCCTTTCTGTGTGTTTGCTCAGAGGGGTCCTTGTGTGACTCTCCTATTTCACGGATCCTTGTTTTGACTGATGAAAAATAATGGAGGTTTATTTTCTTATAGCTAGCTAGGTATCTAACAATGTTTTGATGATTGCCTTATTAGTGGCTCATGAAGCTTGTTTGATGATAAAATATGTTTTGAAAATGATTTTTAAACTCATACCCGGTTATGGTAATAAGTACGGACAAGGGCACAGACTCAAGTACAACATTTTACTTGGTCATGGTTTTGATAGAAAAGATTAAACTAGTTTTTACTAAACATTGCATTTAGTTTAAGTTCACTCCTTAGACTATTTTTCCCCAAGGATTTATGTATAGGTTCTAAGCGAGGTCTCTGTGGAATGTCTGCATGTGCTCCCCTTTTTGGGCGCTTCGACTTCCCCTTGGATGGGTAAAAGTCCATTGGTCCTATCCTTTCATCTCTGGTACGTAAAGGTTTCTTGTTTGGTTTCGTTTCCTGCACAATGTTTTTCTTTTGCTGATATGACACTATCTTGATTCTTATTGATTATTCTGTGGACTTTGACCCATTGGTTTTGGCTTTTGGACTTCATATTGTATTAAGACTTTTGCTGACTCGCTAACCTTGGGTTGAGCGATTGGATCCTCTTTGAGGATCGGGTTGTCTGACTTGGCTTTTCTGTTGGCTCACTTCTGGGTCATGACACAAATACTACACAGTTTTTATTGACAAAATAAAACACTCAACTATGGAAAATGAGCGAAGCAAATATCCCTGTCACGTTTTCCATTAAAAAACGTTTTCTTTCAATTGCGGAACGTTGTCTTTCCGCTGCAGAAAGTGAGTCATTGAAATAGGACTCAGGAAAGATTACTTTTCGCAGAAAAGGGATGACTTTCTGCTACAAAAAAATTACTTTCGGCTAAGAGAAGATGACTTTCAGCTGAAGGAAGATTACTTTTTGCTAAGGAAAGTGAGTTATTGGAATATGACTCAAGAAAATAGAATTTGAATTTGTAGAGCAGATATGGTGATGAGAACTGGACGATGACGACAGACCAGGAAGAGGAAAGAAAAGATGGTGACGAAAAGACCATGCCGGTGCTTCTCGGCAATGAGCCGGATTTGTGGGAGGGTCCGTAGTGGAAAGCTCTCGATTTTTTTGTTTAGTATTTATGGGCTTTCGACATTGTCTTTACGGTAATATTGCGATTTTAGCATAGAACTGAAGTAGAATTAGAATTGCAGAGCAGTTCAGCCTACAGTTTTTCTAAAATTTAACATTTCTTTCAACAAGTTATGACAATGTTTGCGCCGTTCATTTTTCATAGTTGAGTATTTTATTTGTTAGCTAAAATTGTTTAATAGTTAATTTATCATTGATATGATAGTTTAATAGTTGTTTTGCTAATTTCTCTTATGTACATGAACTTCAATTGTCAACGTACATAAGACATTAATTCTTAAAGAAATGAACTTGTGTTAAATTAAGTTGGACTTCAAAATTTATGTTGTCAGGTTAAGACCAATTTCATTGTTTCGATAATGTTTTACCATTTAGAGAATTAACCAAAGACTACCTTCTATTTTTTATTTCTATTTATGTTTGTTTCACAAGAAAAGAATAATTTTGGTTAGGTGTCATTCATTAATTTCAACCAATGTATCGTAATTATTATTATAATAAATGAATGATGAATTTAATTTTTTAGGATATAAAAGTATAATTATATTATATTCCTAACATTATTTTCTTTTCCACAAATAAAGAAATTGAAAAAAAATTGCGATTTTTGAGAAACAACATAAATTCTAAAAATACAAAACTTGTGAAATCTTTCTTCTTCATGCATCCTACCAGTAATATGAGCAGAGTCTACCACTAACACTTTCCCGAGAAAATCCACCTTCTTCTTGATTTCTCACCTCCGATTTCAAACTGGATTAGGGTTCGTTTTCCTCTTAGTTTTGGTAGTAAGTGTTGCCTCTTATAAACATGGCAAACCGCGGCGACAATGTAAGCTGAATATTTTTTTTCATCTTGTTTTGTGATCTTAAGTTTGAGTTGGTGAAGTTTTTTCCCTGCTCCAGCACTTTGTGAGAATTTCTCCCTGTTTTCAGGTTATTGGAGTTGATAACACATTTAGGAGGAAGTTCGATCGAGAGGAATATTTAGAACGAGCTCGGGAGCGTGAAAAACAGGTTTGTAGCCATTATAATTTGTGAAGCTTATCCTGTCCTTGATGCGTAGTTCTTGTGCTTTCCACATGACGTGTTCTTTGTTATTTGTGCTTACTTGTAACTGTGATCCAGGAGTCCGAAGACCCGTCTAAATCCAAATGTAAGTTATACTGTTTACATCATACTCTTTGCTTTATTTGAATTTTTTGACCACTCCATGCTTGTACTTCTGTTAGAAGAATTTGAACCATTTGAATTTTGGTTGATTCTAGCAAAAGGTCCACCGGTTCAGAGGAAGCCTGTGAAGCACAGGGATTTTGAAGTAGACCTTGAATCGCGCTTGGGGAAAACTTAGGTGATTTGCTTTACCATTGAGGAGCTCAAGTCTTTATTTTATTTTTTTGAGTGTGATGATGTCCTTTTTTTGGTGTAAGCTAAACCCTTACACTGTAGTTGTTCGGTATGGATACCTTGGAAATTTTGGCGAGTTTAATATTTAATATTTTAGGGTGGCATAAGTCTGCATTACTCTGCACTGTACGAATCTGTAATTTGTAGATTAGTTGATTGTGAACCCTTGACTGGACTTTTAGTCTTATGTGATTACTACTTATTTCTTATTTTTTAACTTTGCAGTATAAAATCTTGGGTATCATGCTCATTAAAATGAAGAAGAGTTAAAAATCTTTTATGGGAATTTTTAAGGTTATAATGACTGACTGTCGTCTATCACTGTCATGAAGGAGAAAGAAATGAGGGGAAATAGAGCAAGTGCAATAGAGAATTTGTTTCATTTTTAACTAGTTATTTACATTGTCATACGCTCATATGTGATGCAATTGAATAAATTGCACATTTAGGTCATGTTCTAATTTTTTATGCTAACTATTTTTTGAATTTGTGTTTTGCAGGTTGTTACTCCAGTAGCTCCTTTAAGCCAGCAGGTTTTACCCTCCAACCATGTTTCACTGTCTTCTTTGCTTTCATATGCTTTTATTTGTGCTGTATCTAGCTAGAGGCCTCAACTTGTTGTGTTATTTTCTTTTTGGCGTCATTGCTGTTCTTAGTTTTATAATGTCACTACAAATATCAATTCTTTAAGTATGTACTGAAAGTTTCACGTAGAGAATTATGCTTTTAGTTTGTGTTGAGTACAATGTTACTATTTTTTTTAATTAATGGGCCATTCTGCAGGCTGGATACTATTGTTCAGTTTGGGAATGCGTTGTAAAGGATTCCGCGAACTACTTAGACCATATTAATGGAAAGAAACGTAGGTGTTCATTTATTGATGCAACTATTTCATATATAAATTATGTTTAGTATTTTGACTCTCATTTAGAGTCTCTCTTTAAATTATTTACTAGATCAAAAGGCATTGGGCATGTCTATGGCAGTAGAACGAGCATCTCTTCAGCAGGTCCACTTCTACAAACACTAAAAAAAGTTTGATTTGGCCTGAAAGGTAGGGGTGGGCATTTCGGGTTCGGGTCTGGTTCTGGACCGTTCGGAACCGAGTAGTCGGTTCTCGGTTCCGAGAAGCCGGTACCGAACCCGGAACCTTTTGGGTCTGGAACCGAACCCAAACCCATGGTCAGTTCCGGGTCCGGACCCGGCGGTTCTCGGTTCTGAGAACCTATTTTCCAGGAAATCAATTTCTGTGTGTCTTCATCTCCCCAGCAGCAACGACGAACGAAGCGCTGCTACC
>CM039485.1:15087129-15215049 GCA_022433065.1 Begonia loranthoides
GAGGGGGGAGGGCGACGCAGAACAGATCTGGAGTCGGGGAGAGGGGGCGACACAGAATAGATCTGGGGTCGGGGTGGGAGGGCGACGCTGAACAGATCGGAGGGGAGGGTTGGCTTCTGATTTCTCAATAGAATTTCTGATTTAAGGAGAAAATTTCGGTTCTCGATTCTTTACCCTCTAGAACCGAGAACCAGAACCGATTTAAACCACAGAACCGATACCCGAAACCGTTCCCTTAAATAGAACCGAGAACTAGAATCGAACCCGGAACTGAGGTCGGTTTCGGGTTCGGTTCTCGGTTCTCCTTGGTTCTGCCCACCCCTACTGAAAGGGGCTGATCAATGATCGATCATTTAAATTATTTTTGTGACATTCCGGTACAAGAACGGTTTGAAAATCCTAAGAAGAGGAAAACACCTGGCAGCTTTAGGGCTAAATGTGAATATAGCAGATAGATAAATGATTTATGTTATTTACTTGGGAGTCATTTACTGTGATGTAAATGAGATTAAGTCAGGATCGAACAAAGTTTCGACTGATACGATGATATGACAAGACATGTTTCGTTTTAACTGTGATTGTTTTATCGGATAAAGAATGTTTGACTTGTTACTGTGTCATAGGAACCTCGAAAAGTTCACGTCTGTCTAGATTAACATCGCGCAAATGCTGCTGTCTGGTTAGATTAAAAACAGAAACCATCCGAAAGGCATGAAAGCGCAGAGGGTGCTCCATTTTAGCAATACATCTGCCCTGCTTCTTTCACCTTCCCAGAGCCATCCTCCAATGAAGTTCCATAAGCGCCAAAAATCATCAAATTTTGGTCGAAACAATGAATGTCATTTATTTGTTTAGCTACCTTGGTTGATTGGCGTAACTGCAGCTTGCTTGGATCGCATCTCTAACATTTTGGACAGAAGCTCCATTGCGGAACAAGAAGTTTGCCATCATACTATTGACGTAGTCCAGCACGAGTTGTGTTTCTTCAAGGCAAGGTCCATTGCAGAAGAGACGAATATCATTGGGAAGAACATTAATATGGCCACTCGGAATCAACCGATAGGCCTCGTTGCAGCCAACGTCGGTCTTTGAAGCCGTCGTTCATAGATTTTACAATCACAGGTAAGCAATATAAGAAATTTACTCATAAAATGAAAAGAAATGAAGTTCCACTCACAAACTCTCGGTTGACACATTGAAGGGCGTTCTCTACCAACTGCCCAGGAAACACGACCTCTCCGTAGCATCGTGAAAGGGAGAGAAACCCATGTGATGAGGAGCAGATGAAGAAGAAAGTGAGAGAAAGAATGAGAGGATGGCGAAGTAAGGAACCAGAAGAGCAGCATATGAAGAGGAAAAAAGCCAGGAGGCTTCGGTTGGAGAGAAAAGCCATTGATTGCACCTGCAGTGGAGGAGTGTGTGAGGTAAATCCAAGTGAAGGAAGAGAAAGAGAGATGAACATTTAAGCATTGAAAAAATTAGAAAGAAACAAAAATTAGGCCAACCCACTGGATGAAAGTAGAGAGACACAGAGACAGACAGAGAGAGGTGATGACAGAAGAAATGGAAGAGAGGGTGGAAGACAAATGAAGGGAAGGAAGAATGATGAACCACTCTCTCTCTGCATCATCTGTCTTGGCCAACCATCCTCTCTCTATTATTATGTACTTTCCTAGAAAGGAAGAATACTCTTAAATAAAAAAAAAATTAAAATACACGTGTTAAAAAAATAGTGGAGATGCGGGGTATCGATCCCCGTACCTCTCGCATGCTAAGCGAGCGCTCTACCATCTGAGCTACATCCCCATGACATTTTAGCGGCTAGATAATGCAATAATTAAATACTATAGATTAGCATGATGAATAATGTTTCAAATATTGTGATTATTCTTTGTATATTTTAAGAACCATATTCTTATCTTTTAATAAATAAATCCTTTCAAGTTTTATAAAATTTGTAGTATTAACCAAACTTTATTTTTGGCCAAATTTAGAGAAATTATACACGTGTTGTCAAGGCCTAATCCCACCGAGTCCTAACTTCTAAATTCCTGACGTGAGAGACGAGTGACCTACATGTTCAATCTTCACAATCTAGCCAGAATGCAACTCATTTTCAAATTCACCCATTGTCTTAAAATAGGAACTAATGAGCTTACGACAAAAACATTCATTCTTAACATGAAGAGTTATAAAGATTAAACATACAATATTCTAATTTATAATTTCAACTTTCTAACCACGGGCCAAATAAAAGATGAATAAAACTCACAAAGAAATTTACAAATCTTATTTAAACTTTATTCAAATTTATTTAGGTCGTACTAAACTACAAAACCAAAAAGAATAAAGCTAAAATATTCATCAACCCAACTTGTCCTTACCTTTTTGTCTTCAATTGCTGCCACCTGTTTCTGCAAGATTGGGGGGAACCACATAATAATATTTATAAATTCATTAAGAATTCTAATATAAAGATTAACTAAACTAAATCGATATTACATGTACGTGCTACATGAATTGTCTTCACACACTTCAAGTGTTATGTGTTATACAAAACTCTCTAAATATTTCTAATCAATGTCTAATGTCAATTTATATTTATCATAATCCTATATATGTAAAAGATATATATCGCTTATGTGAATATACTTAGAAACATGATATTAGAAATCATTGCCTAAATGTCACAATCTCTAGACTCATATATTGTAACGACCATCTTATAAACATACCTTATCATATAAAAATTTTCTTTTCTTTTCTTTATTTAAAACGTATACGAGAGGAAATCAATCAGAGTAAGTAAAGCGAAAACTAATATTAATTTCAAAATATGGTTTTTAACACTTTAAATTAGAGTCCGTCATTTAACAAAACATCTAAACATTTTTCGTATTTCCCAAAATCGTTAACTGTTTCAATATTCCAATTTTACTTCTTGTGAGCCATAACCCTAAGGTCAATTCCGCTGGATAACTCATTGTGAACCACTCCCTCCTCAGGTATATAGCTCGTATTCTGTACATCATTTGCACCACAAGCAAACTATGAGCTTAACGCTCAGCAAGAAGTAAGATGCAGTGTGATACATGCATAAGTCTGATTATGCAGAAAGGAATCCATCCAATATGTCTTTACTCAGTTTCATATAGTTAACTCATATATTAAGTTGAGACATTAGGGATATTACCCACAAGGAGAATAATTCTTGGTCGAAATCTAATCCTTGGGAGACAGAATCTCGCATCCCAATAAGGGAAGAGTTTAATCTCGAGTCTCTCGGTTAGATTCAAACTATCTCCCCAACCCCCAATTCCATTTATATTTATTTAGTTTGGTCTCTTCCATGCAATGCATGCAAATACCAACCATATGGTATTCCTATTTGTTTATAACCATGATGCATGTTCATGTATAACTTAAAGCAATATATGTATAACTTAAAGCAAAGACTATGACCAAGCCAATAGCATGGATTCTTGGAACATAAATAATAACAGGATCACAACAATTAGGTGATATCATATAATAAACACAGGAAAACATGTGACATCACAATTAGTACCATCATTTCTTTTCAAGCTTTGTACTGTATTGTAATACCCCGATAATATTTTTCCGTTTATATGATGTAATGAATTTGGAGGAAATAAATATATTATATTTCAATATGGCATTTTATTGGATTAATACCGTGTAAACATATGGGGAATTGTTGGGTGTGATTATGGTACAAAATTTTAATGGAAATTGTACAATATGAGTTTTCAGACGAATCACGGTCGAGGCGCGGACACCATTCCTCTACCAAAAAATGGGATAAAACAAAGAAGAGAAATATGGACTGAACCGGTTTGGTTTGGCTCAGTCCAAAATTACTGAGTGGCCGGTTGTTAGCAAAAAGGAGAAAAGAAGTAGGATTAATTGGAATTAAAATAGAAGAGGATTAAATGAATATAAAGTAAATGAAATTAAAATAAAATGAGAAATGAAGAGGATGGGAGAAGTGAACTGGTTCATAGCATTGAAGACAAAAGGAAGGGAAATTTCATTTGGCTCATGGCCATTCACAAAGAAAGAACAGAGGGAGAGAGAGAACAATCGGGAGAAGGGGAGAGAGAGATCAAGAGGGAGATGGAGACTGTGAGCGGGGGACAACGATGATGAAGCTTGGCTCGGGTTCGTTCCAGAGGGCGTGCGAGCTACTTGTTGCGGCTTGTGGAGCGACGAATGGTTGTGGCATTGGGCTTCATGGGATGGATCGACGGAGCATCTGGTCGGGGTGAGCTTCGACACTCTGTCGATTTCAGGTGATCGCCGATGGTGAGGTAGCAATTTCTAGCCTTAGGTTGAATGGTAGAGCTGGCGGTTCGCGATGAATTGGCTGGGACAGTTTGCGTTCCACGTTGGATCAAACTGATCCTTGCTAGTTCTTGCTTTGGAAGGCGACAGCGTGGACATGTGAAGAGGGTGGTGAAGGCAGGGTGTGACTTTGGGACACCCATGGGTGTCCGTGGCAATGGCATGGTGTGCCTCTCTGTGTGAGAAAATAAAGATAGAGAGGGAGAGCGTGCATTCGGGAGAAAAGGGAGAAGAAAAACTGAGGAAGTGAGGGAGAGTGAAGTGCTCTTGGGTGATGAGGGAAAGGTGAGATGAAGGGAAAGAAAACTCTCTCTAGAGAGTTGTGAAGCTGAAGAAAAGAGTGAAATGAGAGAGAGGAGTGAGCTGTTGTCACGTAGGGGGAATGACCTTGAGAAAAATAAAGGAGAAGGGGAAAAGGGTTGCAGGGATGTTGGAGGCTGCTCCTGGGTATTCTTCTGGCATAGGATTTCCCCCTCTATTTATGGATGTATGGTTTTTGTTAGGACTTATGCTTTGGATTTTCTAGAGAATATTGATGAATTGTCTACTGCATGCACAATAGCAATTTATGCTCCCTGTTTATTTACCGCAACATATTTAATTTCTTGTGATGATTACTGCTCGGTCAATTTGGTTTTTTTTTTTTTTTTTTGGTAGGGGAGGGAGGGGGGGGGGGGGGGAGGGGTAGTTCTATTGAGAATTTTAATATGTGATTTTAGAGGCCACTGGACTTTAACTGCCATATGTGTGGAGTTTTGCTTGGTATGTATATGCTTGTTGGTTAAGGACTTTATGCTTGATTATGAGGATGGTGTATGGTTCTGTTAAAAGGGTACATGGTTATGTTTAAGTTGTGAGTGGCCACTTGGTGCTATGCAGGCTGTTGCATGTTAAGTTTATTATTGAAGACTGTTAAACAATTAGTCGGATTCTTAAACGATTAGTTGGATTCAGATTGTGAGATTCTGTTAAGTAATGAATAAGGATTTACGGTTCGGATTAATTTATTGGGATATGTTAGGTTCCGTTTTAGAAGTCAATGAGTTCCTAGAATTGCTATGTAATTAAGGATAAGAAAAAAATGAAATTAATAAGTTGTGATTATTAATAACTAAATGTTATTGAATTGTGAATATATCGAAAACGAGAAGAAAGATAACGATTAAATGCTAATGCGAGATAAAACTTTGAGGTGAGAAATAGGTAGTGTCATTGGCTAGTGGAGACCCTACACCATAAGCAGTGTCTTTCCTTTAGTTGTTTGTTAGTGTTTCCACTATGCTACCTTATTTATTATGTCTATGCTGTTTGCACGTTATTAATTTAATCCCTAAGCATGTTTAGGATGTTAGCATATTGTTATTAATTCCTGTAAAATACCAGCACATCTATTTTGTTATTGCTTTCTTTAAATTACTAAGCATACTTATATCGTTATTGTTTTCTTTAAATTTGCAAAGCATGTCTATATTGTTATTGATTCCCTTAAACTACCAAGCATGCCTATATTATTATTGTTTCTTCTAAATTGCCAAGCATGTTTTAGAGTATATCACTATGTATAGTATGTTAGTAGATTTCTCATGTTTCGTGCTTTATATTGTTGTGATTACTGCTTCATGTCTCATACTTTTATATTGTCATGATTATTGCTTAATTTTTCATGCTTTCATATCGTTGTGATTACTGTTTCTCATTGACATGTATGACAATAATGTTTCTCATTGATATGCATTATGATAATAGAAACAAGTAGAAAATGTCACATCTGGGGTGGTACTCATATGCATTTACGTGAGGAAAAATGAATAAAGAAAATAAATGGAAAGAAAGGAAAAAGGGCAGTTGGAGGATGGAGAAGTAGTTCGGATCTAATTAGGTAGACAGGAAGAAGTTATGCCCTTCCCTTGTTGGGTTGAGAGACTGTCTACCCCAGGTGGTTAGAAGCTGACAAGAGACTACTTTCTTTGACCCAAATTCTCCAATCTCCCAAATCGTTGTACGAGGAATGAATGAATGAAACGTAAAGAAAAGAACGGTTTGGGGCGGTAACCATTCCGAATGAGTTAAAGACATACATCATATTGCATATCTCATTTTTTATTGGGCCTTGGGCTCACAGTTTGCTAATGGTGTAGGTACATGCACGAGAAAATGATGAACAGGTAAAGGAGCAGTTGATGAAGGATTTGCACGGTCGGGACTTATGGCTGGCTAGGCTAAGAAAAGTAAAAGAGAAAAAAGTTTTGTAAATATAAAATACCATTTTATTTACTGTCTTTTAAAATGAATGATTTATGCTTCCGCTGTAAAATGAGAAAAATGAATTTTATAAATAAAGTCTTCCGCTATTAATATAGATTAAATAATGAGTTTTAAGTAAGATGCTTTAATGATAGAGTTTTTAAGAAAAGAACTTTGATTTCAATTGAAGAGTTTTAGTAGGGATTCAGTTGTTTTATAAAAGTTTTAATTTTAAGCGAATTTTTAAAGTAAGAAAAATCTAGGTCGTTACATGTATCACTTTTAAACTCTTCCATATCAACAGTAATGAACTAAATTCACAGAGTCTATTTGTAACGACCCAGTTTTTCTTCCTTTTAAAAATTGCGTAAAAATTAAAACTTTTCTTTTCTTTTTGTAACAACAACGAAAATCTTTATTGAAAACCTTTTTAAACCGTGATTAGAGTTCTTTTAAAAAAAAGCTGAGCTGTTAAAAATCCTTGTTACTTAAACTTGTTACTTAAATCGTGTAAACAATGGAAATCTATAATTATAAAAATCATTTTTCTGAAAACGTAGTGGAAGCATAAATGAATAATTTAAAGACAATAGACACCTATTTACATTATAGTTTATAAAACCCTTTTTCTCCTTTATTTTCTTTAGCCTGGCCAGCCGCAACGCCCGCACGTGTAAATCCTTCATCAATTGCTCCTCAAAAGAGTATCGGCATCATTTTCCTCACCTACACCACGAAGCAAACATGAGTTAACGCCCAGCAAGAAAGGAGATGCAAAACAATGTATGTCTGTAATTGATTATGTCAGAGTGGAATCCACCCAAACTGTTTTTTACTCACAGTCATATATATGTCAACTCATACATTGAGCTGGAACATTAGAGCTTCCGTCGTAGGGAGAGTGGCCGCTGTAGGATCGATATACGCCTGTAGAAAGGGGGGGGGGGGTGAATATAGCGTACCTAATCCTTTCGTGCAATTAGTTAATTTTCTAAATCTCTAAGTGATTTATCAATTAATTAAAACAAACAATGCATAAATAAAGAGTTAAGGGATAGAGAAGTGCACATAGTTTGTTTACGCAGTTCGGCCAACTGGCCTATGTCGGCGCTCCAAGTTCCATTGGAAATCCACTAATTAATTGGCTTACGGGTGCCAATAAAACCTTTTACAAAGACTAATTCTAAGGGTGTCACTCTTTGACTATTACGGGTCGTCAACCTAAATATGACTATTGCGGGGAGTCACTCGTTGATTGAACTTTCAGACATTCAATTGAGCTGTTGACTATTTTGGGGCGTCACCCTAAATTTGACTACTGCGGGGAGTCACCCAAGTGTGATTAATTATTAGGGAATCACCATCTACAAATAAGCACAAGGTAATAAATAGGAAATTAAAGCGCAATCTATCTAATTCGAATTCTCCCAAATATAACTAGCAAGTTTATGGGTTGGGGAGAATTGGATTTAAAATAATAATAGCTCACAGTGATTGCATCGTGTATAAAATTCGGCAGGGCTTCACCATGATTCTTTGTTCGTTGTAGAGAGCTTGGAGTGAACTCATATATATATTCACTAGACTTTTGGACGTCCGCACCCTTGTTCGGTTGTTCGCATTCAACCGTTGAAAACTAGTCGTTGCACAAAATTGGGCTTTTGCGGACGCGGGTTCTCGTCTGGGCTTCGTCCACACTCATCTGAATGTCACATTCGGATTCAGGTTTTTGTTCACATGTCTTCAATATCTCGTCCAAAGTGCACCTCGAAATGGAGAGATTCAAAAGTCTTGTGTTCGCACTTGACTGCAGTCGTCCGTACCTCATCCACAAGAACATTCAGATTGGGATGCAGAACTCGTCCTCGCCTCGTCCTAGGAGCGCAAGTCTTGATTGATTCGGATGACTCTCTTCGTCCGCGGGTCATCCGAATGTATGCTGAATAGATTGGGATGAGTTTTCTCATTCGCAAGCTCGTCCCCACCTCATTCCATAATAAACCATGAACTATAAGATATGCAACACTACATAGACTCAAGTAAACATATTAGCACATTAATAATACCCATTTATAAGGTATTTCCAATAAACACATATATGAATATTATTATAAAATGATAAGAATAATATCCAAAAAATACAAAATACAACTTATTGATTTATTAAATTAATCACCATTCTAGTCATCATCGAAATAAAACTTAGCCTAACAAAAAGGCTAACAGCCGCTTGTTGGCATCTAACCCTTGGGTAGATAGGCTTTCACGACCTGATAAGGGAAGGACATATTCTCGAGTCTACCCGATTACGATCCGAACCACCTCCCAAACCTTCAATTCCCCTTACATTCATTTTCTTTATCCATTTTCCTCACAAAATGAATACCAACCTAACGTGACATTTCTAATTGTTTCTATTATCATGATGTATGTCAATGTGAAGCAATAATCATAGCATTACAAAAGCATGAGACATGGAAAATCTACTAACATGCTATACATGATGATATACACTAAAATACGCTTGGCAATTAAAAGAAACAATCACAATATAGACATGCTTGGCAATTTAGAGGAAATAATAACAATATAGACATGCTTGGTAATTTAAAGGAAACAATGACAATATAGGCATGCTTGGCAATTTAAAGGAAACAATAACAATATAGGCATGCTTGACAATTTATTGATGACATAAGCGAGCATAGGCATAATAGACAGGAGCATCAATATATATAAAATTACACGAAGCATAGAAATGTTAACAAACAACCAAGGTAAAGACACTGCTTGTGGTGTAGGCCTCCACTAGCCAAGACTCAATCTCAATTCTTACCTCAAAGCTTTAACGCGTATTACCACTTAATCGTTAGTCTTCGTCTTCTTTTCAATACCTTCACAATTCAATAACAATTACTTATTAATAATCATAACTTATTAATTTCATTGTCTCTTCCTATTCTTAATCGTATCATAGATCGTGGAACCCATTGACACCCCAAAACGGAACATAACCTATCCCAATAAATTAATCCAAACCGTAATAATACAATGAAGTAAAGCACGACTCAATTAATTATCCTAACATGGAGAATATGTGACCAACCAACGCAATAGCAGTTAAAATCATCCAAACGTGCAGAGCATATATCTAACGTTTAGAACACTTAACTTAAATCTCACAGTGCATGAATTTAACCTAATATACTTGCATAATACCCCTCGTAATCCATTAAAATCCATCCAAAAGTGACCAAATTACAGATTAACAACATGCTTCACAAAACAATTCACAGATTATCATAATAGCCAAACCAACGCAGTAGAGAGCCTAACATTTAGCAGTACCCACGGTTCCAAAATCAATCCAAAGGCTATCACAGAAATCGGCAGAACATAACATAAATCACCCCACATTTACAGGCACAAGTCATATATTTCTCAGCACAAAACATCAGCAAAGAGTAACATTCATGCTTTATTATCGATCAATATGACAGTAGCAAAATCATTCCTTAACGACTAACCCTTGTTCCATTCACTAAACTATAACACCACATTTAACACTCCACCATCATCGGCAAGTAACACAAAACAAACCAACATCCAACATATTAGCATCCAACACCCACAACCCAACAGTCTGAAGGTAGTAGAAATCCTTACCCCAAAGGGATGCCCGAAACCGCAGCTCACACCCACGACCTCCACCAACAGCTCCCAGTCTCCACCCAATTCGTAGCAGCTCACCAACAACAAAACCGAGTCAGTTAACAAAGTAGAATTCTATAATAATTGGCAATGGAGGTCAAGAACCCAATTCACAGGAGACTTACCTCGCAGGGAAAGATCACATGGCAGTAGAGAGCTCACACCGCCAGCCGCCATTGCTGCTCGAGAATACTCGAGAAGAAGGTAGGGGAACTGACCAGCGGGAGCACACCCCTAGCTCACCTTCGAAGTCCCAAACACCCAAGAAAAATAGCCAGCAGCTCCCACACCCTCAGTCACCTTCTCACTTCACTGCCTCGTCCAAAAATCACCAGCACACACTCACCACCTCCCCTCTCTCTTCTCTGTAATTGAAAATGCCAGCACAACCCCCCAGTCTCTTCTCCCCCACTTTGTCTTTTTATTCACCCGCCTCAATTATTTCTTGACAACATCTTTCATTTTTCTTCTGCAGCACAATTATGGCTTTGCAGCCTCTTGAAGATGGCTGCCTCCTTCTTCAATCTGCCAACCATTTCCCATATCCCACATAATGGTTGCCATCTGTAAAGGAGTATCATGCATAATTGTGTCGGTAGAATAATAAACCTGTTCACATCAGGTTCGGCATGTATCCAGGCCACAAGCACTCAACCGCAGTCCGACCTAAATCCCAAGCCCCTGCAATTCGTCCCTGCAAACCCTCTGATTCCAAATTCCAAATCACATTATCGTTTTGGGAGAATCAAGGGAAAATCATCAGGAGGATCGCCATACACCCACTGCAGAAAACATATTTTTTGCCAAACTGTGTGGGAGCGATTGACATCCTCTCAACTGCCAACCCCGACCAGTCTAATGCCCAATTTATTTTTTTCGCCAAACTGTGTGGCACCAATAGTGATGTGTCCCAAAATTCTCAAGAAACACTTGATTAAAAATCTGCTCAATAATCTATATTTCTCTGTCCACAAATATTCAAAGGGATATAACTTCAAATTCACACGTGAAATTTAGCTGATTTTTGGAGATCACAAAAATAATACATCCTGACGAATAGTATCAAAATTTCAATGCAAAATCCACTCAGAATCTGAAGTTATGATCAGAACAATACAAACCCGAAATCTAGGGTTTACCCGGACAGATTTGACAACCTGTATTCAAACGGCGATAACTTTCTCTGTATACATCCAAAAATTACCAAATTTGGAGGAGAGTAACTAGACGCATTATAGAACAAATCAACAGAAGGAACAAAGTCAAAAAGGCGTGCACAAGGGCTTCGAATTTCAGTCACAATCTCAAATCGCGCAGTTTCTCTCTTCAAGAACAAGGGTTTGTTTAAGCTTCAAAAGTCCATTTCATTGCAGCAAGGAGGGCTTTTAAACCCTAAGAGTTTACAATAAAGAACAAGACCAAAATAACTCTAAGTAGCAAATGACTAAATAGCCCTTAACAATAAAAACAAAAACAATAAATCTGAGTCTGGGTTTTGGTCTCTGTAAAAGAGACATTCGACATAGCAAACGATAACCAAATATAACGTTCAATGGCTCGTTCAAAAGCTCTAGATGTTGGCTACATTTGGTATGAAGGACCAAAGTTGAAAAGAAGTCATCCCAAATGTCGAAATAGCCCTTGAACGTCCACAGCTCAGTTTCTAGGCGAAAATGGAAAACTCACAATTTTCTCCAAAAGATTGTAAAACCTCCATTAGCCCAAATGCCAACTCCTCTTTGTTTATTTGATTCAAAAACCTACAAAATAAATAAAAAGTTAGAAAATAAAGGACCCATTGGCTTGGGCTCAAGTGACGGGAACTTGGGACACATCAAATTGACATTCATTTCAACCTGAAGTTCCCAGTCGACTTGTCCCACGGGATTCTCTCATCCACATTTCGACCACTGTATGAATCCATCCCAAGTATCCGATTTTATTTTATTTTTCAATCCTACTCTTCTCTCTCCTCAACCTTATATTTTCATCAACTTTATATATATATATATATATATATATATATATATATATATATATATATATATTATCTTTACTTAATATTAATGCCTTATTAGTATATACCCAATTTCCCATAATTATCGCATTAATGTACCATATATTATTATGGAATGCATTCACTTTTATCAAAACGTATATTCCACGAAAATTCTCTACATTACATTTATGAAAGAATTTATCCGGGTATTACATTCTACTCTCCTTAACAAAATTTTGTCCTCAAATTTTAGCTAACTAAACAATTTTGGATACTTGGATTCCATGTCTTCTCTTCTTTATCACGTGGCTTCTTTTGCTGAATGGGTCTACCATAATATCTTGACTAGTGGGATCTGCTTTTGTCGAAGTTCTTTAACTCTCAAGTCTAAAATCTGAATGGGTATTTCTTCGTAGCTTAAGTTGGTTTGAACTTCCACATCGTGAGGAGGTACCACTTGAGTTGGATCTCCGAGGCATTTCTTTAGCATTGATACATGGAATACATCGTGCACACCCTCAATAGAAGTTGGTAGCTGCAATTGATTCACCACTTTCCCTATTCTTTTCGTGATTATAAAGGGACCAATATACATTGGACTTAGCTTCCCTTTCTTCCCAAATCGCATAACTCCCTTGAAATGTGATATTTTTAGGAAAACCAAATCCCTTTTGTTGAATTCCAAGTCCTGCCGAGTGTGATCGACATAGCTTTTCTGTCGACTTTGCGCAGCCAACATTCTTTGTCAGATAATTGCAACTAAGTTGGCAGTTTGTTGTATCATATCTAGGCTATAAAACTCAGCTTGACCTACCTCGCTCTAATATAGTGGAGATTTATACTTTCTACCATACAATGCCTCATAGGGAGCCATTCCAATCGTGGCCTAGAAACTGTTATTATAGGTAAACTCAACCAACGGTAACATCTTTTCCCATCCTACTTGGAACTCTAGTACACAAGCACAGAACATATCCTCGAGTATCTGGATTTTCCGCTTGCTCTGACCGTCGGTTTGTGGATGGAAGGCAGTACTAAACTTTCCATGCCCATGGCCTTATTCAAACTCTTCTAGAATGTAAAAGTAAACAGTGGATGCCGATCAGATACAATTAATACAAGAACTCCATTCAATCATATAATTTCTTTAACATACAAGTCTACAAACTTGTAACGACCCGCATTCTCAAACCTTATCTTTTTTTTAGTCAAACAAAAAATTTTCTTTTAATTTATTTAAAACACACGAAAGGAAAAATAATTCAGAATAAATAAAGCAGAAACAAATAACAATTTAAAACATACTTTTAATTTTAACAAAAATCCATGCTTTTAACAAAACATTCATTTTATTTCTTAAAAGAAAACAACATATATTTTAAAATCCCAAATTATTTTTCGTGAGTCATAACCCTTAGGTCAAATCCACTGGGTAACTCAAGTGCTCATGCTGAAATGCTCCTTCCTCTAGTATATAGCATGTACCTTGTTCATCACATACACCACAAGTAAACTGTGAGCCCAACGCCCAACAAGGGATGAGATGTATGAAAGATATTGTATGATGCATGCATATCTCTGATTATGTCAGAAAGGAATCCGCCCAATCTGTTCTTTACTCACAGTCTCATATATTAAGAAATTGGACATTGAAGATAATAAATACATCATTGTGGTCTAGCCTGAGTAGAATAGGTCACCCAATCCTTATGTGGGAAGGGATATATCATACTTCGCTTCTAGGTATCACTGTCACTAGATTCCCCAATTCCAATTTTTATTACATTCATTTTAGCTAGGACATGGGAGAGAATAGATACATCCTTGTGGTTTAACCTAAGCAGAATAGGTCACCCAATCCCTACATGGGAAGGGATATATGTAACGACCCAGATTTTTCATCTATCGTTTATTTCCCTTTTTAATGCGTTAAATTAAAATCTTTTATAAAACTAAGGAAAAACTCTTCTTAAAAGAATATCAGAGTGCTCATTCAAATCATGGTCACCACAATGTTTTTCTTAAAACTCATTTAAATTGTGGGAAGCTAAAATTTATCAAATCTGTTCTCAAATTATAGTGGAAGCACGAACAAAAATATTACTCAAAACATTAATTAAAGTTTAAGGTTAAAAGTGTCACCCATTCAAATTGGGAGTTAGGACCATAGTTAGTATTTTACAAAAGGTGTATACCATTTAACCCTTACAAAAACAAGTGTTTTCTTCTTTCTTGAGCCACCCATCTACGCCGGTCGCGTTTCATCCAGATACTCAGCAGACTCCACGGGGAAGGCCTCCTCCTCTGCTCTCGGTACTACCATCTGTTACCTACATAATAAGTAAGGACTGAGTCAGTGGCCCAGTAAAGGAAATTGAGTTTATGCTTATGTTATGCCTGTCTTTAGTCCTTTATGGAATGGGGGCCATCCAAACCAACATTTTCATTACATTCATTCATTCGTTCCTTACTCGTACATCGAGCTGGAGATTGTATGGTTCATAAGGGATGGAATAGTTGACTGTATCTAACCCTTTACTTGCGATTAGGTCCGCGTTGCTGACAAGGTAGGGGGCTTTGCCTAATCGCGGACTAGATACGCTATCCACCCCCCAACTCCTGTTTTCTTTCCTTTTTCCTTCACTAACATTTTTCCTCACTCAATGTATGTGAGTACCACTCCAAGGTGGCACTCCCTATTTGTTTCTATTAGCGTGATGCATGTTGACAACTAAATAGTGCATATATTG
The DNA here is from genome assembly GCA_022433065.1 of Begonia loranthoides. NCBI lineage: Eukaryota > Viridiplantae > Streptophyta > Magnoliopsida > Cucurbitales > Begoniaceae > Begonia > Begonia loranthoides. Next base: position 15,102,199 of record CM039485.1, read on the forward strand.
AAAGTAAATAATAGTAATTTAATGAAATGATACTCAATAAATAAATGTCGGAATTTAAAGATACATGAAGAGAACAAAAGCATAATTATAGGGTAATTATAAAGGAAACATCTAGAAACGGTGACTATAAATGAAACATATAGAAGAAATGGTGAATAAAACATGCTACTAAACAAGGATACTCACTAGCAAGTATCACGAAATTAGATTAACATGCTTCAAATTAAATGAACATTTTCTAATTAACATGCTCGAGGATTTACAGGAAATGGTAAATTAACAATGCTGGAAGATTTAATTAACTAATAGTAAATTGACATGCTTAAAGACTATATAAAGAATTGGCATGCTTAAAGCTTAGTAGTGAATTAACAGGCAAGAAATCATAAATTAACGCGCATGAAGATTGAACAAGTGATAGTAGGCAAATAGTCAATGACAATGCAGGGGAACATGCTTGCAAGGTAAATGAAAAATTAACATGCTTTATAAGTAATTGGAAAGTTTGAAGATTAAACAATCAATTAACATATAAGTGATTGTTGATTAGCATGCTTGAGGTCGAACATGTACTGATTAATTACCATGCTTGTGGTTAAAAGGAACTAGTTAGTTAGCAAGGAAGAATTGGGTAATTTACATGCTTGATTTATGGCTAATTGGCATGAAGGTTAATAATAATTAACATGAAGTTTTCTAGTCAATTAACATGAAGATTAACAGTTGTCATAGAGATTAATAACCTGAAGATTACCAACTAGTTTACAACATATGATGAACAAAGTAAAGGTTAATCATGCTCTTAACATTTGACTAAAACTAACTACGAAATAGAAAGAAACAGCAAACGTAGGGTGACATGTAAACAACACACATTCAGAACCCAACATGTATCCACAGAATAATTGAACAACCAACAGGGATATAGCTAAGTGATCCTATAAATAAATAGAGTCATTTGTTCCTTTCATTCTCATTCATGCTTCATTCACGGTTCCACCTTACCAGACTTATCTTCAGATAATTGTAAATCAAACTTTTGAAATGAAATTAAAAGCAAAGTATATAGAAAGTAACTACAGAGTAAGTAACTACAAGATAAAGAGTAAAGACATTAAGAAATGTTGTAGGAAATATCGACAGAGTTCATCTAAGAAATTTATAGATTCTAACTACAACAACAACAATAATGCACACACACTTTACTTGTGGGTAGGGCCTCCTTTGGCTAAGACTAACCCAAATCCCTACCTTTAATTGATGAACTAAGACTCACGGATAACTAAACCTTCAACTCCCAGCTTCACCCTTCACACACTCATAGCTTTTTCACACTGAAGAGGACGCAGGGGAGAAGAGAACACAGAGGCAGAAAAGGGAAGATAGGCTCTGCGTAACAAGGGATGGCTGAAGGTTAAAAGAAGAGGGCTTACCTAGAGATGCCTGTACGCCTAGGAGAATGGTGGAGGATGGCTCCACCGCGTGGGTCTGGGCATGGAGGCTGGTTCTTTTTGTCTCGAGAGTGTGAAATAAATGACTACATGACAAATTGTCAGATTTTAAATCCTTAATTTTACGCAAATCTACGATATTTCGGATGAGTGCGGATGCACTGGTCTCATCCGCATTCGTCCGCAAGGGTAATATTCCATAGGCAAAAATTGTGTTCTCAGACAAGGAATGTCGTCCTTGTCCTGTCCATACTGTCCAAATTCATATTCGGACGCGATATGGCGTCCGCATGAAGCATCCGCACGCGTCCAAATTTGTCCATAAATTGGACAGATTCAAATCCACAATGTCCGCCAGCGTCTGCGTGCATCCGGGGTCGTCGGAAAACTCACAGTATAGGCGAATTAGGACTGGATCCCGCATCCTGAGTCGTCCTAATTCACGGGACGACACTCCAAATGTTTGCTGATGACATGACTCATCCGCATCGTCGTCCGAAAACGCCCAGAACAGCATTTCCTCACATTTTTCCACTTAACTTTTTACCCCATAATCTTTTCCCATAATTATATGTCATAATTAAACAAGTATAGATACACAATGTAATATATGATTATCTCCAAAGTATGATTACATCACTTACGCGGGAAAAATTAGTATCGAGGTATTACAATATATCGTACTACACTCCTAGGCATCACCGTCACTAGACTTCCCAATTCCAATTTTTGTTACATTCATTTAAGCTAGGACATTGGAGAGAATGAATACATCCTTGTGGTTTAGCCTAAGCAGAATAGGTCACCCAATCCCTACGTGGAAAGAGATACATCGTACTACGCTCCCAGGCATCACCATCACTAGACTTCCCAATTCCAATTTTCATTACATTCATTTAATCTAGTCTCTCCCAATGCATGATTCCTATCTGTTTCTAAACATGATGCATGTCAATGCAAATTATGAATAAAACTCAACAATATATGAACACTGTAATAGGAATAGTTAAAGGAAACACATTTAAATTTACAGAATCAAACCTAAGTGATAGCATGGAATAAACAAGGGAGAAACATACAGATGCATCGTAATATATAATTCTTTTCAGTCATGTACCATATCATCTTTAAACTTCTTTCTATAGAACAGTCACAACTTCTTAGTGCATCCAAAATAAATAACGAATAACATGGCAAACATCACAATAAACTAACAGGGACTAAACTATTTTTCAATGCATTAATTAGAACCAATTAGAAGGCCGAATATTCATCACCAAAGCAGAATCAAGAGTTTAATATTCTAAGCAACAAGCATAACACATCCTATACTTGTGGTGTAGGCCTCCACTGGCCATGACACGCAATTACCTCTTACCTCACTTGACGATTCCTTACAGCCGCCTGCTTCACTCTACGCCAAAAGCAGCGATTTCCAAACAAGCCAAAGCAACGACCTTTTTCCTTCCTCACGTTCTCTGTACCTGTCTCTCTCTCTCATTCACTCTCTCTTTTCTTTATCTCTCTCTCTCTCACTGTAACACCCTGAATCTTTATATCGGAATGTATTAAAAATAATTGAAAATTAATTTGGGATATTTGGATGTAACACCTCGAAAATACTTTTTGATGATGTAATAATTATGGATAATCTTAATATACGAATATTACGTCAAATTATGCAACTGTGAGCGTAAGTTATGCATGAAAAGTAGAGGGTTAATGTTGAAAATGACCTAAGTATGAAAAACTTAGGAAAAATACTTAAGTGTCGGATTGTGGACGCCGACGGACAGTGCGGACAACACAGGGCAGCGTCCGAATGGATCTATCCTAAATTCTGGACAATTCGGACGATGGCGAGTGAGGGTGAATGGCATCCGAATGAATCTGTCCTGAATTCCAGACAATTCAGACAATACGGATGACTGTGGATGGGAACAAAATGGCGTCCGAATGAATTTGTCCTAAACCCTGGACACTTTCGGACGATGCGGACGATACATGCGGATGACATGTTGCGTCCGAAAGGCACCTGCGGACGGTACGGATGAAGATTGGGGATGCATTTTCTCGTCCCAAATCGACTTTCAGATGATGCAGAGGAGGATTGCAGACGACAACTCGCGTCCACAACATCGGGAATTTTAAAAGAAACCCACTTTAAAATCATCTCTCTCTTCCGATTTCTTGCTGAAATCAACAATCTCTCTTTTTCCAGACCTCCCTACAGATGTCCAGGCCTCTCCCATAGGATTGGAAGGCTTTCCACGTGCCTCTTCCTCTATGGACCTCCACTTGTTGGTTTGTGTGCTTCTCCTGCAGTTGCAGCTTATCCCCTGTAGCAGCTTAATCCTCTCCATCGTCTATATTAGGTAAGCCCTCCCCTTTGTGTTGTATTCTCTGAGGACGTGAATGAATGTGGGAGTACTGTCTTGCTGTGGAATTTTTAGTAAGTGGTGAGTCAAGTGAAAGAGTCCTGTGGTAGGATTGTTCATCCGTGAAGTGCAGTAGAGGTAAGTCTTGATTTGAGAATTTATACATTATGGTTGTAGACCATCCACAGTTTAGGTCAAATTGGTTTTGTGGATTTAATCTAATACTTCCCTTGATTAGGAAATGTGTGAAGGATTGGTTAATTGGGAAAAATTTCTCTTTTGTTGTTGTCTTGGCTGTGGTTGGGTTGTCGATTTTTGGCTAGAAAATCTAAGGTAAGAATTGGAATATTGCTTTGGCCAAAGGAATGCCCTACATTACGGGTTTTGTATGATAAATTGTTAATTTGATGAAAAGCATGAGTAGAATAGCTTATTGTTGAACTGTTGGACGTTTGGATTACAAACTGTTGTTTTGGTAAAAAGTTGTTGAACTGTTGGGCTCTTGGACTACAAACTGTCGATTTGGTAAAAAGAATGAAAAACATGAGTAGAATCACTTGTTGTTAAATTGTTGGACACTTGGATTATAAACTGTTAACATTAGGTTATACGGATTCTGGTTTTGTTGAAAGCATGAATTCTCCATGTTGTGAATATGGACGTTGCGGCTTTTAGTGAAAATCCTATTACTAGTTGAAGGGCTTATGTTAGTTTAACGTCACTTCGAAAATCATAAGGTAGTAAGTTGACTTGAACCAATTGTTGTCTTCCGTTATGGGTTGGTTTTGGTGTAGTGACACGCTATTATGGTTAGTTCTATTATACTAATACCGATTTGTGTGGAAAGTGAATTGTTAGCGTAGAAGATTTACACTTTAGAGCAAGAAAGAATGGTATTATAGACAGTTCAAAGCATGTTCAAAGTAGTATATTAGATTGAAATTGTTCTGTTAGCATAGAGGAGACGTCATTCGCAGTGTTATACTTTTATTCTAGATATAGTTGAATAAACTTAAGCTGTTGAACAAAGCATGTGAATTTCAGATACTACAATTTATGTTTGTTTTAGAAGTATGTCGGAGCTTATTGTGTTTCTTTTATTTTATGAATAAAATGCGATCGGAATATGGAGTTGGAAAGCTGTTAAGTTATTTAATGGGATTTTAGGTTGTGAAATTCTATTAAGCGTTGAATGAAGAAATTGTGACTATGAATAGTTATTAGTGGTTAATTATTGATATAATCAAATGTAATTACAGCTTGAAGGTATTAAAGAAAGGAGAATGACGATCAATTCGGACGCCAGGTAAGTTGATACTTATTGAGTTTTGGTCTTTGGACCCAACATCGCAACAGTTAGGATTTGCATGATGTGTGTTCTTTTAATGATATATTTATTAGACATTTGTACGATCATATAGGAATGTAAGCATTCTCATAGGCATATTGTATGTCATACTTAATATATGTAAATAAGCGTGTGGGGGTTCGGGTAATCGGTGACACTTCCATACGGTAGTATTCCCCCCACGTAGGGAGTGGTAGGTTTAGAGTTAGCTACGTGGAAGCTAGGGTTCACCTTTATCCCATTCTGAAACCCCCAACGTCTTTAACAAAACGACTGGGTATGGCTCATGGTGACACCCTGATTGGCGTGGTTCCTCGTCGGAACCATAGGTTAAGCCACGAGCAATGGACTTATCCATTGTCCCGACTAACAGATGAGATACGGTTCTCCTCTTTAATGCATCGCATGATCATGCATCATATCTGCGTTTTATTTTCTCTGTAATGCCGGCGATGATTTTTGACTTCAGGCGAGGTAAGTCCAGTTGATCTACCTCCTCCTTTGTGTTCTATTGTTCGGGTGTTGGCAGGGGTGTTTGCAGGGGACGAATCGGCTGGACAGTTGCAGGGGCTTCGGATCGCTGGTATCGATTTGGGCATCGGCCCGGGTCTGTGCTTTCCAAATTGGACCGACTTTTCCTCCTCCCGAAACGATATCTATTTTCCATGTGGTGATGAAGCATTGAACCTCCCACCTTGAATTGATAAATTCTCCAGCCTCCTCTGCCTATTTAGTTATGCAGCAGTGAAGTGTGGCGGAGGAACTATGAAATTACAGAATGATAAGGAGAAATGTTATGTTCTGAAGGTGGGTGGCCGAGGGTCAGGGAGGATGAAAGGAGAAAAGAGGATGGTGAGGTTGGCAGCAACACTCTCGAGCTTGCAGGTAGTGGAATTCTTCATTAGTTGATTTTGTCTCTGTTGAAAGAAATCTGCTCTGTTGTCGGGATCCGATTGTGAAATGCTGTTGACTAGCTTTGTTGTTTGGTTAATACATATTCTGTCTTTGGTTAGTGCTGGTTAATTCCAAAGGCATAAATATGTTGAATTTGTCTTGCTGCAGAGTCGTTGTGGTTGTTGAGTGTATGCCACTATGATTGATATCAAATTAGTGTTTGTTGTTTGTTTTGGATGGTTACTGTCCAACTCTGAAGTTAAAGAAAAGTGTTAATTGTTTCCTGTTTCTGGGTTTGGATGTAGAAATCTGTTTATGCCATGATTGTTGTCCATGCAAGGCTTAGTTATTCTTGATTGAAAGTTAATTATGTGGTTGCTGTGTTTCAAAAGTTAAATTACTTGGGGTTGCTGTTAGCCTTACATAGTAGATGAATAATCAGGTTTAATGTAAGTTGATATTGAAAAATCAGAACTTCTTTTACGTATATAATGTTGAGATTCGTTTGATGATTAGATATCATCAAAGTTAATATTCATTAATATTGAAGAGGTTAGTGTTCATGAATATAAGGATAAATAAATGTGCTATGTTGGTTATCGTTTGGATAAAAGAAATTAAATGGTTTTCTACTCTGCTGTAAAAAATATGGTTTTTGTAATAAAATACTATTCGGTTTTATAAAGTAAACTCTCTTTATTATCCAGTCACATTGTTGGAATGAGCAACTATTGTTGGTTATTGTTATCTCGTTATATATGTTAAGATATTGGAATTATTACTGCATGGTTGCTAAGTAATTAAGTTGACTAATGAGGTTTGTTAAGTGTTAAAGAGAAAAAGTATAAATTAAGGTTATTCGTTTATTGACTATAAATTAATGAAGATAAATTAATAGAAATTCGTTAAGCGATAATTAAATTATTAAATAATAAACGAAGAATAACGATACCAAAGTTTAGGATTTATGATTGATAAAAATATTAATAAATAAATTATAATTATTTTGAAGGTATAAAAGGAAATAAGGACAACATTAATTTCTGAAACGCGCCACGGACTGCAGGTAAGTGATACGCATGTGCTTTGATCCTTAGGGCCCTACATCACAATAATATGAGATGTATGTTTCGGTGTTTAAAGTTTTAAATAGCATGTTTCGGTGTTTAAAGTTTTAAATAGCATGTTTCGGTGTTTACAGTTTTAAATAGCATGTTTCGGTGTTTACAGTTTTAAATAGCACGTTTCATTATTTACAGTTTTATAAGCATGTTCTATGAATTGTATTTTTGTTGCGCTATTAAATTCCTCTAGTAGAGAATATATGCATCCACGAGCATCATGCATCATGGTTTTCAAAACGATACAAAAATGAGTTTTTAAGCATGGTTTTGTAAAGAAAATGGAATCAAATATTAAATGGTTAAATAATAAAGTAAAGAAAAAAGATAAAGGCTTAGGCAGATTGTTCCCCCATGGTTAAACAATAAAGTAAAGTAAAGGAAAAGATAAAGGCTTGGGTGGATTGTTTCCCATGGTTAAAGAGGCTTGGGCGAATTGTTCCCCCATGGTTAAAGGTTTAGTTGATGCGCTCCTCATAGTTTAAGGCTTTGGCATGTAACCCATAAATAGAGGCTTGGTGGACATTGTCTCCATGGTTAGAGGCTTTGGGTGGATTAGTACCCCAATGGTTGGGTTATGTTTCCAATGGTAACTAGTTAAAGCTTTGACATGTAACTCATAAATAGAGGCTTGGTGGACATTGTCCCCTTGGTTAGAGGCTTTGGGTGGATTCGTTCCCCAATGGTTGAGTTACATCCCAATGTTAGACGGTTAAGACTTTGGTGTTGAACTCGAACTCATAAATAGAGGCTTGGTGGACATGGTCCCCATGGTTAGAGGCTTTGGGTGGATTAGTCCCCCATTGGTTGAGACTTGAGTTAAATACCAAAGACAGAACAATAAATAGAGGCTTGATGGACATGGTTCCTATGGTTAGAGGCTTTGGGTGGATTAGTCCCCCATTGGTTGAGGCTTGAGTTGAATACCAAAGGCAAAATAATATGGTTAAAATCAATAAAACGGTAAAAGAAAAGACAGAAGAGAAACATAAACGGAAAACTAAAAGAGATTTTAAAAGCTGCATGACATGTTCATCATAACTTTTATTTTATATCACTTACTGAGCCTTAGGTTCATTAGTTAAGTCTTCCGATGTAGGTACACGCACAGGTGAACAGGCTAAGAGACAGTTGATGAAGGATTTTCATGGTGGATCTTGTGGCTGGCTGGGCTAAAGAATTAAAAGGAATTTATTTGTAAAAGAGTTTGTAAATTATTTAATATTCTTTAATATTTTATTTTAATTCCGCTGCGTTTTCATATAGATTCATTCAGCATGTTTATTATTGAATTCAATTATATAGCATGTTGATCAGTTAGAGTGATCAATAGATTCGATTGACCCTCAAGCATAGTTAGCATGTTAAGTATATGTCTGTCATTTGTTGCCACAGCATGTTTCCATGTTTAACCTAGCTTAGTTCAATGAGCATGTTTAGTTAGTTATAATTGTCATACGTTACTTTATTATCTTATTGTGTTCGCCCGCTGTTACAATTCGATATCATAATTGTTCCTCGTATCTACATATGCTTTCAATTATTGTGATTCATTATATGCGCAAGTTCAATTGTAGTATGTTTACTTCAATGTGCGTTTCAATTTCCGTTAATGTATGTTATAACGCAGTATGCTTCTTGTTAATAGAAAATCGTAGGGAGTGCCACTTTGAGGTGGTACTCACGCATGCATGAGTGAGGAAAAATGCTAAGAAAAATGAATGTTCGGGATGGGCGGAATACGCCCATCATCGAAGAAACCCTCCGGCGGGATACGCCGGAAGGGAAGAAACTCTAAAGGAGGGATACGCTGGAAAGGGAGGAACCTCAAAGGTGTAATACATCGGAAAAGGGACCAAAAGAGGGAGTTGGAGGGCGGATTCTATCCCCTAAGAACCCTCCAATCTCCAACTTGATGTACAAGTAAAGAACGAATGAAAGAACAAATGTAATGAAACGATTGGTTTGGGTGGCCCCCATTCCAAGAAAAACTAAAGAGAGATATGCATAATTATTTTCCCTCATTTTCTTACTGGGCGTAAGCTCACATCCTTACTTGTGGTGTAGGTAAAACGACGAACAGATAAGAAGTAGATGATGAACACATAATGAGGCAAGGATGAATGATTTCACACGCAGGAGACTCGGGCTGGCAAGGTAAAGAAAAGATAAGTAAACGGTTGTGAATCAACGATGTTAATTGACAAGTTTATTTGTCAGACGAAATGTTTAAATTGTTTAGTATTTCCTTATCAAACAATTTTTTTATGTTTCCGCCATGATTATAAGGATTTAGTTTATAACTCTTCTGCATATTTAATAAGTTGGTTTTTACAACGATTTTTAAGAAAGAGTTGGTAGCGATTCGGATTTACGCACTCTGATACGTTTCGTTTTAAAAAGAAATAAATTTCAAATTTTTACGCCATTTAAATGATTTACGAAAATCCGGATCGTTACACTCACTCTCTCCTAGGCATCTTGTGAACAATGGACATCTCCCTTGCTAATCTAACGGTCCATAGTTCGTCCAATATTTCTCCTATGAGACATCCTTTAATTTCTTTGCTATGAGGGACGTCTGTTCCTCAATAAGGGATGTCCATTCTTCATATTTTAGTCGTCCATCTTCTTCTTTGCTATGAGGGACGTCCATTCCTCAATAAGGGACTTTCGTTCCTTAATAAGCCTTTTCTCCCTTTGTTTCAGAAGATGTCGTCCCACTTAAATCTTAACACCATTCTCGTTACTTCTATTTTGGACGTCCTTTGTCCATTAGGGACGTCCCTCGCATCAAAATGATGCCTCTTTCTACTTACTCTTAACAAAAGTCGCCGCCTGATTTCCATCTTCTATAACGGACGTCCATTTTCCCTTGAGGGACGTCTTTCATATCCCAAATGATGCCAATCCACAAAATTTCAACGCCAGATCTCCCTCTATTTGGAATGTCCGTCAACTCTAGAGGGTTTCCATCATCAGTCCACATAATTACCCGCCACACAAAAAATTTTTATTTCTCTGATTATTTATAATTCCTTCATCATATATTTAATAATACTAATACCATTAAATTTCATTCCAACTTTCATTACCAATTTATTTCTGGCAAAAAATCTATAAAAATCACTCCATAATTTTTAATAATTCACTACTAATATTATTCCTAGTCACAGCTTAATCCCGGGGATTACAGAACTGATTCAGCTTGTACGTTATCTCTAGTAGCAAGAAATGGGCAACTTTGGTTAATCTATCAATAATCATTCAGATCATATCATGTCTTCTAGTAGTTTTGGGTAAGTCAGTAACAAAATCTATAGTGATGTGCTCCCACTTCCATTCTGGTATCAGCATTGGCTAAAGTATTCCACCAGGTCTTTGATGTTCTACTTTTACTTGCTGACATACCTGACATAATACTACATACTAAGCAATATCAAATTTCATCACCGGCCAATAGTAATGCACTGTGAGGTCTTTGTACATTTTGTTGCACCTTAGATGGATGGAGAAGCTAGAAGAGTGAGCCTCTCTTAAGATCGCCAACCTCAAGTGTGAGTCATTGGGCACATACCACATGTTTTTAAACTTTACTATTCCATCGGCAGATATAGGATAGTCCCGATATTCCATCGGAGTCGGATTCAACTTGAAATCTTCGCATTTGCCATCCTTTTGTTGGGCTTCTTTAATTTTCTGTAGTATGGAAGGCTTTAGAGTCAATGTTGACAAAAGAGAAGTCAACTTCATAGGAATCATTTGCACCTCTAACTATTGAACATCCTTCCAAAGCCCCAAGGGTATTTGTTGACATATCGTGCTCATGAAGGAAACCCTTCAGCTTAGAGCGTTGGCTACTACATTGGCCTTACCAGGATGGTATTTTATCTCACAATTATAGTCTTTCACAAATTTCAACCATCGTCGTTGCCTCATATGAAGCTCAGTTTGTGTAAAAATATATTTGAGACTCTTGTGATCCATGTAAATCTTGCATTGCTACCCATATAGATAATGTCTACATCTTTTGATTGTAAACACCACTGCAGCGAGCTCTAGGTCATGAGCAGGATAGTTAACCTCGTGAAGTCTTACTTATCTTGAGACACATGCAATTCTTTTTCCATTTTGCATGAGTACTCCACCTGATTCACTCTTGGACGCGTCACAATAAATACAAAATTTGCCTTCCTCATCTGGTAGGGTCAAGACAGGTGCTAAAGGCAGTCAACACTTTAACTCTTGAAAGCTCTTTTCATATTCGTTTGACCACCAAAATCTTACATTCTTCTTCGTTAGACTAGTGAGGGGCAGAGCAATCTTTGAGAATCCATTTATAAATCGTCTATAATATCTTGCTAGTCCGAGGAAGCTTCTCACATCGCCAACATTCTTTGGTTGTGCCCAACCCATAATTGCCTGTATTTTCACTGAGTCTATAACAACGCCATTCTTAGAAATCACTTAGCCAAGGAAACTGTGTAACGACTCGAATTTTCGTAAATCCTTGAAAATGCGTGAAAATTTAAAATTTTACTAAGACCATTGAAACCAAATCAGAGAGCGCCTAAGTCCGGATTGCTACCAACCATTCGTAGAGCTCGTTATAAAATTCAGTTAATAAAACTATGCAGAAGCATAAATAAAAATCATCATTTTGTAAAAACATAGCGGAAGCATTATGAAAATTGTTTATTTAAAACTTTACGGTTTATTAAAACTTTGCGGAAGCGTAAATATTTAATTGCGGGAAGAAATGCTAAACAATAAAAACTAACTATAAATTACAATTTGGAAACTTAATTTAATTACATCATTTCTCTTTTACCCTTTTTATGTGTCTGGCCAGCCACGAACTCCCTCGCGCGTGCAAATCCATCATCTACTGCCTTTATTTTCTGATTGTTATCTTTCGCTACTCCTAGTCCGTACGTTCCTCATAGCGTACTAGTACCTACATCTACACCACAAGCAACTGTAAGCCCGAAGACTTAGTAAGAAAAAGAGGAAATGCATGAAATGCCTCTCTTTAGTCATTTTCGGAATGGGGCCATCCAAACCAATCCTTTCATTAACCATTTACAGTTTTATTACTTTACTTTAAGCCATTACTAGTACTTTGAGCTGGAATTGAAGGATTTCCTTTGGAATGGAATAGTGCTCGGGTCTAACCTTTTACACACAACTAGAACTCCTGTACCCGACCAGGACGGGCTTCGGCTAGTTGCAGACTATACCCGCTTCCCATCCGCCCTTCAATTGCAGTTGTCATGGTGTTCTTATCTAGTTTCTGTACCGAGCTAAGCTGATGGTCCCACAGAAACCTTTATTATCTTATTATCTCATTTCCCAGTTCCTGTGCCGAGCTAAGCTACCGGTACCACATGAACCTTTATTATCTTATTATTTTTACCATTTTTCATCATTTTATCCTCACTCATGCATGCTTGCGTACCACACCGTGGCAGTCCCTATTAGTTTCTATGAACATGATGCATGCTCATACATTTTCAACCAACATGATGCATGATGCATAAGAACATAACATTCATAAGAATTGAAGTACGCATTAAATAGAAGTAACTGGAATTGAAAGCGCATATAAAGAAAGTGAAGCACATTTCATATGAAAAGTAAACAACCATAATGAATAGCACACCCAAGGTAGGTAACATCATTTGAAAACTCAATCATATCAATATACAATGAAATCAGACAAGAAAGGCATGCTCGAATTAATAGAACATAATACTATTAATTAATCTGCAAATTCTCCTAGTTAATTTCCTAGTCCATTTACATGCTTCCTACATTTATTATTCTAGAAGATTATTCTAATTAGTTATCGTAATGGGTTACATGCTCAAGTATATTACAACTATTAAGTTGGTTGGTTATTCTAAGTAGTTTACATGCTCAAGAAGATGCGATTAACAATCTAGTTAGTTACTCTATTAATTTAGCATGCTCACGAATTTGGTTACATAATTTTATCCTAGTTAATTGATCATGCTTAGGTTTAATAGGAGTAACATGCTAATTCTTTTGGTAAATTTTCTAGTTCATTTACATGCTTCCTACCATTATTAGTCTAGGTGATTATTCTACTACATGCTCAAGTCCTTAGTTCATTACATGATTCGGTTACCAATTCAATTACTATTAGTTACGTTAACATTTTCAACCTGTCTAAGTTAACATGCGGGTTCATTTACATACTTAGCGAATTAGATAGACATGCTCAATTAACTTAGGAAGAAACATTAGCCTAATAAGTTATAGCCGATTTACATGCTTATCAAGTTTACATGCTTGGGAAATTATCATTATAGATTAGTTAACTTAATTAACTCAATTACTGAAGCCACCAATTAACAACTAGGCATACTCAACCAGATAATTTACACACTTGATTCGTTTAACTAGTTTATGTGTTCAATTGGTCAATTAAGTTAATAAGTAAAAGGGAAGCAAATATTATAATTTAAACAACTAAGTGATTAACATGCTAGAGTGTTCATTATAATTTAAACAACTAGTTAACGTAACCTACATAACGATCATGCTTAAATAAAATATAACTAACCACAAAACAATGACAACAAGGTGAATAAATGGCAACTACACGGCAAGCAAATATTCATTAAACTTTTAGTTCATTTTAACACTTTACTTGATAACTTCCCTTTTACTTATTCCACTTTCATACCATCGTTTCTTCATTTACCTAGACATTTGCATCTCATAGAACAAAACTAACCAATCAAAAGGAACTATTGCAGCTTCAACGATAATCTCGGCATTAAAGGAAATAAAACAGCCAAGGACAACAACAACAAGCCATTCAACAACTAGCAACAACTATAAGAGAATTAACATCTACCAAGCACCAAGTAAGGATTCACAGTAGCAATTCATTAAAGGAACTATCACTTAACCCATTAACTAGCAACAACATTTCTATACTATCTACACTATCATAACTAGCAACTAAGAACAACAACCATAAAACCATTTTTTCTTTTTCATTTGGTCATCCTTGAACCTCAAGCATTTATCTCAAGCACTTATGCATTTGTCTTAGACAACAATTAAACATTTCTATCATCAAGGTGACCCAATAAAAGACATAACAACTATAAGAGATGCATAGAGGAATAATAACATAGCAGGAAAGTCCACTATCATTACTATCACTATCAACATCTACAGAGCATCAAACAATCAATAAACACTTCAAGAGCACTTCAAGAACACTAACACTAAACTCACACACTCCACTTGTGGTGTAGGGCCTCCACATGGCCAAGACGCCCCCTAATCCTTACCAATTTGATGAACTAAAACTCAAGGATAGCTGTTCCTTCCACGTCCAACAACAGCCCACAGATGATAGGGAGCTCACTGAGCAGCTCACAGCTCTCTCCTAACTTTCACCTTACCTCACTACACTTCACTCTCAGCTCACACACTCACGTAGGCAGAAGGGCTCTCACAAGGAAGGAGAGCTCATTGTAGGAAGAGAGGAGCTGAAGACTAAAATCAATTGACAAGGAAGGAGAGAGATATTACCTGGGTGGGGAACACCATAATAGCTAAGGGTAGAGAGGGAGATGGCTCCAGGCAGGGGAAACGTCAGCTACTGGCATAGGGGGAGGCAATTTTCATCGCCTATGGAGAGGGGAGGGTCATTCGCTGTCGGTTTTCCAAGATTTTCAGCAATATTTCTATGATTTCCTTCTATTTTATGCGTAGGTTTAGGCTATTTTGGACGGATGCAGACGCATAGGTCTCGTTCGCAAGGCTAAATCCTCACAAGCTAAATCATGCTCAAGGATGAGAAATGGCATCCTCGTCCTGTCTATACCGTCCAAAACCGGTATTCAGAGGCCAAATCGCATCTGCACTATCATCTGAAAGTGTCCAAAAATCGGACAGAGACAAATTGGATGATACCTTAACTCTTCTGCAACCGTCCCAACTCGTTCGAAACTTTCCAGGATAGAACAGATTCAATGCAGATACAGCTCCTCTCATCCGCATCGTTGGGACCCTCGTCCGCAACACAGTGTACTCAGGACGCCAATTCACATCCTGAGTTTTGTCCCAACTCTTCCCCACGTGTGCAACGTATTTACGGATGATACGTATCGTCTGCAGTGTCGTCCATAACTTCACAATATAGTGAAGTTAGGACGAGACATCACGTCCCCAAGTCGTCCCAAGCTCTCGAGATGACGCTCCACACGTTTGCAGACAACATGACTCGTCCTATCCCGTAACCATTTCCCCACGAATACTGGTCATAAAATGACATGTATAAATTTACGATGCAATACCCCCATGCTCCCAACACTTGATCACATCATGTATAGGAGGGAAACATTAGTAGAATTACCCCTAAACTTAACGCTCTAGAATGTCCTTGGTAATACCCCGATAATTGTCCGACTTAAAAATATCGGGGTGTTACAAACTGACTTCACTTAGCAAAAATTCACACTTAGAAAATTTAGCATATAGTTGGTATTATTCTAGAACAGACAAGGCATTATTTAAGTGTTCACAGTGCTCTTCCTCTCACTGAGAATATACCAGAATTTCGTTAGTGAAAATGATAATAAACTTGTCAAGATAATCTCTAATGATCTGATTCATCAGGACCATAAAAGCTGCCAGGACGTTGGTTAATCCGAATGACATCACAAGGAATTCATAGCGTCCATACCTCATTCAAAACATTGTCTTAGGTATATCATCTGATTTAACTTTCAGCTGATAATACCCCAAAACGAAGGTCAATCTTTGAAACATGCTGGCACCATGCAACTGGTTAAATAAATTGTCAATCCGAGGCAAAAGGGTATTTATTCTTGACCGTCACCTTGTTCAGTTCCCGGTAATCTATTCACATTCTCAATTAGGGAGCGTGAGGTACGGTTAAGTCATGGGAATCTTAAGATTCTCAATTCTCTTGTACTGAAATCCCCAATGCCTTCAACAAAACGACTGGGTATGGCTCGTGGTGACACCCCGATTGGCGTGGTTCCTCATAGGAAACACAGGTTAAGCCACGAGATCAATTGACTTACTCATCGCCCCAAACTAACAGATGAGATACGGATATCATTTGTAATGCATCGCGTGAACATGCATCATGTGCATTGCATTATAAATCCTGATTCTTGCTAGGCATTAGGCTTATTGTTTTCCCGTAATGTAGGTGAACATCATAATGAGGATTTTGCATCAGTGGAAGAGGAGGCGTTCCAGGATGACCCCTCATGTTATCAGCCGATTTGACCTGTTGGGTGTGGTTTGCATAAATTGGGATTATTGGTATTTTGAGAGAGGGGTATTTTGGTAATTTACTACTATTAAAGTTTTGAACGTTATAAACCTTGTAATAAGGAACTTTGGGGATTTCGTTAAAATAGTTGGAACTATATTTTGAACCCTTATTATTATTCCACATTATTTACTCTAATTTCATTTCCTTTAAAAAATGGATTTCAAATGTTAAATAAATTAAGCGAAAAAATTTTATGACGTATTTCTAAAACGAGAAAATGCTTTTAAATTAACGGGGCGTTGCACTTGTAGTTGATAACAGATTTCTTGCTTGTAATGACTTGGAATAAACCTTTCACTCATGATCCGCTTCAAAAGTTGCCAAGTTCAGATTTCTTCCCCCTCATGTCTTTTCTTTGCATTAATGTTGTTCCAACATATATTTACATAACCCGTGAACTCAAGTGTTGCTAGTTGAATCTTCTTTCTCTCTGAGAAGTTGTAACATTCAAATATTCTTTCAATCATTTCCATCCATTCAATATACTCCTGACCATTGCTAGAACCATTGAACGAAGGGATGGATACCTTGATAAGACTCAAAACATATCTTTGTGTTGGTCTCCTTCTATGATTTGGGAAGCCTCCAAACTCGATTTCTTCCTTTATGAACTCATCATCAGTATCCGAATCGAAAAACTTTTCCTTTGGTCTTGTTGAATGCGGACTTTGATTTTGAGAATTCATGAACTGTTAGAACATGGACTGAAGCTCATCAATTTGCCCTTGTATAGTTGACTCAGCTTCTCGTGTTGATGGTGGCCCGGTGTCAGGAATAATGGTCGGATGTGCTTCACCCTTTTGTGCCACTTTTGTAGCTTCTCGTGTCATCATGAAGATAAGAAAAAGAAAGAACACAATTAAGAGTCGTTTTAGCTCTAATGCCAAATGATGCACCAGCGACTTTGCTGAAGAGAATAGAGCAACCGATGATGAAGAACGACAGGCAAAGTGATTGATCAACAACTAGAGAACGTAGGTAGGGATTGACCGTGAATGATCAGCCGTGAATTGGAAGAAGAATTAGTGGTTGGTCACAAACAAGAAGATTATTACAGAGTCGAACATTAGGTTCTAAGGCAGTCGATCACCTGAAGAGGAAGAGATCGACTGAGTGTAGAGTTTCCTTAAATTGCCGCAAAATCTCTTTTAGAAACTTCGACTTTAGAAAGTGATAACTATCATGTTTTAGAAGCTTTTCTTCTGAAATTTGGACCACGTCTTCTTGGATGAATTTAGAAAGAACTCCTTCAAGAATAATGAAAATAAACGCCATGGATTAGGAAATATTCTTGAGGGAAATTGAGTGGTTGAAAATAGCAATATGTTGTCGTTAGCAATCCTGTATGGATGACTTTGCCAAAGAAGAACCTCTTGGAAGTTAAACACCTCTTCACACACTCTTCATTGATGAAGTAAGAATATTATAACACTCCGATATTTTTTAAGTGGATAATTATTTTATCGGGGTATTACGTAAGTGTATTTATTTGTATTTCAATTCCTTAGTTCGTTATCAACGCTTCCGCAACTGTTTTGTTTATTATTTTCAAAATGTTTTTAACTCCAAATTTTTTTAAGTGTTTTTAACGGCCTAAATTGCACTCTGATATGTTTTTCTTTAAATTTAACGTATTTTTAAATGTATGAAAATTCGGGTCGTTACAATTGGTATCAGAGCATGTGTTTTAAAAAGGATTTTTGTAAACTGCTCTGATAATAGTTTTTAAAACGAAATCTCTCACTTGTGCTAAAACGATTTTTGTAAAACTTAAACTGATTCTACAGCCTACCTGCCAGCACAAGCCTCGACTTGGAAGTACTTCATCAATTGTAAGTATTTCAATTTAATTGCTTGTATTTTAATTTGATTGTTGTGATTTTTTTCTTTAGTTAAGATTATTTTGAATGAGAATGAGTTATAGTAGAGAATGAACGGTATGTAATAGAGGATAGAGAATACTGGAACTATTTGAGACTTATATGCAGGATATTTAGCTTTGGGGGAGTCTAAAAACAAGGGAGACTCTGCACAAATATTTGGAAGTAGGAACGAGAAACTAAGTGTAAGGGACTTAGGGTTAAACGAAGTCAGATAGTTAAGTGAGGGCACTTAGGTTGAGTATGCACAATGTCCGACGTACACGACGAACGAATCACGATCAACAAGAGTGAATTGACAAATGATAAAAAGCAAACAAAAAGCAAATTAAAACAGTAAATGGTAAAAAGTGAATGAAGGAAAATGTTAAAAATGAATGGTGGGGTCTGGCCTGGCAGCTAATATGCCCACAGGAGGTTACGTGCCTGGCAGCTAGTATGAACACAAGAGGTCAGCCCTTAGCCTGGCAGCTAGTATGCCCACAGGAGGTTACGTGTCTGGCAGCTAGTATGCATACAGGAGTTTAGTGGTAGTTTGGCATCGAGGATGCCCATAGGAGACTCGACGAATGAACGAATGGCTAATGAAAGATAATAAATGAACGAATGACTTAACGGAAAGAAAAGATGAGAGGTTACAACGGGTAAATAAAGGGTAGACGTGATAGTAAGAGTTGGGATTAAGTGTTGAATCAGTCAAACTTTTCAACAAAACAAGCACATGGACTGAACTAGATACGGGAACAGAAACAAAAACTTCAGAAACAGAAACAAATAGTATGAGCACAGAAACCGAAATGAAAACCAAAATAGAAACCGAAACGGAAACTGAAACAGAAACAGAAATCGAAACAGAAACCGAAATAGAAACAGAAACAGAAACAAAATTTCAAGAAATGGAAATGGATACAGATACAAATAAGGATACAGATACGGATACAGAAACAGATATGGATACGAAAACGTGTACGATCATGGATACCGAAACAGATAACGAGGTAGAAACAGAAACGGAGACATAACCTGAAACAGAAAAGGGAAGGGAGAGGGAACGGAAACAAAATTTCTAGAGTGATTTCTGGGAATGGATACGGAAATGAAAATGGAAACAGGAATGGAAACTGGTATTCACACACAAACTGGGAAGCACCAACAGGTTAGAAACCTAAGGGGATAAATGGGTTAATAGGTGTTAGCAGAGTAGCGCAACGGAAGTGTGGATGAGTGAGTTCGGTAGTTGGATCAATTTTGGTGTTAGATGTTGTCAAGCTGATCCATTAGCTATATCTAGGTAATCGTCAGACCGAGAGGGGTTAAAGTCGAAATCTAAGTCGACTAGGATACCAAAATGGGTATTTAACGAACTGTCAGGATGGGTAGTTAGCATTTGTTAAGGGTAAGAAGGGTATTACGTAAGACAAATTTCAGGGACGAAATTTATATAAGAGAGGAGGTATGTAACACCCTCATATTGTTTAAGTGGATAATTATTTTATCGGGGTATTACAAAGAATATAGTCGTTAGATTTAAATTATGGAATTTACTGTAATTAAAATAAATATTAATTTAATGAAGTTAAATTATAATATTTGAGATTATTTAATTGTTTTACATTAAGGAATTACTTAAGAATTTAAAATGATGAAAGGGGTATTTTAAAGTTAATAAATAAATTTGATTAAAATTGGATTTAATTTGATAAATTCAATTTAATTGATTGGAGTATATGCTGAACCGATTCTGCAAGAACCGACCCAACTTGTTATGAGTAGAATGGCCGAAGGCCGTTCTTGCAAAAATTGAAGACAAAGACGAGGGAAAGTGCAGATCGGGACCGAGCTCGCGGGCAAATGAGCGAGTCTGTCACTACCCGAAGGGGGCCGGACAGAAACGCCAAGCCAAACGACCCGGTCTTCGTAGAAAACCCGGTCTCCCAGCCCAAGGCTTGTTATATTATCGCGGAAGACTTGTATAAATACCCTGCCGTGGCCCACTTATGATAGGTCATGGTCCATATAGTGATTGCAAAAATTTAAATTACGAAATAATAGACTTTAAAGTCCTAACGATAATGTGCATACAACCCAAAAGATCCAGCAACCAAGTTTAGTACTCTTTTACAGTCATCCAAATTTAAGATTATACAATCCTCCCGAATATTTGCTTAACGATAAATAAAAGTTTAACTAGATGAAAATATGAAATAGAACAAAGTCCCTATTTTGAATCTCACTCAAGTTTAATTAATCTTCTCTCTACCTGGAAAAATAAGTCGATTGGGGTGAGTGACTAGCTCAGTATGGAACTTATACTAAATGTAATGCGCATTAAAACTTGTTTTACTGTTTTCTTAAAAACTATAAGCTTCGAGAAACATGCATGTTTTTCAAAAACATTTGAAAATCATTTTCTCTTTTAGAAAATCCGGACCCACGGCCCCCGACAAGATATTTAGAAAGCATGGTTGTATACATAGACAGCTATATGTTAATATACCCTCGTCGTGTTTTATCACAGAAACTGTAATCCATGAAAAAGGAGGAACGCTCATGGAATCCCCCGAATAAACACACAGAAAGGCAGCGACTGTTTCCGGGCAGCACCTCATGAGGCTGGAGGAAGAAAAATGACGGCGGTCCGTAGACCCAACCCGTCTTCCGGGGTGTCATGAGCAAATTCCGTCAATGACACACCCGTGATTCCAGGGTGTCATGAGCAAATTCCGTCAACGACACACCTGTGATACACCCTGATCAGGTTTTGGGATTTCACACAGCGCGCAAACAAACCATCTCCACTCAGCAGGAGATGTACCGGAGATGGCCTCTTGATACTTTGACGTCTGGATCGTCCAAAGTGCCAAGAGGATCCATCAATCCCGTAACAGTATCCAGTATATCACACCATGAAATCAAATGCACACAAGTAAACGTGTAGAACCTTCATACATAAATAATATAAAAAGGCTGACGTGCTGTCGAACAGTCACCGTCAGGTTTTTCACATGTGGTATCCCAGAAAATAGGGTTTTGAAAACAATGCAATGCAGTGCAAAACAACTAAGTATAAAACCCCTATCTCGACGGCGATCTCTCCTCTTGTCTGAAGAAGCAGTAGCCTCAGATATCGGCTCGAAGTCCTCAAACTCGTCAGAGCCTAAAAATATGTCAAACACAATAATTGAAATCAACATGCCAAAAACAATGAGTGGAAGAGTCCTATATCGGGGTAGGAGACCAACCAATGTGTAAGTGACGTATCTAATAACCTCAACAAAATTTCCAAGCTTTATCTAACATTATTCCTTAAACTCCAAGTCCAACTTTAAACACTTATACAGTCCCCAGAATATAAAATCTCATTTCTTTCTTCACTTTCTCAATGGAATAATTTCAATCCGTCCACTCCAAAAAGAAATTCCACTATCCAAGATATCGATCCCCAATAATCCTCTTCGATAAAACCACAACCAAACAACCAACAATTCAATAATCTCCTAATTTCATCACTTAACAACTTAAACATGACGCCCACTAATTTGAACTCACCCAACCGGACCAATCAAATAAAAATCTCCAAACTTCACTCCTTAGTTCACAACATTTCTTTCAAAAGTATCCATTGACTTAAATAGATTCAAACACTTACACTAAGACACATGCTAAACAATTTGCAGTGCCATATTTTGAAGTCAAATGACCATTGGATAAAACTCTACAAGACTTCCCTTCCCATCCAAAACAGGTTGCAGAACCAAAATAAAATTTATACAGAATCCATATCAACTTCACAGTTGTACAGAGCCTTATCATCGACTCTTTCATCCAAAATCCCAAAACGACATAGAGACAGTAAATCGGAAACCAAAATCAAAGCACAATCGGCCATTCCAAAATCGAAACACAATCGACCATTTCTCATCAACAACAACTAAACCCAAAGCTTACATTACCAAAAATTTGCTGAGAGACCAAGAAAATGTGCAGAAACCTTACCGAAATTGGAAGAAACGGCGGAATGGAGCTTTCCGGTTCAGTTGATCGTCGTCCAAACAGCTCGGCTACGTCGGAGCTGCGATCGTCGGAGCTGCGATCGTCGCCCGTGCTCAGAAGCTCGCAGCCACCGACTACCGAGAGCTCGCCTTCGTCTGCTCGGACGGCAAAGCTGCTTCCCATGCTGAACACGCGGATAAAATAACCGTCGTCGTGTCGCCTCCTTGCGACGTCTCTCACCGATCGGAATGCTCTCTCCCTCCCCTGCAATTTTCTCTCTCTCTGTGTGGCGGCTGAAGTGAAGCAGGAAACCCAAAATGCAAAAACCTTATTCCTTCTTCTCTTTAATTCTTCAAGTCTGCCACGTCCTTCATTCTTTTTTTTTTTTTCAGTTTTCAATCAATTTTCCTTTTATTCCTTTTTAAACGTTTCTTTCTCCTATTCCAATTTCCTTCTTTTCGTAATCGGCAACTTCTCTCCTCTTAATTTTACATTTCATTTTTCCCTATTTTAATTCTTCTTCCTTTATCTTAACTTACTTAATATATATATATATTAATCAACCAACTTTCGATCTATTTGCTTGACATTTATTTTCGATCCAATTTAATTCTCTAAATCCATTCTTTCAATTATTTAATCACTCGGCTATATCCAATTTCATCAATTTGATTAATTGACCAAAATTTCATTCGTGCCATTACGCAGTAATTCGCGTCAACTACTCAACGTCATGCCCGATTTAAATACAAAAAATTTACACGTGGAATTTTATCCTCTTAAAATTTCTCGGGTTTTACAGAGGCAACGACAGTGACGGCGAGGGAGGTGACGATGTCCGGGCAGGTGACCTCCTGGCTTGCTTGACAACAGCGGTGACGCTGTGCGACGAACAGCACAGAGCTTGGACTCGGAATCTGCGATCTCCTGCGAGTTGCGTCTTTCGGCTTCAAGTGAGGTGAGTTCGGCTGATCTTCCTCATCCGTTGTGTTCTATTGTCCGATTGTTGGCTGGAAATGTTGACAAGGAACGATCACCGATGGCAGGAACAACTGGCCAGGGGACTTGGTTCACCGCAGCTGCTGGTTTGGTTTGTCTGCGGTTCGGTCCAAACCCGTTCGCTAGTTGGTTCTTGCTCTAGGAGTCAGCAGCATGCAGTTTAGAAGAGGATAAGAAGAAGAAATTGAACGACGATGATGTTGTCAAAAAATCAGGATCTGTAGCTTGAGTTAAGAGATAAGTTGTTAAGTGTTTCAAATTTTGCCTTTTTGTGTTTAAATTCAACAAGTAATTGAGATTTCTGGGTGAGAGAGAGAGGACATAGAAGGGTGAACTCTCTTGGAGGCCGAGGTGTTCTGGAGGAGGATATGCTCTCAGGAGTTTTCTGGCGGGAGCCATGAGATGTCTGTAGGTATGGATTTCTCTATTCTTTGAGTCAATCTCTGTTGATGAAATCTAGTTGATGTTTTGTTCTGTTTTGTTCATTCTGCCCAGGGACAATCTGAAGGAATTGAGAGGGTGAGTTGGAGCTCAGAGTTTCCTTCGAGTTGTTGTGGGTAGCTTTGAAGGGTGATGGCTGAGAGTGGAGTTGCTGTCTGTGATTGGTTTTCGTCTAGGGGTAAGAAGTGGTTGTGTCTGGCCGTCTAAGCCCTACCCGCAAGTATGTGTGTGTGAGTGATAGAGTATGTCTGTTTTTTGTGCTTGAATACTTCGTATGTTTCTTTGCTTGGATGTTATGTGTGATAATGTAGAATTGCTAGATTTTATATTGCTCTGTAATATTTTTGGTTGTTGATCCTTAGCTGTTGTCATTTCTCTGGATGAGTTACTGTCATTGATTTCCTTGCTGGTAGATATTCTGTAATTATTTCCTTGGATGATTTTCTAGTGCTATTTCTTTGTTGAGTTATTGTTCTATGATTTCTGTAATACTTTAGTTGTTCTTGAATCTCTGTTAACCCCTTGATAATACTCTGCTGGATGTCTTATTTTGCTGGTTGTTTCCTGCATATCTACCGATAGTTCACTTCAATGTTGGATTTTCTTTCATGGAAGATTTGTCTGCTTTGTTGATAATAAAGGAAAAGTAAGAATGAAGGGAATGTATGAATCACCAAATCTATTAAGGATGAACGTGAGTGAAAATGTGAGAACAATGACCCTAATATGTAATTATGTGGTTGTGCACGATTAATCTATTGTGGTAACCTCTGTCCTGCCATCCAGTTTGTGTTGATTATGGATATATGCCACTCTTATGTCACTCCATTTTAGTCACTTTATTCTATTTCATAGTTGGTTTCGTTTAGACGCTGAGAATGTAAAGTGTTATTCCACTTCATCGTTGTATACTGTTGTCATGACCGTTGTATCAAAGTATGTTTTGTTATTCGTTTTAGGAGTATGATTGACTTTCATCCCGCTAAAGACTGCTGTTACATTTTCGTAAAGAAGCATGTCTTTATGTTCTGTTTTCGATATTTCTCTACTGATATTGTCGGTATCTCGCTGCTGTTTCTTTTGTGTAAAAACATGTAATCAATTTAGTGCGTCCCTTTATTGTTAGTTATTAGTTACTTTGTTTATGGCTCTACTTGTATATTAATTTGGTTGTCTTGCATGATTCTTCTGTTGAGCATGCTAATTAATCTAAGTAATTATAACTAGTGTAATTAATTAGCCTTTCAAGCATGATAATCCAATTATTAGTTGGTTGAGTAAATTAACCTAATCAATTTAGTTAACGTAGATAAATAAGCTAATTAATATGAGCATGTTAACAAACTTAGGTTATAAATGTCAAAGCATGCTATCGTTCTTTGAAGTGTTGTTTTGCTTATTGTATGATTTTGATTAATCACTTGTATGTTGTATGTATGTTTAAAGTAGTCTCATGACGATAGGAACAATTAGGAAAAACCACCACAGGGTGGCCACACGCCTTGAGTGAGGAAAAGAATTAACTTTTCCCATATCGGGATCACAAGACTAATTAACAAAATTAATTAGAAACTAATAGGCTATCCCTACGCTTTATATACAAGCTATGCCTAAAACACATAACTATTCCTAAAATACGTAATTAACGATTGGTTTGGGGCGGACCCATTCTGAATAATTAAAGAGAGGCATTTCATATGCATAAACGTATTTTCTTACTGGGCCTTAGGCTCACGTCTCACTTGCGGTGTAGGTACACGACACGTGAAGTTTCTTGAGCAAGGATGGAGCAGTTGATGATGGATTTGCACGCACGAGCATGGTTGGCCAAGCTATGTAAAGTGAGAGAAAATTGATTTGTAATTTAATTAAGTTTTCATTTTCTTAAATTGTATTTAAATGTTTAATTTATTTTTGTTAAGTGTAATTAAAGTGTATTTAATTGTATTTCAATTCCTTAGTTCATTATAAACGCTTCCGCAACTTTTTTTTTTTTATTTTCAAAATGTTTTTAACTCCGAAATGTTTAAGTGTTTTTAACGGCCCAGATTGCACTCTGATATGTTTTTCTTTAAATTTAACGTATTTTTGAATGTATGAAAATCCATGTCGTTACAAATATGGATGCCAATAAGAGAACTTACTCAACTTACAAGTAAGCCCAATCTCGTGATGCAACACACACAAGGAGGCTTTGGATGCAACTCACTAAAATGTTGAAAAAGGAATCACTCCAATTTCAAAAGAAAGCAAAAGCTTTTATTAATCAAACTTCAATGTCTTAAACACTCATACTAGGTGCCTTTATATAGCAAATTACAAAGCATAGAGTAGGAAATAACATAAAAAAGAAACAACTTAGATATTCGATCCTACATGATCGATTACTATACTAGTAATTAGGTAACTTTTTAAAGGGATTATTAAATTATTCCTTGCTGGCTTGGGCTCCACGGTGGTTTTTTGGTAGCTTCTTCCTCCTCAAGTTTGGCCACTTAGATGGTTGCTAAATCTATACAAGAATCGGCTTTCCTTTGTCCACTGGCATGGCCAATTATGGAAGGTTTCCATATCTCTATTTTCTTTGCTCTTCCATGCCCTTCAAGCTTATCTTCTTGGACTTCTTTCCATAACAATAAGTGTGTGGGACCTCATTGATATTCATGGGTTGATAGTTCTTCTATTTGGGTCATTAATGAGTTACCTTCCAAATTGTTGGAAAGGAAAGAGTTGATGAGACCTTGGGCCTTTATCATTGTGGATGGACCTTGTAGTCCATCATCCTCTCTAGGTTTTTAGGATTTGACCTCAAATCTTCTTTATCCTTATACTTTACTTCATCCTTTTTGTCATCATGGGGGCACAATAAGTATTGTTGGTTACAAGTGGTGGAGTGTCGTCGAGAGAGAACATCGGCTACCACATTAGTGTGTCCCCTTTTGTACTTGATGAGGTAGGGGTATCTTTCTAGGGTCATTTAGTCGAGAAGGACATTTTAACGTACGTATGTCTATCCTTTGAAGAATGAATGAATTTTCACTTATGCAGTCGACTGCAGACAGAAGGTGGATGACAGCTGCGGCAGCCCAAGTATTGATTACGGACGTCCACCTTCCATTTTTGTTGTGTCTAATGAGGTTTCCAATGGATATATTGCAAATGCCTAGAGCATTGACCGTGGATGCCTACGCCTTAGGAGTTTAAAAAACTATAAATGGAGGCACTTTCAAAACGCTACTAACTTTCTCATTCTTTAACTTGATATTAAACATGTAATGACCAAAAATTTTATTAGACGTGCATGTTAAATTGATTGGGGAGGAGTACCTTATATTATTGATAATAATTTAATGCAATTAGTTTATGAATGAAGAATTTTATCTTGAAGATCAAAGTTTGGTAATTTAGGATGAATGTTGGTATTATAGTTTGTTATTTTATTGTCATGAATGAACGATGGGATAGGGACATTTTGGAAATTTATGTTTGGATTATTGTGTTTTATTTTGGTGAATATTAGAAGGGAGAATTTATGAAATATTTGGAATTTATTGGCAGTGGCTGGAAGCGGGGAACATTTGGTTAAAAGACTACAGGAATATAACACAAGTAGGAATAGCATGAGGGAATTAAGGATACAAGGGTTAGCTACAAAGTGTTGGGAAATAGAAGAAATAAGAGAGAAAAGTGTTGGGAAATAAAGTCAAGAGAAAACAAAAAAAAAATACTGTTGAGGAAAGAAGTTTGAGAAAGAAAGGAAAATTTTAGAGGAAATGGGAAAGGGAGAAGTGACTCCCACGGCAGGAAGGTTCTTCACAAAGTAGGGGTGCGACGATACGAACGTTTGGACGACGTCGTTGGGTGTGGGTGAAAGGGAACGTTGCCGTTCGACCTGCTGAACCATGGGGCGAATCGGGAGAGTATCCCGGTCTCTGAGAACAACTGCTCCCGCGAACCCGCAAACCTGCGAGATGGCAGTGCCTTAGTAGAACGAATAAAAGGCAAAGATTTTACGAAGCGGGGAGAGGGGAGTTCTTTGTGGGCAGCTATGTCGAAGCGTCGGCGAGCATTTGAAAGGGAGCAGGGTCTTCGTAGGCGAGAAGAGGGAATCGGGTCATTGAGAAATCTCCTTCCATGACAATTTGAGGTAAGGAAATGTTGAATGCGTTTTGGCCTTTTGCCCTACAATACAAGGTGTTAGGTGTGGCTTTTGTTTTCGTTCTACTGATTTGTTGAATGCACCCGAGGACTGAATCTGATATTTGTATTTGGTAATGCTATATGTTTTATTGATAGATTTTTGGAGGCTATGCTGCTCGTTGTTGCTACTGAGAATACCCTGTTAGGTAGATTTTTTTGTTCTCTGTTTTGGATTACGGCTTTAATGGTCATTGTTGAGGACAGTACCCGGTTAGGCAAATTTTGTTCTCTGTTTCGGATTACCATTTTTGTGGACATTATAGAGGACTTATATTCTGTTGATTGGATTTTGTCATTCATTTCACTTATTGCTTGATGGACAATGTTGAGGATTTATGCTCTGTTGAAAGGGTCTTGTTCTATCTTTCATCTACTATCTTGATAGTCAATGTTGAGAATCCATACACTGACGATTTAGCTTCATTTTCTCATTCATTTATTGCTTTGTTAGACTTTATTCAGAACTTATGCTTGGTCAGTTGGGTTTATTTCTATGCTTGCTGTAATTTATGAATGAAAGGAAGGTTGTGTATCCTGCTTAAGGGGTGTGCTGTATGTCCTTGCTTCATTAAAAAAATTACCCAAAGACTTATTCCGTTATCGTATCCTAGTTGATGCACTGTTTTGTTTGATGGCTTGAGATTATGCAATATTGTTGTTGTATTCCTATGCTCACAGTTCACTATTGGAATTCATGAGAGTGTGATGTTGATTCATGAGTTATTTTATTGAGCTAACTGAGGTGGTAACAAAAGAGGACTAGGATATCTTTATAGATTGAATGGTATATTGTGGATTAGAATATACTATGTGGATATATTGTTGTGTTTTCTTGTACCTAGAACGAAGAGGCTTGATTTTTTAGTTTATCATTTGATGATCTCCTGTCATTTGAAAATTATGTCGCTATCTTTCTTAATCATTTTGTAGGAGTAGATTTTAGTGGTAAATAATTATGGTTCTGTTCATGATGGGAAAAGGCATTGAAGATTTGTTATTATTGTGGTTTGATATTCGCACATTATGTGGAAATGCTTTTGTTGCATTATGATGTATGTTCATCCATGGTTCTGCCTTTAAGAAAGGTAAAATAAGGATAAAATGTATGTAAATGGTGATTGAGGATAGGATACCCCAAAAGAGTGGGTCAGTGGGACATGAGCCTGTTAGTTTGCTTCCGGTGCAACCCGGGGTTGACTAGCACAAGGGCTGCTAGATCTTTGCGCATTAAATTGCATAGTAACTAATGGATGACTCCCAAAAAGGTGGAGTCTGTCTCCCAAAATGGTGGAGACCTCTCAAAAGGGTAGAAAAAAGTGGTGTGTTCCTCCACTGTTGAGCCTACTCATATCCGAAAAGTGAAAGAAAAAAGGAAAGAAAAAAGAAAGAGAATGAAAGACAAGAAAAGAAAGAAAAATAACTATCACGTCATGTCATGTTCATGGTCACATGCATTACTTGCTAAGTCATAGACTTATAGATAAACCTTGCATTATAGGTATGAATATTACAGAAGAAATGGGAAATGTGAGGTCACGTTGAGGGAGGTTGCTCATGATAAAAACTTGGTGATTATTGGGTAATTCCACGGTTTCTCTTACTGTTGAAGTGAGTAAGTTTATAGATTTGTAAAGGACTGTTAAAAACTTGAGCTTTCACATTTTATTGTTAAAGTCTGTCGCTGCAAAGATTTTATAAATACACGGTTTAGTAATTTGTTTTAAAGGTATGCTTTATCGCAAAAGAATTTAAGTAACATCATTTTAGTGTGACAGTTTTTAAAAATATATATATCATAAGAATTTACTACAAAGTAAGATTTTATAAAAAGGGGCATTACAAAACACTTTGAGAGTTTAGGTATCTTAGTTTGTATTTAATCGTTCTCAACTTCTACATGTGTACTTAAGAGACATTTGAAGAGTGACGCTCTAGAACAATCATTGTAAGGTTTGATTGATGCCTAAAAGTTCAATTGGTTATAGCTGGGGAGGTTATAGAAGGAAGAAATTTTCAAGGGGGAGCCTTGAAGTGGGGACGTAAGCAAGGTTGGCCGAATCGGGTTATCAAACTTGTTTGCAATCTTTTCCCTCACTCTTTACTCTTAAGCTAATTTTAATTGCATATTTATTGATAGCATATTTAGCAAATAGAATTTACAAATTAAACGAAAAAGTTAGTTAACCTAATTCACTCCCACTGCCTCTTAGGTCTAATATCGATCCTACGGAAACCACACTTGTTCAATAAAATCGAGGAATGGATATAACGACTCGGTTATTTATTTGCTTTTAAAAATTTACGTGAAATTTAAAACTTTTATAAAATGATTGAAATCTTTATTAAAACATTTTTCATTGAAATCAAAGTTCTTTTCTTATAATTGAATGGTTAAAATCCTTTTACTTTGGCTCGTTACTAAAATCGTTATAAACAATGAAAGGTTTATTGATAAAATCCTTTTTCTTTAAGAATGTAGTAGAAACGTAAATAGGAGACAATGAATAAAGTGTTACTTTATATTTTACAAAACTTGTTCCTCTTTACATTCGTTAGCATAACCAGCCACAAGTCTCGTCCATGCAAATCTTTCATCAGCTGCTCCTTAATATGTTTGTCATATTCACTCGTGCTTGTACCTACATCGCAAGACATAAACTATGAGTCTAACGCTCATTAAGTGATAATATCTAATATTCTAGATGCACATGTTGTGCTATTTTAAAACCGTGTGTAGTTTTTCTTTTCGTTTTCTTTCTTTTAACTTCTTTTCATGTTTTCGTTCTTTCTTTCTGTTTCTACTTCTGTTCCCATTTCTGTATTTGTTTCGGTATTCGTGATCGTACACGTTTCCCTATCCGTTCCAGTGTCTATTTCCATACCCGTATTTGTATCAGTATCTGTATTTGTTTCCGTTTCCGGAAACTCGTTTCTGTTTTCATTTTCGTTTCTGTTTCTGTTTCTGTATCTGTGCTCATACCATTTTCGTATCTGTTTCCGTGTCTATTTCCATATCTGTATCCGTAGCCATATCTGTATTTGTTTCTGTTTCCGAAAAATCTTTTCCATTTTTGTTTCCATATCTGTGTTCATACCGTTTCCGTATCCGTTTTCATTTCTGTTTCTGTATCCTTGTTTGTTTCTCTTTTTATGTTCCTTTTCTTTACTTATCTTTTCTTTTCTTTTCTTTTCTTTTGTTCCTGTGCCGGGCTGAGCTACCGGACCACAGAAACCTTTATTTTTTTTCTTTCGTGGGGTTATGTGCCGTGTTGAGCTATTGGACCACACACCACTTTTCTTTTATCTTTCTTAATTGTTCGTTTGTATTTTGTTTTGTTTTCATTTCTTTTTCAAAATTGTGCATGAAAACTATTTTCGTAATCTTTGAAAATTGTGATGCATGATGTTCGTGAATACATACAATTTCTAATGTATAAATAAGGAATAAATAAACATTCAACATGCAATTCACAGAACATGCTATAAAAACTGTAGACATACTATAAACACAGAAAACAGTCAAACATACTATTAAAAACTATAGACATGCTATAAAAATAGTAAACAACGAAACGTGCTATTAACAATTGTAGACATGCTATTAAAACAATAGACATGTTCAATAATCTACTAATCTAATAAAGCGGTAAACAACGAAACGTGCATATCCTATTCTTGCGATGTAGAGCCCGAAGACCAAATCACACACATATCACTTAGCTCGATTGCATAAAGCGCTCAACGCTTATTCGTTATCCTTTTTTTCATTCTTTCGTACCAAACAAAAATTGGAGCAGACCCGAAGCATCCCTGCATCCTCACCCTACTCTCAGCTTCCAACTTCAGAACACCCTCGGCTTCACAAGGGAATCGACAGAACACATCCATCTTCTGCTTTCCTTTTTCTCCTTCTCAGTTCCTTTCTTCTTCTCCTTTGCAATTCCTCTCTTCTTCTTTTCTATCTCTCATATCCCTCCTAGGCCTTGCACTTTCGCACCGGAGAGCACTCTCTGCCTCGTTCTCCTTCTCTCTATCTTCTCTCCATTCGGTACCTCTAATATCTAGAATGCACTTCATTCCCTGCCATAGACACCCACGCACGTCCCAAGCCATACCCTGACTTCACCTCGGCCATGCCTTCCATGAGAGGTTGTCTCCCACTTCTCTATGATTTCACGTTATCACCCAAATGGATGCCAACTAGAAGAAACGTGAGAATATCTTCTTGACCAGAAGGCCATTCACCAAACTGGGTTCACAACAGAATCGGTTCACACACCACAGCTACAAGGTTGTCGACCATGGCTTGCCAAAATCCCCTGCCCAATCTTCGTTTCCAGTTTCTTCACCCAATTAATTCCAAATCGCAAATAATAATCTCCATGAAAGAGAAAAACGCAAGGTAGAAGTGAATAACGTACCTTGGTCTAAAAATCGCATGTTCGAAATGTGATTGCAGTAGGGCCGAAAGAACCCGTTACCTAGTCTCGCACGATTTGTGCCCATGGCTTGCCGCGACGACGACGACCAGCAGCCTTGGAGTCGCACGCCGAACCCAAGCCGAGCTCCATCATCATCGTCCCTCGCCAGCGGTATCCATCACCCTCTCGCCCTCTCTGTCAATTCTTCAGCACGAAATGGTCGAAGGCCAAAACCAATCTCCCCTTTAAATTCCTAAACTGGACCAGACCGACCAGCTAACATGAACCGGTTCTCCTACTGAACTGGTTCTCCTCTCCTAATCTCCATTAAATATCCTTCTATCTATTTTATCCCTTAAAATTCTAATTCAATTTAACTATTCATCTAACTAATAATTCACATTTTCATTCTAATTAATCCCTCATTTCTTTTCCTTCTTTTTAACTAAAACTGAGTCACTTAAATATTTCTTGACCAACCCGAACCAAACTGGTTCAGTTCATATTTCTCCCTTTGTTAATTCTTATTTTCATCCGATAAATTTCCATAAACTATAATCTAACGAATACATCATTGGTGATATCCCAATAATTATCCAATTAATCCAAATACCCTCCAATTACTTTTCAATTATTATTATTAAAGTCTGATATAAAAAGTCAAAGTATTATAACAGGTGAGATCAAGAATGAAGAAAGATGGAGAAGGAGGAGAATTAAGTATTTCGTGCAAGACACATGCTCATTTTAAATAAGGATGCGGTGTAAAACTCGAGAATTTTCAAGAGAATAAATTCCACGTATAAATTTTTAGCGTTAAAATGAGTCATAACGTTGAAAAATTGACTAAAGTTGTCGCATAGCGGTCACGCACAAAATTTTGATAAATTAGTCAAATCAATAGAATTGGAAATTTTCAAATGGAAAATTTCTCTAAAAGATAGAATTGGGGAATTAAATTAGAGTGGTAAATATCATTGGGTGATGTTCGGAATAAATCGAGATTGAAGTTGAATTATATGATTTAAGGATAAAATTAATGGATTAGTGAAATAAATAAAATAATTGAAATGATTTAATGAAAGGAGAAAGTAAAAGAAGGCCTCCCATAAGGAAAGGGTAGGAGTTGGAATAAATGGGGAAAAAATATAATGATTAAAGTGAAGAGAGGAGAGAGGAAAGAAATTGTTAAAATATGAAGAGAACAAGAAAGGGGAGGGGAGGCGACGCTGGCTAATGTGAAAAGTGAAGAGAATGACTTTATAAATGAAAAAAAAAGGGGGAAGGTAGAAAACTCGCAGCAGACTTTAAGAGAGAGATTTTAGGGTTCTCCATTTTCTTTCAGTCGCCAGAGTTTTGCGAGAGAGAGAGAGAGAGGCGATTCATGAGGAGCAGACCGGCGACGACATCCGACTGAAGCGACGATGACCGACGAGCACCATGCAGAGGCGAGCGACCCTGTCTGAGCGCGAGGCGACGATAGAGAGCTCGCCATTGCGAGCTTCCGAGCAGGCAATGGCGGCAGCAGCTCCGACAAGCTTGAGCTGCTGAACGCCGATTAACAGAACGCCGAAGCTCCATTTCCTCTGATTTTGAGACTTCGGTGAGCAAAAACATAACACTTGTTCTGATTACGTTGGTGATTAATTTTCAGATTGATTGTTTCATTTTAGTTTTAGATTATGAGTTGGATTTCTGCTGTGACTCTGCTTGTTTTGGATGAATAGAAATGTTGAGGGTTCGACCCCTGTTCCCCTAATTTTTGTCTGATAAGTAGGCTGTTTTGGGTTTTGTTTGATGAAAATGCAGATTTCCATGATTCGATTGAATTCTATTTGACTCCCATTATGGATTTGGTTTTTGGTTTTTGATAATTTAGGAGTTGCAGTGCATTTGTTGTTTGGATGGGAAAGTGTTGAGAAATTGCTCACTGGTTGTTATTAAATCCCGTAGGCTCGTGCATTGTTTTGCTACTGTCTTCACAGAGTAATTTGGGACGATATTTAGCTTGTTGAGTTTCATTTTCAGTTTGGGTTAATGGAAGAATGTCGCTAGAATGCTCATTGTTATATTGTAATTTTAATAGAGGAATCTAGATCTATTTCTGGCATGTTGGTTTGATTCGATGAGATAGTTGGATGGTTTTGTTAGTCTATACTCTCTGCTTAAGTAATAACACCTAAGGATCATAACTTTGGTTACCCTTTGATGATAACTATTGAGGACTAATTATTGTTGGCTGCTAAATTGTTACATGGTGGATTGAATGATTAAAAATGGCTGAATTGGTTGAGTTCATTTGCTATCTTGGGTTCTTGTTTCCAGGCTGAACAATTTGGTTATGTTTAAGTCGATGGGTTGTGATGAGGTTAAATTGTTTCCTGTTTAGAGATGGTCTATTACGGATAGACTCTTGGAGTGTTCTTAAATTATTATTCATTTGGTTGTTGTTTGATGGACAATAATGAGAGTAATAAGTTATGGTTTTGGGAAGAACTTTATGTTTGTTCACAGCTTTGATAAAAGTTATTAAGGATGAAAATCTATTGATAAAGTTTTGTTGGGAAATCTTAGGTGATTTGTTTACACATCGATATGGGCTCCTAGATTTATATAGGATCCTTTCAACCGTTTATTGAGTCATTGACAAGAGTGTTTGTCTGCTGACATGTTTTAGGTTCGAACGAGTTTGTAGACTTCGGGCAGATATCTAAAGTTGCTACTCCTTTGTATACAAGGAGGGATCGTCAACCAGGTAGGGGCTTTATACTTAGTTGCTTGCATCGCATTGCATAGTTTTCAAAATAAAACTCTATTTTGTGGAATACCACACATGAAAAACCTGACGGGGACTGTTCGACAGCACGTCAGCTTTTTATACTATATATGTATGAAAGTTTTACACGTTTACTTTCGTGCGTTAGGTTTCATGTTTTTATATGATGATTATAACCTGTTTGGGCTGCACCCTCTCGGCACTTTGTACGGTCTCGGCGTCAAAGTATCAAGGGGACACCCTCTATACATCTCCTGCTGCGTGGAGATGTTTTTGTTTGCGCGCTGTGTGAAAATAGGAGACATTGGGAAGGTCCTGACTGCTTGCGTGGGTTGCAAATCCCTAAACCTAATCAGGGTGTTTTTTTTTAAGGGTATAATTTCGCAGAGCGTGCTCGCAGGCCACCCGGATGATGGACCCGGTCTACGGACCACCGTCATTTTTCTTCCTCCTGCCTCATGAGGTGTTGCTTGCGTTAAAGGCCGCCTTTCTATGTGTTTGTTCGGAGGAGTACTTGAGTGACCCTCCTATTTCACGGACTACGATTTCCGGTATAAAACACGACGAGAGTATTTAAACCTATAGTTGTCTATGTATACAACCATGTTTTATTTTAAACCTCGTCGGAGGTCTTGGGCCTAATTCCTTGAGACAAAAAGGATTTAAATGTTTTATTAAAATGAGCATGATTTCTCGAAACTCATGGTTTTCAAGAAAAGGTAAAATAAGTTTTACACATGCATAGTATTTAGTATAAATTCCATACTGAGCTAGTCACTCACCCCACGACTCCCACCACTCCAGGTAAAGGAAAGAGTAGCAGAGCTTGCACGGATTAGTTGTAGACCTTGTTCCATTTCTTCCCGTTTTCTTTAGTTGAACCTTTATTTATTGGTAAGCGTAATATGGGATGACTTTAACTTTTAATTTGGATGACTGTAAAAGTGCTTAACTTGGTTGTTGAATTCCCTGGATTGTATGCACAGTACTTATTTGGATTTTTAAGTTTATTAGTTCCGCAATATTTTTTTATTCTCGCAATCACTATATGGACCGTAGCCCATCACAAGTGGGTAGCGGTTGGGCATTTATTCAAGTCTTCTGCAATAATTTAACTAGCCTTGGGCTGGGCGATCGGGACTTCTACGAAGACCGGGTCGTTTGGCCCGGCGTTTCTGTCCGGCCCCCTTCCGGGTCGTGACATGCGGAATGAAGAATAACCTTTGGATTGAATTAGAGGATGAAACGTGAATCGTTGGATTTAAGAAATATGCTTCTATAAAAAGGAAAGATATTGCGTGAAAAGGGTTAAATAAAAATAAAAGTAAACATCATAATTTCGTGTAGAGTATCTGTGGTGAAAACTGGGTGTAACACCCCGTAGCGTTACAA
Organism: Begonia loranthoides; assembly: GCA_022433065.1. Classification (NCBI taxonomy): domain Eukaryota; kingdom Viridiplantae; phylum Streptophyta; class Magnoliopsida; order Cucurbitales; family Begoniaceae; genus Begonia; species Begonia loranthoides. The sequence goes on from CM039485.1 coordinate 15,138,848, forward strand.
CTTTTTTTCTAAATATTCATTCGTAGAAAACCAGGTTATGCATAAAAATCATGCTTTTAAAACCATACACAATGGCAGTCTTTAAAATAAATCTCTTGGTAAAACTCAACATTAATTAAATATATTTTCGTTCCTTTATAAAACCATGTAGCGGAAGCCTCAACAAAACTCATTTAAAGTTAAACTGATGTGAAGCTAGGTTATTAATGAACGTTATACCCAACAACAACGCGGAATGACAATAACGAATCAAGGTCAAAAAGGAACTTAACCCTAGCCAAACCTGTCGCTTAGAACCAGAGTCATAAAGAAGAAGAGCTTAACCCTAATCAAACTTGTTCGTTGAACCAAAGCTATCAAAATGTTTGATCTTTCAAGTGAATACTTGAGAAGATCGAGTTCTTCACAAAGAACCAAAGAGTAAAAACTCTCACAAGCTAAAAGCTCAATTTCATTAATGGGAATTAACCAAAATCTAATATGGTAGCACTAAGGTGCTTTTATAGCACAAAACTAATCCTAACAAAATAAGTTAAAACGAGAATAAAGTAAATTTAAATCAACTTTAAAGTAACTAAGTTGCTTGTGGGTGCACTAGGAATGGAAGGGTGGCGTGCGGATGGGCAGCTACTAAGCACACAATGGTGGATGGTAGTTGTTGGGCTCTGAATGGGCTGTTGTTGGTGATGGCATGCGCAACATGGACGGTTGGAGCAAAATAGCTGCTGGGCTATGAAAATGGCGCAGCCAAGTGCAGCACTATTAGAAAGATTTGTTAGACCGTGCGGAAAGAGAAGGCACGAGTAGGCTGGTCAAGTGCAGGCACACGGGTGGGCTGCGGAATTGTTGGGCCACGCAGATGGTGAGGCGTACACGAGCTGTGAATGAGATGGTTGTGTTGTGCGCACATGGGCGTGGGTCAGGCAAAGATCTATGTGTGCGCTATCGGATAAAGGTGGGCGCAGGGGCTTCGAAATGTGTCGGATGTGGGCACGGACTTTAGAGTTTGTTGGGCCACTAGATGATGCGCACTGGACGATGGGCCTGCAGGCAGATGGGCCATGGGTGAGGCGCGCTTGACATTAGGACAGATGCATGGGATTTACAGGATGCGCGGGATGACAAGGGGAAGTGACAGGTGCGGTTAAACATGGGAGCATGCGGGGATTGTGCGATGTAATATCCCAAATTTTTGTTGAACTAAGCACAAGGTTTATGTGATAATTTGGGATGATAAGAGTGGAATCAGACTATTTGGGAATATTGGTCAAGAGCAACGTATTTGAATAAGGAATTACGATGCTTGAATTATGTCCATATGTAGTTTTAAAGTGATCGAAATTATGAGGAATTGTATGATGATCTTGGAGTTAGATAGGATACTATAAATTGGAATTATAGTTAATGGATTTAGTAAGAGAAAATATACTTGGACGTATTTGGATATCGTAAGAATACTACAATAATTGAAAGCTTGAGAATAATAAGGTTCATATCATTTATTGGAAAATATACTTGGAGATAATAAGCTTGAAAGTATAGGATTTATACTATTTTGAGGGCATATTGGATTTAATGAGGAATAGTTTGTAGGAAGAATAGTTGAATATATGTAGTATAAATTGGTGTGGATGCTATTGATGTTCAAATATATATATGGATTTAATAGATAATGGCTTGGAAAAGAAGAAGTGGTATGAAGGATATTACAATTACAATTAAGACTTTAGATTATGGTTACAATATATATATTGAGATATATATACATATATATATATAAGACGTGTATGTATGTGTCACGTTAAGGGAAACAACGTGAATATACATAATCTATAGAATTAAGCGAAAATCGATGTTTGGTGACAGCGGTCGATCTCGGTGGTCGATTGACGAGGTATCGATCGATCGGCGTCAATCAACGGGCAGGAAAACTGAAAGTTTTCTAAAGAAATTGGCGGTCGTTTAGCAGAAAGGTGGTCGATCGCCAATGAAGAAAATCAATCAACCGCCAACCTTGAACGTCATCTGAAGAAGTTGAATTGTTGCTGGAACTAGAAGATCTTCGACTTTGACCCTTCACTGATGCATGAAACATTACTATTGTAATCTCTTCATCTTCAAAAGGATAGAAGAGGGGCGCTGGTGAGTGGCCATTTATGAGTGTAATATGGAGAGATGTTAACCGACGTAAAAAATGAATGGTTGTCGTCTTAAAGTGTCTGGACGATTAATTACCATCCCCTTATCCTTCCATCTTCACGCGGTCACTGAAGAGACGATGTTGGTAGTCTATAAATAGCGAGGGAGGAGAGCAAGGTTTGATGGAGATAAAGCATGCAGAAGCTCTGCCAAAATGTGGAGAGAAACCTGAAAGTTTTACAGGGATGAGAAATGGTAAGGTTGAGGGTTGAAGTCTCTAGAATGTCTGAGAGAGTGAAAGGTTCTAGATTTTGTGATTGAACCATTGACTATGTGTGCTTTTGTGAGTGTGAGATGTGAGTTTTTGAGCAGACTACGAGGTTGCATGGTTTGGACAGTATGGAAGGAAAACACTCGGTGAATTGTTTGTGAATGAAAGTGATGGACAATAAGGTTCTGTGATTTTTGGATGAAAGAAGAATAGTGAGGGAAGGTTTGGAAACTGCGTGATGTTGCTGTGTTCATGTGAAAACCGGGAAGGTTTTAGAAGAATGGAGAATGCTGAATAATCTGGAAATGAAAGCCATGATGAGAAGGTGTTAGGAAGGTTTGAAAGAATTAACAGCGAATGATGGCAGTGAAGAATAGGATAAAGTAGTGTTCTGTTGAGATGATGAAGTTATGGCCACAGACGTAGTGCGATAATTCTGTGAAGTATGTGAGACTGTGAAGGAGGGATTTATATTATCTTTAGTGCTTCAAGTTTTGTGAAGCATAATTTATATGCTAATTTCGTAAAGCTAAGGACTCCAGGTAAGGAATAATGCTTGTGTTTTGTCCAAAAGGACCTACATCACAAGAGTTGGGAAGGTTTGAAAGAATTAACAGCGCATGACTTCAAAATTATCCACCCAACTATTAGAGGTATGGACTTGCATGTTTGGACGAGAATTGAGGCTGACTTCCAATGATATTACTTGGATGTTTCAGGGAGGAACTAAGGGCAGAATATTACGACATATCTTGGGAGCCTAATTTCATCATACGAGAAGAAGGTCTAGCAGTGCTTAAACTATTGCACCATGATCTCAAGATAGCTACGTTCAAGAATCCAAAGTCCAGTGACTTGAACACCAAAGCCCGAGTGATCCACACCATCATGACGCATACCATTTTGCCTCATGATGGACATTTAGACCATGTTAGCTGCATGGATCTCTATATGCTGGAGAAGGTGTTCAGCCGAAAGAAACTAAACATTGGCTATGTGATTTTAAGTCACATGTACGAGGTCCTCAACAACCAGGCCAAGAGTCTGCCATTTAATTGTCTCATTCAAAGGATTGTTGAGTATCATGGGGTACCAATCTCAGATGAGGAACTGAGAATCGAAGAGAAGGTCACTGATGTCTATTAAAAGTGGACCGCAGAATGGGTACGCAAGACTTTATCCAAGCCCGCCCCAAAGACTCGGGCAAAAGTTTCCTAACCTCCAGCCCCCTCAGTTGTACGACCTCCACCCCCCTCAGTTGTACGACCTCCACCCCCCTCAGGAGGAACAACCTCCATCATTGCCTCTACAGTACATGGAAAATGATACTCCGGAGCCGATGACTCTGCCTCCTCCTCATTCATCTCACTTTACATCGATGCTTGAGGACATTATCGGCTAGATGCAAAGAATGGAGGAGCAAGCAAAAGAGTGGTATCAAATGGTGTTAGATCGAGTTTGAAAGATGGAGGATCAAGTTGAAATGGGGCTGCACAAAATGCAAACAATGGAGGACCGAGCAGAGGAGCATCATCAGTAGTTGTTGGCCAAATTGCAAAGAATGGGGCAACGAGCAACCCCTCAAGCATCATCTCCAATGTCCTCTCGAACAGCTCCTTCAGCAACCTCTCTAGCATCCTCTCTAACAACTTCTTCAGCATCAAAACGCACAGGATGCTTGTAAGTTTTTTAGTTTATACGTAAAGTCCATTATTTACTTTATTTGTATGCGACGTAATAACGTGTCTCAAATTTGCAACACCATTGCCCTCAAACACCAACCTTCTCCTCATGCTAAGTTTGCCAAGGTACAGTATATTGTTGCTCTCATTCCTCCATCGACAGATGCTTTAGGTGGAATACAGCCCCACCACTTAAAATTATTTGTGTGGTACGTCTTTGATTTGTTATCTACGTGTCTGCACTTATTCATGTCTTATTAGTCTGACGGTAACTTGTCAATGTTCATTGCAGCCATGTGAATTAAAAGATATTTTCATGAAGTTTATTCATGCAAATACTAGGAAAAACCTGAAGATGTTCGCATTTCTTATCGAAATTCAGGTTCAGAGTGAGTACCATATCACTCAACTCATCTTCCCGATGCAAGAATCGACGTCAAATACAGTGAGAATCACGTTCTGTTACAATAATTAGTTGAGAATATTTTATTTTAGTACTCATCTTTGCATTGCATTTTTTGTATGCAGTGCTATACATTATACGAAGAAGAATACTTCAACATCCAATTTCAAAAATTGTAAATGACAATAGGGTGGATTCACATAAGTAAACTTCTCGCTTTTTCGGTTTGTCTTTCATGTTTGAATAGTTTAATGAGTGGTTACATTTCAGTCATACCCAAAGCAACTGTGTTTTTTGTCATCCATTGACTTGGACGCTCACTACCTTACCAGGTGTTGCTACCAGAAGCCATTGCAATCATCATAGCGCCAACAAAAAAAGAGAGGTATATTTTTTCCCTTGTGTAGATTCATATTACTTTTAGATTATGTGCTGATTTTTTCTTTTGCATTTCAGCCCACATGACATCTTTTGATGTATCACTGGGGAGTTACAGTAGCTCCAAAATTGCAAGGAGATCAACTTCCACCCTCACAAAGATCTACATGTGATAAGAGTCCCTTGTATGCCAAAGGGTCCAACGTATACCTGGACCTACAGTTGTCATTTGCAATCATGAATTTGCAAAAGAAATCTTGCAAGAAGGCGGCCCTGACTTAGTTTACTTTATGTGTAGGGATACATATTGGGATAGTTATTTTGTTATATTGAATATTTATTCTAGCTGTTTGCATAGTTAATTGTTTTAACTTGGATAATATATATTTATGTTTATATTTAGATAAAATCTGATTGGATAATATATGTTTGAAAACTAACTGTTTGGATAATATCAAGTTGAATTTCTGGTTTTCATAATGCAACAAGAGAGAGAGAGAGAGAAAGAGTAAAATAAGGGGAAACTCTTGAAAAAATTTTATTTTTTTTGAAAGAGAAAGAAAGAAACTTTGTCCAAAACCAAATTATCCATTTTATTCATCATCAACAAACAATTAACATGTTCATTACAACAATTTAAGTAACATATACATAACACCGAAATATATAAAGCAAAGGGATTCTGACATTCTGCCAAGGAACGTCAACATTTTGCCACAAAAAGATGTCATTCAGTGGGGGAAAGTATTACGTTCTGTGGTGAAACATAAACTTTCTGCCGGGGAATGACAACTTTATGTGGCGGAACATCAACGTTCCTCAGCGAAACATCAAAATTCCACTGCACAACGTTGACACTTACTTTGATTCCAGTCAACTAAAATTCCACTTACTCTGGTTCTAATCTGTCTTAATTTCACTGTCTAAAATTACATTTTCATACTAATCAATTTCATTTATCATCAACAAACAATTTCATTCCATTACAACCATATAATGTACATGTACATTACAAATGTAAACAAAATTATCAATTCCATTACAACCATATAACGTACATGTGCTGTAACGACTCGATTTTTCTTTATTTTAAAAATACGTGAAATTTAAAATTTTTATAAAACAACTTAAATATTCGTTAATTCTTTTAAATTGAAATCAGAGTTCCTTTCTTAAAACTGAATCATTAAAAATTATTTTTACTTAAGCTCGTTACTTCATTTGTTATAAGCAACGAAAAACTATAACTATAAAATTATTTTTCTGAAAATGTAGCGAAAATATAAATAAATAATTTAAAGACAATAGACAACAATTTACATTATTGTTTATAAAACTCTTTTTCTCTTTTACTTTCTTTAGCTTGGCTAGTCACAACGTGCGCACGTGTATATCATTCATCAACTGCTCCTCTGTAGAATACTTGCGTCATTATGATCACTTACACCACGAAGCAAACATGAGCAAATGCCCAGCAAGAACTGAGATATGAAATGTGATGTACGGCTCTAACTCATTATATCAGAATGGAATCCGTCCAAACTGTTCTTTACTCATGGTTACATATACATCAACTCATACATCGAGCTAGGACATTAGAGGTTCCTGGCAGAGAGAGTGGCCGCTAGTCGGCATCTAACACCCTTGGGTAGACAGGCTCTCGCAACCCGACAAGGGAATGACATAATCTCGAGTCTAACAATTAGATTCGAACCACCTCCCCAACCTCCAATTCCCTTTCTTTTATTTTATCCATTTTCTTCTCACCAATGAATACCAACCCACATGCGGCATTCCTAAATGTTTCTATTGTCATGATGAATGTCAATGCGAAGCAATAAACACAGTAATATAAAAGCATAAGACAAGGAAAATCTACTAACATACTATACATGGAGATATGATCTAAAACATGCTTGACAATTAAAAGAAACAACAACTATATAGGCATGCTTGGCAATTTAAAGGAAACGATAACAATATAAGCATGTTTGGCACTTTAAAGGAATCAACAACTATATTGACATGCTCGATAATTTAACGAAAATAATATCAATATACTAACATCCTAAACATACTTAATAATTACAGGAAACAACAGTTATATCAGGAATACTAAACATGCTTGCATAGGCATAATAAACAGGAGTAGCAATATATATAAAATTACTCGAAGCATAGATATGTAATCAAACGATCAAAGGAAAGACTCTGCTTATGGTGTAGGGCCTCCATTGGCCAAGAATCAATCTCAATTCTTACGTCGAGTCTTTAATGCGCATTACCAATTAATCATTATCCTTCTCTTTTTCAATACCTTCACAATTCAATAATATTTACTTATTAATAATCACAACTTATTAATTTCATTCTTTTCCTATCCTTAATTACATAGTAGTTCTAGGAACCCATTAACGCCTAAAACGAAACATAATCTATCCCAATATCCATACAATAACAATACAACAAAGTAAAGCAGGATCTAATTAATGATTTTAACATGGAGAATATGTGACCAAACCAACATAACAACAGTTAAACTCGTCCAAATGCGCAGAGCATAAATCTAATGTGTAAACACTTAACTTTAATCTCACAGTGCATAAATTTAACGCAATATACATGCATAGCTTTTCCAACTTTTCCAATAGCAAAACCCAAAAGCACAGTTTCACAACCAAAGCAAAAATGCAGAGTATATTCATGCTTCAATGTCAAACTATAAGATGGTAGCTAAATCATTCCAATTACCGCGCAATACCAAAAAAGATCATAAAACAGTTTTGCATAACACAATAACTAGTAGTGTATATTTCATCCAACAAAGGCATTATCTTATCACAGCAAAGCTAAATCCAAAACAACAATAATATCCAGAGTTATAGAATCACGACCAAGGCTGAACTGTAATCGACCAAATAGAGCATAATCCATTACACGTAAATTTCATGTTCTTAATCCCATAATTTTCATAAACAGTAGAGAAGGAACTTACCAATAGAGCATCTGAGATGGATGTAATACCCCGATAATTTTTTTTGTTTATATAATGTGATGAATTTTGGAAAATAGAAATATATTATATTGCGGGATGGTATTTGGTTGGATTAATGCAGTGTAAGCGTATGAAAAATAATTAGGTGTGATTAGGGTATAAATTTTAGTGGAAATTGTACAATTTGGTTGATATGTGGTTGAGGCAAGGATGTCTTTCCTCGACCGAAAAATGGGATAAAACAAAGGAGAGAAATATGGACTGAACCTGTTTGGTTCGACTTAGTCCAAAATTAATGAGTGGCCGGTTGTTAGCAAAAACGAGAAGAACTAGGATTAATTGAAACTAAAATATAAGAGGATTAAATGAATATAAGGTAAATGGGATTAAAATAAAATGAGAAATTAAAAAGAGGGGAGAAGTGAACCGGTTCACGCTGTGAACCAGTTTTGTTGAAGACAAAAGGAAGGGAAATTTCATTTAGCCCATGGCCATTCATGAAGAAAGAACAGAGGGAGAGAGATAACAATTGGGAGAAGGGGAGAGAGAGATCGAGAGGGAGATGGAGACCATGAGTGGGGGACACGACGATGAAACTCAGCTCAGGTTTGTTCTGATAGGCGTGCAAGCTGATGGTTGTGGCTTGCGGAGCGACGAACGATTACGGCGTCAGGCTTCACGGGATGGATCGACGAAGCGTCGGGTGGAGATGAGCTCTGACACTCTGTCAATTTCAGGTGACCGGCAATGATGAAATGGCGACTATGAGGATTGGCGATGGTGAGGTAGAAATTTCCAGGCTCGGTTCGAAGGGCAGGGCTGGCGGTTTGCGATGAATCGGCTAGGACAGTTTGCATTCCATGTTGGACTGAACCAATCCTTGTTGGTTCTTGCTCTAGAAGGCGATAGCGTGGATGTGCAAAGAGGATGGTGAAGGCAAGGTATGACTTTGGGACACCCGTGGGTGTTTGTGGTAGAGACATGGTGAGGAGTGCTCTCTGATGAATTTAAATGAAGTGGATGAGGTGAATGGCTGAGAGGAGAAAGCTCGGGTGAGCTGAGCAGAGAGTGAAATGCTCTCTGGAAGGCAGAGCCATGAGAAAAAGAAAGAAAGAGTGAGAGAGGGAGTCTATGAATAGAGAGCTTCTGGTTAGGAGGTGAAGGCCGAGTGTTATGTGAAAGGATAAAAAGAGAAAAAGGAAAGAACCAAAGTGAGGGGAGTGTTCTGTGTCAGAGGAGTGAAAGGAGAAGTGGATGGCTGCTTTCTTCTCAAGTCTCTGTGATTCTTCAAGTAAATGCTCTCTATTCCTTTGGGTTTGATGCTTTATTGATTGGATGCTACTTTTGTTGCTTGCTGCGTATTGGTTTCATGAAGTGGATATGTTGTGTATGTATGCTAGATTAAGTCATACTGCACCGAGGGAATTAAAGTTAAATGTTCTGTAATTTCTAAAAGTGTGTTACTGTGTTGGATGTTTTAATTAACGTGAGGAATGGATGTATGCTCTATTGCCTGAAGTTGGGAGTGAATTGTTCTCTATCAATTGTGCTTCTATATATATGTGCTATGCTGAGTTGGTGTTATTGGATAATGAAATAATGCCCTGTTGTTTACCTGCTCCTTAGTTCCATGGGATATTTAAATTGGATATTGGTCTATGCACGTACATTTACGGTTGGGTGATAGTAAATGTTCTCGATTTCAGTTAAGGGTATTTCAGATAGAGTGTGGTTTGTAATGGAAGGTTATGTTCTGTTGGAGTGGTGTTTGGATTATGAAATGTTATCAAGTGATGAATAAATATTAAGGTTATAGATAATGATGAAATTGCTAAGTTGAGAATGTTAAGTGTTATGTTTCGTTTTAGGCATTAACGGGTTCCTAGAATTATTATACATTTTAGAATATGAAAAGACAATGGAATTAATAGGTTGTGATTATTGATAAGAAAATGTTATTGTATTGTGAAGGTATTGAAAATGAGAAGAAAGATAAAGATTAAGTGCTAATACGCGTTAACGCTTCGAGGTAAGAAATTGAGTAGAGTCGTTGGCCAATGGAGGCCCTACACCATAAGTAGTGTCTTTCTTTTAATTGTTTGATTGCGTTTCTACTATGCTACCATATTATGCCAATGTTGTTCGCACGTTATTAATTTTATAAGCATGTTTAGGACATTAGCATATTGTTATTATTTCCTTTAAATTGCAAAGCATGTCTATATTGTTATTTCTTTCTTTAAATTACCAAGCATGCCTATATCATTATTGCTTCCTTTAAATTGTCAAGCATGACTACATTATTATTATTTTCTTTAAATTGCAAAGCATATCTATATTGTTATTGCCTCCTTTAAATTATCGAGCATGCCTATATAGTATGTTAGTCGACTTTCCATATCTCATACTTTTATATCGTTGTGATTACTGCTTCATGTCTTATACTTTTATGGTTGGGTGATAGTAAATGTTCTCGATTTCGGTTAAGGGCATTTCAGATGGAGTGTGGTTTGTAATGGAAGGTTATGTTCTGTTGGAGTGGTGTTTGGATTATAAAATGTTATCAAGTGATGAATAAATATTAAGGTTATAGATAATGATGAAGTTGCTAAGTTAAGAATGTTAGAATTGTTAAATGTTATGTTTCATTTTAGGCATTAACAGGTTCCTAGAATTATTATACAATTTAGAATACGAAAAAGACAATGGAATTAATAGGTTTTGATTATTGATAAGAAAATGTTATTGAATTGTGAAGGTATTGAAAATGAGAAGAAGGATAAAGATTAAGTTCTAATACGCGTTAACGCTTCGAGGTAAGAAATTGAGTAGAGTTGTTGGCCAATGGAGGCCCTACACATAAGCAGTGTCTTTTCTTTAATTGTTTGTTTGCATTTCTACTATGTTGCCATATTATGCCTACATTGTTTGCACGTTATTAATTTAATTTATAAGCATGTTTAGGACGTTAGCATATTGGTATTATTTCCTTTAAATTGCAAAACATGTCTATGTTGTTATTGCTTTCTTTAAATTACCAAGCATACCTATATCGTTATTGTTTCCTTTAAATTGCCAAGCATGCCTACATTATTATTGTTTCCTTTAAATTGCAAAGCATGTCTATGTTGTTATTGCCTCCTTTAAATTCCTCCTTTAAATTACCAAGCATGCTTATAGTATGTTAGTAGACTTTCCATATCTCATTCTTTTATATTGTTGTGATTATTGCTTCATGTTTTATACTTTTATATTGTTGTGATTACTGCTTCTCATTGACATGCATCACGATTATGCTTCTCATTGACATGCATTGTAACGACCCGGTTTTTATAACCTTTTAAAAGAGTGATAAATTTAAAACTTTTATAAAGCAACTGAATCCCTATTAAAACCCTTCAATTAAAATCAAGGTTTTTTTCTAAAAAACTTGATCGTTAAAACATTTTACTTAAAACTCGTACTTAAATCTTTATTAACAACGGAAGGCTTTATTTGTAAAATCTATTTTTCTCATTTTATAGCGGAAGCATAAATCTTTCGTTTTAAATGGACATTAAATAACTAGTACTTTATATTTACAAAACTCTTATCTCTTTTACTTTCCTTAGCCTAACCAGCCACAAGTCTAGCCCGTGCAAATCCTTCATCAACTATTTTTTGATCTGTTCATCATTTTCTCATGCGTGTATCTACACCATTAGAAACCTGTGAGCCCGAGGCCCAATAAGAAATGAGATATGCAGTATGATCATGTCTCTCTTTAATTATTTTGGAATGGGTTCTGCCCCAAACCAATCTTTTTTTTACATTTCATTCTTTCATTCATAACTCGTACGTCGAGAGGGAGATTGGAACAACCTATGTTTAAGGTATAGTCTTGGTCAGATTCTAACCATCTAGGGTAGCTGATCCCGTTCCCAACAAGGGTCAGGCTTAGGCCAGACTAGCTAATTAGATCCAAACTACCCGTCTGTCCCCCAACTCCCCATTTCTTTTCTTTTCATTCATTTCATTTACTCGTGCATCGAGCAGAAGATTGATGGAACCTATGTTGGAGGTATAGTCTTGGTCGGATTCTAACAACCTAGGGTAGCTGGTCTCATTCCCGACAAGGGAGGGGCTTAGTCTAGACTACCAGATTAGATCTGAACTACCCGTCTATCCCCAAACTCCCCATTTCTTTTCTTTTCCTTTACTTTCATTCATTTCATTTATCCATTTTCCTCACATAATACATATGAATACCCCCTTCCGATGGGGCATTTCCTACTTATTTCTATTATCATAATGCATGTCCATGAGAAACATAATCGTGATGCATGTCAATGAAAAGCAGTAATCATAACAGTATAAAAGTATAAGACATAAAGCAGTAATCACAACAATATAAAAGTATGAGATATGGAAGTCTACTAATATACTATATAGGCATGCTTGTTAATTTAAAGGAAGCGATAACAATATAGACATGCTTTGCAAAAAGGAATCAATGATATCATAGGCAGGCTTGGCAATTTAAAGAAAACGATAATGATATAGACATGCTTAGAGATTTACCTAGTAACATCGAACAACATAGGCATAACATGGAAGTTTAGTAGAAACGTAAACAAATAATTAAAGGAAAGACACTACTAATGGTGTAGGGCCTCCACTAGCCAACGACTCTACTCAATTTCTTACCTCGAAGCGTTAACGCATATTTGTACTTAATCTTTATCCTTCTTTTCCTTTTCAATACCTTCACGATTAAAACATATGCTCATTAATAATTGTAACTTATTAATTTCATTCTTTTCTTATCCTTAATTACATAATAATTCTAGAAACCCCTTTGACAACCCAAACGATAGAAGATAATTCGAAGCTCCAACCCAACACCGTAATGTACCATTAGAAATTACAGAACATTTTCTTTAACTTCACCCGTGCATGATAACTTACCCATAACATACATGATATTTCTAGTTCACAGGACCAAGAGGAAGTAAACACCGAGAGCACATATCCATAATGCATTTTTAGCAACCGAATATAATGTCTCATTCATCACCTCATTTCTCCATAACTTAGAAGTGATAATCAACACAAGGAATCAACCTTTCATCAATAAATAACCAGGTCTTAATGGTTTATCAATTCACAAATTATCCAGAAATGATTAGCACTGCAATACACATATCCTTAACAATACTCTTTGAATTCCAATCAACAGAGGGCATATATTCATTAATCAAACATCACAACACATTAACTCAAGCAATAGAGCATCAATCTTCCAGAACATACACCTAATGAACCCACACTGCATAATCAAACCAAAAACTACACAACAGGGAACAATCTTCAACAACAGAGAGTATTTGTCCAATTATTGTCCAATAACAAAGTACGAATATCCATAAATAAAATCCTGAATAAAGTGAAGGATTTCGCTTACCAGAGGCAGCCGAGAGCAACACCTCCATCCCCCTTCCATCTCGCAGAAGCTCACCCAAGAGCATTTCCCCAGAATCTCACCCAGCTCCAAAGAGCATTTCTCATCCAAAACTATTCACCCTTCACTCTGCACCCGAGAGCATTCTTTCTCCCAACCTTCCCTCTCTTCTGTATTTCTTCTGCCTTTCAACCCACCGGAAAGCACAACACCATTCCCTGCCATGACCACTCCTTTGTATGTCCCTGCCACCACCACTCCTTCACACCCTCCACTGTCGGTTCCAACAGAGCAGGACCAGCCATGGATGGACCGGTTTGGACTGAACAGCAAACTGGACCACAGGTGATGCGCCCCAAGGTCCCATCACCTGAGCCCGAGCCAAGGGCTCCTTTCTTTTCTAACTTTTTTTAATTATCTTGTTGGAGTCTCTGCGCTTGGAGGAGAATTTTTGTCAATTACACAAAGTGAAGTCCATGCATTTTGACAAGTGGAGGTCATGCAAAAACATAGAAGAAATGGTGGACTTTTCATTTCTGCCTACAATCTGACCTCCAAGCATTCAAGGGCACTTTTGGTATTCTAGAAGATTTGATATCAAACTACATTCTTCATGATGATTGTTGCCAACAGTCTAAGATTTCCATAGTGTACTTTGGGGGGGGGGGGGGGGGGGGGAATTGGTGATTGTTTGCTATGTCAAATGCTGTATAGAGACCACAATCCCAGTCTCGGACCTATTTCTATGAGTTTAATATTAGGCATATTATTGTAATTTGACAATTAGACCACCCTAATTCGTGTGGGGCTTTTAAGCCCCCCATTAGGGCTATTTTGAGAGCAATTTTGAACCCCCATTTTTCTGTCCAAAAATCGTGAAGAGCTTGTGCTCTCTCAAACCCTAGGTGGACGGCTAGCTTCAACGCAAAACCTACACCAAAACCATCTCCCTCATTTGTTCTTGTGCGTTCTTGAGAGGGAGGTTGGCACTATCTTTTCCAGCATCTTCATTTTATGGTGTCTAGTGGCGTGTGAAGATAGAAAAATGTAACAAAGCCAAGGTGGAGTGATTCTTTTACAAAGGAACCAAACTAGTCGCCTCTCTCGACCGTGTGGGAGAACGCAGACCAACTTGGTATTCCATTTTTCTCTTCTATTTTTTGATTGTATTTTTATTAGGGATTCTGGATTTTGGTTATTTTCTGGAAGCTATTAAAGTGTTTCAGTTTTTGTTGAGGCTTGGAATTGAATTGAGGATTTTGTGCCACTACTTTTGAAGATAGAATATGCTTTTATTGATCAATATCCGAGTAGCGTTTTTGATAATTTCACAACTCTATCTTCATAATGAATTTAATCATATATTTTTCTGGAGACTTCAACCTTTGTGTATTAGACGTCCCCTCAAAAATTGATGTGAATTGGATTTCTGAGTCGGAAGTTATTGACATTTTAATATGGGTGACTGAAAACTAATTTACTTGGTAAACTTCCAGGTAGATTATTGCTGAATGCATAACTCCGTTTGTGCTATGAGTTTGATTGTGATTTTTGGAGGGCCTTTGTTTCTTTGTGTCCTCTAATTGCCCTCCAAAATTGAAACCAATTGGCTATATATGTCGGGAGTTGTTATCATTTAATTGAGAGTGGATAGATTATTGCCCTAGCTGATTGGCCCAAGAGTTGAATTGCCTCCTTGCATTTTTGGGACATATTAACAAGCCTTCGGCCGATCCAGCATGAATCGCCGGCATCCCTGCCCATCAAACTGAGGCTAGAAACGCAGCCTCACCGACGCCATTCCATCGTTGCCGCCCACCGAAAATCAACAAAGCATCGTTGCTCACCACGACGCAACGCAAAATCAACGACCTGCAGCCAAATCGACGACTCGAGCTCCAGCTGCGACCCGCGCCGTGCCGCTTCACCCACAGTTGCTTGCTTGGACATCGCCACGACACAAGAGATCCCCGGCTGAGCACCATCATCATCTCCATCGTGGTTCTCCTCGTTGTCTCCCTGCTCTCCCTTTCGTTTTTCTGGTTCAACTCAAAATGGCCAAGGGCCAATTTCCCTTTTCTATTGTTTTCTAGACAAACCGGTTCACGGGGTGAACCGGTTTACTTCCCCCTCTCCTTTCTCAATTTCTTCTTTTATATTTTAATTCCTTTTTAATTCTAATCCCATCATTTTTATATTCAATTAATCCTTTCATATTTTAATCCCAATTAATTATCCCTAATTTCTAATTCCAACCACAATTTATTTCCCTCCTTAAATTAATAATCCAATAAAATACCCTTCCAATTTAATCCTTATTATCATCCAATAAATTTCTTAAATTATAATCTTACAAAAACGTCATTGGTAATACCTCGATAATTATCCAATTAATCCAAATACCCTAATTACTTTCCAATTATCCTTATAAAATTATGATATAAAAAGTCGGGGTATTACATGCATCATGATAATAGAAACAAGTAGGGAATGTCATATCTGGGGTGGTACTCATATGCATTTACGTGAGGAAAACTGAATAAAGAAAATGAATGGAAAGGAAGGAAAAGGGGGAGTTGGGGATGGAGAGGTAGTTCGGATCTAATCAGGTAACCTAGACAATTTATGCCCTTCCCTTGTCGAGTTTTGGGGTCTGACTACCCTAGGTGGTTAGAAGCCAACAAGAGACTATTCCCTCCGACACAGATTCCTAAATCTCCCAACTCGACGTACGAGGAATGAATGAAACGTAAAGAAAAGAACGGGTTGTGGCAGTACCCATTCTGAATGAGTTAGAGGCATGCATCATATTGCATATCTCATTTCTTACGGGGCCTTGGGCTCACAGCTTGCTAATGGTGTAAGTACACACAAGAGAACAGATGGAGGAGCAATTGATAAAGGACTTGCAGGGGCGGGACTTGTGGCTAGCTAGGCTAAGGAAAGTAAAAGAGAAAAGTGTTTTATAAATGTAAAATATCAGTTTATTTACTGTCTTTTAAAATGAATGATTTATGCTTTCGCTGTAAAATGAGAAAAATGGATTCTATAAATAAAGCCTTATGGTGTCAATAAAGATTTAAATAACGAGTTTTAAGTAAGATGTTTTAACGATTGGGTTTTTAAAAAAAGAACTTTGATTTTAATTGAAGGGTTTTAATAGGGATTCAATTGTTTTACAAAAGTTTTAATTTTAAGCAATTTTTTAAGTAAGAAAAATCTGGGTCGTTACAATTGCAGCTCACAATCAAATCCAAAATACAACAGCTCACCCGAAGCCAAGAACTCAAACCTCTCGGCCATCACCAGCAATAAACAATAGGACCATGCACTACCACAACACCCACGACTTTGTCATCTATCCCTCATCTCTATCTCCATGATGCAGCATGAAGAGAGAATTACTCTCTACCAAAATTAGAGGGCAGAGAGTATAAGCTCACTCATGCCCGACAGCCACTCCCCACTTTCTCGCCTTATAGAGTGTTCCTCACTCGCATTTTCACCCCATAAAGTAGACTGCGAAGCAAGGCTAGAAGGAAAGTGGGGGCTGTCTGCCGACAGCCAACGGTTCAACCGGAACTAGGTCAAACTGGATTCAGTCGCACCCAGCAATTTCCCTTCACGAACCAACATCCCCTACCCTAGCCGTTCATCTCGCCAATCGATGCCTCCTCGTCATCACAGATCCTTCCCTGCCAGCCATCGCCAACTAGCCAAAATCAACAAAGCATGATCAAATGCAACTTACCTCACTGAACGTACAGGTTCAGCCGTCGCTTGCAAACCGACGCCCCGTGAAGCCCTAGTCGCCATCCCGTCGCTATCCCGCACGCCACCGTCGCCATACCATCGTTACAGCAGCTCACCAGCAGTCACAAAAGAGTTGTCCTAAGCGTCCCAAGCTCACTCCCTCTCAGTTGTCTGTCTCCCTCACTCGATATCCTTCTCCCTCTCTCTGTTCTGAATCACAAAATTGGCCAAAGGCCAACCAAAATCTACCCCTTTTGAATTCAATCAAACCATCAGACAACAACACCCTTAACCGGTTCGGCTGAACCAGTTCAGCCATTCATTTCTCCCCCTTTAATCCCTTTTATATCGATTCCTCATTAAATGCCCACTATAATTATTCTCTTAAATTAAATCCCAATCAATCCCATTTTATTTTTCTCCTTTTAATCTAAGGTCCCTTAATAATTTTTCTTTCAAATTAATCATAATTATCATCTGATAAATTCCCAAAATAATAATCTATCGTTTACGTCCTTGGTATTACTCTGATAAATATCCAAATAATATGAATATCCTCAGTTACTTTTCAATTATCTTTATTAAATTTCATTATGAAAAGTCGGGGTATTACATGTACATTACAGACATCATGCCTCTTAAAACCAGGGGAGTACTCAATTACATTAATGGATCTTTTGAAGTTGATGTAGTGAAACATATATTATCTTTATGAATTATTATTTGGTATCTTTAAGATCTTAGATGAACTATATGGAGCATGCAAGATTTTTAAGATTTATTTGAAAAATAGGTATTGGAAAATTGTGGTTAAAAGTAAGCATGGACAATATGATTGGTTTGTTTTGCTATATGAATGGATAGTCATGCTTTATGAATTATTTAATGTTTCTATTATTCTTAACATTAAAGAACTTGCTAAGCATTGGAGAAGACATAATAGAAGATATACAAGTCCAAGGATGCAAAAGGATATTATTTATTCAAAAGGCTCAAAAGCACCATATGGTGTGTGGTGCGCGCGCCCACTCAGTAGCACGTGTCCCAACATTCATTTAAATAGTTTGTGTGGCCCAGCAATTCCTTCAGGTAGTGCCTTGCCCACCCGACAGTGCACCTACCCATCAGCGGCCTAGTAGCACTTGTATCCTTGCACACCGCATCTTCTTCGCAGGCCAGCCTGCCCACATGCTCGTGCATGCCGCACACCCGATCCATGCATGGCCCATCTCCAGCAAGCCTCATTGCTTGGCCCATCTGCCACCTAAAGCCCATGTGCGCCCGACACATCCCTAAGCCTGCGTACGCCCATCGACCATTTCCACATAGTCCATCTGCCACAACCATCCACCCGTACCACCTAATAGTTGTTCTGACCGTGCGCCCATCTTCTTCACAGCCAACACCTCATTGCAGCCGACTCGCGAGCCATTCCATGTCCAGCAACCACTGCCATCCAACCTGTGTGGCCTAACAGCTACGCAATCCATGCTCGCATGCCTAGTAGCTTCGCGCACACCCAACCAAGTTGTGATTTTCTAGTTTAACTTAACTTAGATTTTCTTGTTTTATTAGGATTAGATTTTAATTTCTTTTTAGCCTATAAAAGAACCTTAGGGAATAATTGTTAAAACCTTTTGATGAATTGAAAATTGAGTGTTTGCTTGCAAAAGAGAGTCTTCTCTTTGGTTCTTTTCGAAGAACTCAATCTTTTCAAGTATTGACTTGAAAGATCAAACTTTTTGATAGCTTTGGTTCAACCAATAAGTTTGGTTAGGGTCAAGCTCCTCTTCTTGATAACTCTAGCTCAAGTCGACGTTTTTTGCTAGGGTCAAATTCCTTTTTTACCTTGATTTGTGAGACGATCCGTTGTCATTCCATGTTGTTGTTGGGTCTAGGATTGGTTAATACTCTAGGTTTGCATCATAGTGATTGCTGCAACAAAAAGTAACAACGCATTGAAGAGAAGATTTATTATATTTTTTCAATTTTTAATATTATTATCTTTTCTTCATTCATGGGCTAAGTATCAAGTGATTGAGAAGAGAAAGTACCTAATAAATATTTTTTTATGTTTTGTTCCATAAATTGAATAATTCAATATGTTTTTTCATAATTATTTTGTTCATTGATCAAAAAGTTATGAATGCATGTTTGAATTTTTATTTGCTTAATGGTAAATAGAAATTAGAACCAATATTGAATTGTGTGATTATATTCATTTTATATATGTTATGTGCTTAATTTCAAATATTTATAGATCGTTTTATTTGAATCACATGACTCATTTAGAATTGTATTTTAATGATTTCTATATGATATTCATATATCACAAGTGTAAAAAAATATTACAAGAATTAATCAAGTAACTCTAGCGAGCCTCGTATGAAAACGAAGATTCTAGGTCATCTAAACAATTTCATTGTAGCATAGAAGAAGAAAATCAAATATAAACATATTTTCATCATTTGATCCTCTTATTTAATTTGATTATAGGGAAAATGACAAATCAACCATCATCGTTTACTGTTTGTGACAAACCAACCATTATCCTTTTTTTTGCTAACAAATTAACCACTGAACTGTGGAAAAATGTCAAATCCACATCACTGTCACGTTTGCCATTAGACGTGATGATGTGGCGCCGCGATGGTTCGCATAGAAACTGCCGCGACTCCATAGTTTTTCAAAAATAAGTGAACAATTGTCATGAACTGTGGCGGTTCAGCTAGGAACCACATCGGTATGTTAATCCACCGCAGCGGCTTCATACCAAACCACTGCAGTGTATTGATAAACCGTTGCGGTGTCTTATGAAACTGCCATGGTGTATCAATACACCGCTGCTGTTTACATACACACCGTTGTGGTTTAATATAGCGAAGGCGTGGTTTATCCTCTAAGAGCTAAGAGAGAGGGCGAGAGTGTAACACCCCGTTTCCGATTTTCTAGCTTTGCAATGTAGTCAAGTTGGGATAAATAAAATATTTTGATTCGTGTCTAGACGAGTTGCTTTCGACGAAACTTAAGTTTGGAGAGTGGACCGTCGTACCTTGAAATTAGCCTAAAACGGGAATCTTATACTTGAATTTAGAAGAAATTAATTTAAATATAAGATTTAATTTAACTAAAGAATTAAATAAACAAATAGATTATTAATAAAAATAAATAAATAAAAAGAAAAGGAATTCCTTTTGTCTGGAGATCGACGCAGAGAAAGGAAATGGAAGGGGGAAATCGGAAAGAGAGAGAGGGCTCGGCGAGGGAAGAATCGACGCCGGGGAGTTGCGACGATGGACGGCGACACCACGGACGGCAGCGTATGGTGTCCTGGACGGAGCTCGACGCCAGAATCGTTGCTGGAACGACGGCGAATCGTCGGATCTCGCGGCCATGTTCCACTCGGCGTAGGCAACGGTGAGTTGCTCCATTTCCGGTTGTTCAGTGGACGCTCCGGTGAATCATCGACATGAGTTGTCGACATCTAGATCCGGGACAGTGGTGTAGACGATGAATCATTCGAATTGTTCTGCCAACGTGTCATTGGGTGAAGGTCGACAGGTCGGCTCAGCTGGATGCAGCTCCAAAACAGCGAATTTTTAGGAGATTTCAGATTTTGGGGGATTAAGATCTCTGCTGGACAGCTACAAGATCAATCAACCAATACGATCCACAATTCACGGGAATCACCTCCACCATTTCGGTTCTAGCTCTGTCCCGATTGGTGTCCGCCCAAACTTCACATGGTAAATCTAATCCTTTTAAACGCTGTTGGAGACTGCAATTGAAAGGATTATTTTCTTCCAGAGAAGGAGAGTAAGAGTGAGAGAAAGGAAGACAGGGGTGAACTTGGAGCTGGAGGAAGGGGAATTGCTAGTTTCGGTCAGTGTTGCTCGGTTGGTCTTCATCACTGTAGGTAAGGAATTGGGTTGGCCACGTAGGCCCTACACCCAAGTAATGCATGTATGTGTATGCTGAATTGAGTGTTCTGTGTACTGCCTTGCGGTATTTCTTCTGGATTTTTATCAAGAGTAGTAATATGTTCTAATTCCTTCTATGATATATTTCATTGTCATTCTGTGATGATAGAATGTAAGAGAAAAGTTACGAAAAGGAGATGGGAAACTTTAGGTAGAAAACAGATTCGATGTTCTATTATGTGCACTTTAATCTTGTGATATACTGATGCTCTTATTGCTTTTGTTGTTGCACTTCCTTGATGATTCTTTTACTCTTGATGTGTTAATTGTGGAAGATCAGTTGTGGTAGTTCGATTTGGCATCTGTTCCTGTACTCAGAAACATATTTTTCTCGGTTTTAACTCGTTACTATCATTTGTGCTACACAGAATATATTTCACTATCTATCCCTTAATATGTGCTGTTACTTAACAAACTGACATGGTATTTTGAATAAGTGGTTACTCGTAGGCATTAGTTCTTCATTATGATATGTTACCCCAAAGAAGTCAAGTTATATTAATACGATGAATAAAAAAGAGTTAGTATGGAATGCAGTCTCGTTTGTTCACATTACTTGTCAAAGATACAACTAATAGTTTATATTTTTGTCAATGTAATTACTTCTAGCATATTAGGTTAATTAATAGATGATATAAATCATTTCAAAAATTGATAAATGTTATATATATGTATCCCACTTTTAAATCACACTGATGTTACCATCAATTAAAAAGTATGTTCTATTTTCTTTATGTTCATTATTGTTGATTCAATTGAGAAATAAGTTAGTGACTTTGATTCATGTGATCAACTGCTACTGTTTTAAATATCAAAATAATGTCTTGTCGCCTTAGTTATTATATTCATCGATATCCTTTGGACATTAAGATAGCATGTTCTGTTGTCTCATAACAATTGTTACTAGATTAGTCAAAGATAGAGCATATTTAGCTATTGAAATTCTATTGTTAAATTGCAGGTTTTAGTTAGTTGTACAGAGTAGATTTCATGTTGTTAAATTTCTTCATTAATATGTATAATTCGTTGCATTATTTCATTATTACTGTATAATGCTCATTGTGATTTAAAAGTGTGAAATTATTTAATAGTATGACTGCAATTAATAATATTACTTCACTAGAAGGGATGGCTTTATCTGATGACATGAAAATAACATAGTCTTTGTAGAGATGTATAGTATTGTTAAATAGCATGAATTCCATTACAAAACATGATTTATCCTGTATCTTTGCTATGGTTACAATAATTGCATGCTATCTGTTTCGATAACTAGATTGTTAGCCATTTCATTTACATTTAATGACTAAACATGTTATTAAATTTCACAGTTCGTATTTTTATTAGTGCATCTTGTTTCATTGTGTATAAAATAGTGTTATTTCTTCTTTACCGTAATATTGTATGGTATTCATGTTTATGTTAGTAGGAGTGTCTCATACATTCATATAATAGAAACCAAATAGGGAGTATCCCCACGGGGTGGTACTCACATGCATGGTAAGGGAAAGTAAAACGATAAAGAAAAGACCAAAGGAAAGGAAAGAAAGAAAAGGGAGTTAGGAGGCGGATGGGTAGCGGTCCTAGTCTGATAATTAGGAAATGCCCCTACCAAATCGGGAACGGGACCTAGTTATCCATAGGAGGTTAGGTCCGACCCACTATACCATCCCATACGGGTTCTTCTAATCTCCAGCTCGAAGTACGAAGAAAGAAAACGTAAACGAAAGAATTGGTTTGGGTGGCCCCCATTCCAAAGGAACTAAAAGAGAGACATTTACATTATTGTTTTCCCCATTTCCTTACTGAGCCAAAAGCTCACGTCCTTACTTGTGGTGTAGGCAATGAAGTGATCGCTCCAGGAGTTTCTGAGGAGGCCATTCCGGTGGAGCCTGCGGCGTATCCGGTGGAGACGCAAGTGGAGTAGTAGTAGTATTGTAATCAGACAAGGAAAGAATATTGAATAAATGGGCTTAACGTCAAATAGGGTTTGTAAACGTTTTATTAACCTTTTCATGTTTAGTTGAGTTCGTATTAAATTTTAGAACTTCAATTAATGTTGGTTTATGATATCTTCGAATTTACGCTTCCGCAAGTTAAATAAAACATGGTTTATCTATTTACTTATTTGTTTATTCTCTTTAAATAAACAATATTTTAAAAAGTTAGTAACACTCGAATTTTATTGCATTCTGATTTTAAGTGTTAAATATTTGAAATGTTATTTTTCTTTGAAGTCGCTAATTGAAATAGAAATTTAATGGGTTCTTAAGATAAGTAGAAATTCGGGTCGTTACAGAGAGCGCTTTAGAAAGAGGCGAATAAGGGCTTTTTTTCTTTCTGGTATGCCGCTCCGTGAGCAAGGAGAGAGAGAACTCGAACCTAATATCATGAATATCCTTCGCCCGTTATCTCCTCATCTTCCTATTTATAAGCCACAGCTCACTTCGACATTTCCCATTTTCCATAGAATCTCTGCGGCTATTCCTCTGTAGAACTGATGGGCCCCCTGGCGATATTCAAGGAAGAATGTGCTACTAATATATAGGCTACATATGAACCATGATATGGCACTGATTGCAGATGGACATGAAATTGGATCTTTTTAGACTCCCGCCTTCACTTGCCTGTAAAGAAAGCATATTCTATAGGTTCCATTCCATATGGGGGTTGTACTATTTCTCAAGCAATTGCCGCTGTTGGGTGAATCTCCTTTGCTAGTTCATTTTAAGAAGCTGTGGCACTTACTGAATTTCACATGGAAGGTGTCGAAGGAAATGATGAAGAAGCACTTTGAATTGTATAAATATACCGAGAACTCCTCACGATTTTCTCAGACATTTTGTCAGCGATTATCGAACCCTAGAGAATTCTGAGAGCTAAAGTGAACCGCATTTTAGCGAATTTGAAGAATTTCTTGAAAAGCAAATGGTGTCTTGGAGTGTTAAGGAATCTGTTATTAACCGTCAAGTTGAAGTGGGGCCCACAGCCACATTTTTGGCCAATCAAGTACATGGAATTGGAGATGAAGTTACAATAGTGTTGCACTCCATCTCAGCAACTCTACACGAGGACCTCGGTTCATTATGCCAATACAATAGTGACGAAGACATTTATGTGGCCGAGAGTAGGCCTAGATGTCCACCACAAACATAATGCAGCTTCGCTGGTATGAGCCTTGGCAAAAAGTATAGTTCACTGAATAGATTTAGAGAAGAAATTTTCTATCATGCGTTGAAGAATGGGTAAGGGATAAAACTCACCTATAGTGGCGCACATTGCTTGAAGGCTACCTGCTAGGAAGGATGCACGTGGCAGCTGCACTGCTAAAAAATGCAAGAGGCAATGACATTTCAAATAAAGTTCTACAATGACGTTCACACTTACTCGAGAAAGATGGAAAGACACCATGCCTCTGCCAAATGGGTGGCAGTGCATTACTTGGACAGATTTAAAACTCAAGCCGACTGGGACCTGTCTTCCATAATTGAAACAGTCAGGAAGGACTTCAATGTCAATATCACACCCAGCCTTGTTAGAAGGGCAAGAAATACAACAAAAAAAAATTAACGAAGGAGATGGCAATGAGCAATACAAGCTCATATGGTCCTATGTCAATGAGATTCAGACGTCTAATCTTAGAAGCTCGATGCATTGACCTAGAGATGAGTGCATTTAAAAGTATGTACATGTGTTTGACTGCATGCAAAATGGTTGTGCGAAACTATGGTAGATTGGTTATTTGTTTGGACTGTTGCCACTTAAAGGGAACGACTCCAAGCCAGCTGCTCACTGCTGTCACCATTGACGGGAACAATAGAATGTATCCGACTGCTGTAGTAGTGGTTGAAGCAGAAAATAGGCTTCTTGGAGCTGGTTTCTGGAATTTTTGCTCAACGATATGAACACCCCGAGCGGTAGTGGGTGGACAATTATTTCTGATCGACAAAAGGTACAGTTGATTGCTCTTGCCTTTTATGTTTATGTTATGCGTTGTGTACCCATGTTTGACTCATACTATGAATTTTTGTAGGGGCTAGTGCTAGCTATCAGAGAGGTGGCAGGGCAAGCGGACCATCGGTTTTGCATCCAACACCTGTAAGGCAATTTTCAAAAACAATTTAAAAGCATGTTGTTCAAGGATGCAATGTGGGTCGCATCTAGAGCCACAACAAAGAGGCGGTTTGAGAGAGAGATGACAAAGTTATTTTAGCTTGACCCGACGGCCCACAACTATCTACGAGGAATAAATGTGAGATCTTGGGCCAAACATGCCTTCTGCTTCATCCCCAAATGTGACCTAAGCCTCAACAACCTCAGCGGGTCCTTCAACGCCTGTATGTTACCAGCCCGGAACAAACTTATTCTAAGTATGTTCAAGATCATATGAAAGGGCATTATGGGTAGGATCGTGAAAAAAAATGAAAAGATGACTCGCTTGAAGGACCTGTTATGTCCACATATCAGAAAATGGCTCACCAAACTACAACTTGTCGGTCAAAATTGGAGCCCCTAGTTTTTAGGAGCTGCCCACTTTGAGGTCAGCAACAGTATTGAAGTACACTATCAATTTGGATAGGTGTACTTGTACCTGTTACCGGTGGGAGTTGACTGGCATCCCCTATGTCCATGTAGTCCCATGCATTCACTTCACGAGGAGATCTCTTGAGAAATTTGTGCATGCGTGCTATCACTAGGAAACATATATGACGATGTACTCCTACTTTGTACGCCCCATAAATGGACAAATCGAGTGGTCTCTTGTGATGCATCTTGATCCAATTATCCAATCTCCATTTAAAATGCTTCCAGGAAGCCCGCAAAAATATAGAATACGAGATGTGAACGACACCCCAAGATGGACAGTGATGCCCATAAGACATATGACCATAACCTGTGCCCTATGTAAGGGTGTGGGGCACAATTCCCGCAAGTGCAAAGTTGGAGGCAAGTCCAGTGCATGTGGCGACAGAGGCGACAGAGACAGAGCCAAAGCCAGAGCCAGAGGGAGAGACAAAGATGGTAGAGGAAGGTCGGAAGGCGCATTTATGGGTTTCGAAATCCCCGAAACAACCCCCGAGATAATTCCTGCCATAGTCCCTGAGACAGTCCCCAAGAGAGTTACAGAGACAGTTCCCGACATAATTCCTGAGGTGCATGTGAGCCCATTATCACGGTTACGTTTTCATGTGTTATTTGAACTATGCTAATTTCATTTGCAATGTGTTTTGCAGGAGTATGATCACAAGGTCCACAAACACAAACATACACAAATGTGAACCTTAACGTTCCTTGATACATTGGTTTGATAAAGTAGGTTTGATATATTTGTGATTGTAATGGACGTTATCATTGTAAAATTTCAATTGATAAATTTGAATTGGTTTGATAAATGTGAATTTATATATTGGTTCCATACATTTGGTTTGTTAAGGATGAATAGAAATTGATTAGTATGCTAATGTCCAAGTACCAACTTTGCATTTGAATCTGTCTTTCAGCGCCATGACGAGTTGTTGCGATTTTTTTTAAGTGCCACAACGGCTTGCTAACAAATCGTAGCGGTCTGTCCACAAAGTCGCAGTGGCTTGCTAACTAACCTCAGCGGCTTGTCCACAAAGCCGCAGCGGCTCTTCAAAAATCACTGCGGTATGTCCAACAAGCCGCAATGGTTTGTCATGATTACTATGTCGTGTATGTCTCAATGTTATGCACAGATTGCTGAAATTGTTGCAATGAATGTGATGACCACGCTTACTTGTTTGTTCATGATGAATGGAATCGTTTGAGTCATTTTCACTCTAAAAAATTAAAAATTTTGCAAGAGTTTTGCTTGTTTTTAAGTCTATCCCCCCTGCAACATCAACAAAAGCAGATATGCATTTCCCAACTAGATATTATCCAAACTTTAAACAAAAAACGTAAATATGTCAACATTTCCCAACTAGATATTATCCAAACTTTAAACAAAAAACGTAAACATGTCAAACGTCAATTAAGTTTTCTATCCAAACAGCATATATGCATTTCCCAACGAGATACTATCCAAACTATAAAAAGAAAATTTATCAAGCGTCAATTAAGTTTTCTATCCAAACAGCAGATATGCATTCTATCCAAACATCAACATAAATGTAAACATATATTACAACAAAGTCAACTAAAACAGATATGCCTATGTCGCCTTTTTCTTGCTCTGTTTCGGTCACAAATCCATGATTTAAAAATACAACTGCGTGTCCAAGTCTACACAGGATGCATCGGCGTACAACGGACCCTCCATGGGTTGATCGTCATGCTCATGGAATTGTACCTTATTAGTGCACATTCGGATCATGCTCATCCCCTCACTCGTACACCAAAAGACGTCGTATGGGCTACAATGCAATTGTTGGTAAAAAAGCAGAAAGCAATATGTGTAATGACCCAGATTTTTCGTCAATCCATTTAAATGCGAAAATTTTGAAATTTTCAAAAGACTCCTTTATAAAATGAAATCAGAGTGCAACGCTAAAACTGAATCACTACTAACCCTTCTTTAAACTCGTTATGAAAAATCAATGAAATGCGGGAGTATTATGAAATCATTTATTTAAAATGTTTTGGAAGTGTAATTAAATCATTTAAGGAAGAAATACTAAACGATTGAAGTATTGCATTTAATAAATGGAACTGGCAATTAAACACCCTTTAATTACAATTTAGAAAACTTAATTAAATTACAATTGTCTATCCTTTACCCTCTTTATGCCTGGCCAGTCACGAGCTCCCTCGCGCGTGCAAGTTCTTCATCCCTCGCTTTTATTTGTTTGTTAATCTTTTCGTTACCCCTAGTCTGTGCATTGGTTTCACGTACAATACCTACACCTACACCACAAGCAACTGTAAGCCCAAAGGCTTAGTAAAGAAAAAAGGTTTAATGCAACATGAATGCCACTCTTTAGTCCTTTTTTGAATGAGGGTCACTCAAACCAATCCTTTCATTAAGTTATTCATTCATTTATTATTCATTATTCATTACTCGTTCGTCGAGCTAGTCTCTTGTATGCATACTAGATACCAGACTACAATTAGCCTCTTGTGTGCATACTACCTGTCAAACTATAGCTAGCCTCATGTGTGCATACTAGTTGCCAAACTACAAACTAGTCTCCTGTGTGCATACTAACTCTCAGGCTAGGAACTAGTCTCATGTGTGCATACTAAATGCCAGACTACAAACTAGTCTCCTGTGTGCATATTAGCTGCCAGACTAGGCTCATCCACCCTATTATTCTATCGTTCATTTTTAACATTTTCCTCTCTCAATGCATGCGTCCTATTCCTTTCTATTAGCATGATATATGACCATACATTCTCAACCTAATGTGATGCATGATGCTCCATAACATAACATTCATAATAATTGAAGTGCGCATTGAAATAAAAGCAACTATATAGCAGGAATTGAAAGCGCATAACAATGAAGACAACCAATAATTGAACAATGCATAACAGAGAACATTTATAATATTGAATACAAGAATAAACATGTTAATTATCCTAGTTAACTTCCTAGTCTATTTACATGCTACCTACATTTATTGTTCTAGGTAATTATTCAAATAAGTTATCCCAGTTAATTTGCATGCTCGGATTCATTAGGATCAATTAGTAAATTATCACACTCACTAGTTAATCTAGTTAATTAACATGCTTATAATTAACATGCTCTTGATAGGTCACAACCATTAAGCCAATTAGTTATTCCTAATCAATTACGTGCTCAAGAGTTGATTACATGCTCTTACCATAATTCGTTAAAATTGCTTTTTCACTAGTTTGATGAATTAAACATGCAAAGCTAATTTATAATTAATTATACATGCTTGATTAGTCGTGTTAAAGTCTACTTAATTACTATTTAATTTACATGCCGCTAATTGATTTGAACATGCCAATTAATCATATTAGTTAATTAGTTAACCAATCTAACATGCTAGTTAAATAGTTAAACATACTAGTAGTTACTTATTAGTCAATTTACATGCTTAGTAAATTATCATGCTCACGTTATTAATTACAAACTAATTACAATTTCATGGTATAACGTAATTAATTTATATGCTCAGCTAATTATTACTCTAACAACTAATTAAGCTAATTGATATGCTTAGGTAATAATTAGCGTGCTTAAGTTAATTAACTACTCTAGTTAGGTTAATTAACAAGCTTAAGTGATAGTCAACATACTTAAGTTAATTAACATGCTGAATTACTTAACAGTTTACTAAATTGATTGACATATAAACATGATGGATTAAGGAAGTAATGGCAACCAAACAATAATGGAGGAGATAACAGCATTACGGTTAATAACTAAACAACAAGTAGACATTCAATAGCAAGATAAACTATTAGCTTATTTCTAGACTTTACATAACCATCTACCGTTTACTTACACATTCAACATTCATCACAATCAACACTATCAATTGCGGAACTCATGTGCAGTCAAGGAACAATTTCAAGAATCTATTGTAACGACCCGAATTTTTGTAAATCCTTTAAAATGCGTGAAAATTTGAACTTTTTCTCTTTGAAACAAAACGTATCAGAGTGCGTCTGACTGGATCGCTACTACTCTTTCTTTAAACTAGTTATGAAGGACCGATTAATAAAATGTGCGGAAGTGTAAATAAATCTTTCAAGAAGGAAATACTAAACAATTGAAACACTGCGATTAACAAATGAAACAGACAATTAAACATCATTTGATTACAACCGTTTACTCATCTTTCTCTTTGCCTGGCCAGCCTAGAGTTTCGCGGGTGTGAAATCATTCATCTCTGCTTCATTGTGTGTTTACCATCTACTTATTATCTGTTCGTCGTTGTACCTACACCATGAGTAAGGACGTGAGCTTACGCCCAGTAATAAAATGGGGGAAAACAATTATGCATATCTCTCTCTTCAATGCTTCTTGGAATGGGGGCCACCCAAACCAATTCTTTTATTACGTTCATGGTTCTTGGTTCTTTACTCGTACTTTAAGCTAGAGATTGGAGGTTGTCCTTTGAGATGGCCTAGTTTGATTGGCTTCTAACCTCCTGTGTGCATACTAGTCCCTTTCCCGACTTGGTGAGGGTGTATCCTAGCTCCTAGGCTAGATCCAAACTACCCATCTACCCCAACTCCCTAGTTGTCCCCTTTTTGATGTATCCCACCTTCAAGGTTCCTCCCCTTCTGGCGTATCCCGCTTTCAGGGTTTTACCCTTCCGGCGTATCCTGCCGGAGGGTTTCTTTCAGTGATGGGCGTATCCCGCCCATCCTGAAATATTCTTGTTCTTAGTGTTTTTCCTCACTCATGCATGTGGATACCACCCCGAGGGGGTACCCCCTATTTGGTTTCTATTAACATGGATACAGCTTAACACTTTCAAATTAAGTAACACTATTATGACAAGTAAATAACACATATATGGTTAAAGGTAGCACATACATCTAAAGTAAATGAACATGCCATTAAGAACTATAAACGATAAATTAAGAGCGGAAATCCAACACATACAAGGAAAGTCAGACACATTCACAGATACATGGGAACTTTAGAGAAGAACACATACAACATTCATGGTTTTCAAAATGATACGAAAATGAGTTTTAAGCATGATTTTGAAAAGAGAACAAAAACGAATATTAAATGATAATGATAAAGTAAAGTAGAGGGAAAGATAGAGGCCTGGTGGACATTTGTCCCCATGGTTAGAGGCTTTGGGTGGATTCGTCCCCCAATGGTTAAGTTGTGTAACAATGGTAACCAGTTGAGGCTTTGGCATGTCACTCATAAATAGAGGCTTGGTCGACATGGTCCCCATAGTTAGAGGCTTTAGGTGGATTCGTCCCCAATGGTTGAGTTACATCCCAATGTTAGACGGTTAAGGCTTTGGTGTTGAACTCAAACTCATAAATAGAGGCTTGGTTGACATGGCCTCATGGTTAGAGGCTTTGAGTGGATTAGTCCCCCATTGGTTGAGGCTTGAGTTGAATATCAAAGGCAGAACAATAAATAGAGGCTTGGTGGACATGGTCCCCATGGTTAGAGGCTTTGGGTGGATTAGTCCCTCATTGGTTGAAGCTTGAGTTGAATACCAAAGGCAGAACAATAAGATCAAGAAAACGGTAAAAAAAAAAAATACAGAAGAGAAACATAAACGGAAAACGAAAAGAGATTTTAAAAGTTGCATGACATGTGCATCATACCTTTTATTTTATATCACTTACTAAGCCTTAGGCTCATTAGATTAAGTCTTGTGATGTAGTTATGTACGAGAAACCAGAGAACAAGTCAAAGACAGTTGATGAAGGATTTGCAGGGTGGATCTAATGGCTAGCTGGGCTAAAAAATTAAATGAAAATTATTTGTAAAATGGTTTGTAAATTTAATATTCTTTAATGCTTGTTTTAATTCCGATGAGTTTCATAAAATGATTTTATTACTTCTGCTGCAATTGATAAATATTTTAAGTAAAGAGTTTTAATGAACGGGTTTTATAAAGGAAAAATTCTCTGATGTTTTTATAAAAAGAAAAGTTTTAAATTTTACACGTTTTTAAAGTGAATAAAAACCAGGTCGTTACATGTTGGGCATTGTTTTCTTCTGATTTAAATTATTTTTGTCGCTGATCTGCTATGATTCGGACGAGTGCGAACGCAGTGGTCTCGTTTGCATTCATTCGTAAGAGCAAAATCCTTAGGCCAAATTGTGTCCTTGATGAGAATTGGTGTCCCCATTCTCGTTCGTACCGTTTGAATTAGCATTTCGGACGCCATTTGGCGTCCGCCATCGTCCGCATGCATCGTCCAAAAGTGTTCAAGAATTGGACAGATTCAATTTGGACGATGTCTTCTCTCGTCTGCCATCGTCCGCTAGCATACGAAAGTCTCCATAATTGAACAGATTTGATGTGGACGAGTCCTGTCCTCATCCGCACCCTCGTCCGAATGTGTCTCGAGTTGTACAGATCGATGCGAACACAACATTCGTCGTTCGCATCGTTCGGGACTGCGTCTAAAACTTCACTGTACAGTGAAGTTAGGACGAGACATTGCGTCCTAAGTCATCCTATACTGAAGGGTAACGTGGCTAAGCACTTGTGCACGACACTTCCTCATCCGCAAGTCGTCCTTTTGTCCGCATCGTCCGGACCTCGTCTGAAACTTCACAGCATAGTGAAGTCAGGACAAGACATCGCATCCCAAGTCTTCCCAAGTCCTAGGGACGACGCTTCAAACATTTGCCGACGACATGACTCATCCGCAGTGTCGTCTGCAGACGTTCGAAAACACCCAGGACAGCTTTTCTTCACTTTTCCTCACTTAACTCTTATCCCATAACACTTTCCTCATAATTACATATTATAAAATGACACGTATCAATACGGATGTACTGTCCCACCAACGACTGACATTCAATTACATCACATATACGGAGAAAGCAAAACTGAGGGAGCTCCTCCATCCTGCTCATCTAGCTAGACGTCTCCTCATGCATCGAAGTAAAATGAGATGTCTGAGGAAGGGGCGAATGCATCGGCTGTGGAGGCGATGTTGGAGATTGTTCCTCTGAGGGGGCTAAAGGCTGAGCCACTGAGGGGGGTGGAGGTGTTGGCTGCTTCGTGGTCTTGCATAGCCATTTCCCTCCAACTTTGTTGACCCCCATTCGGTCCACTTTCACTTTTTTGTACCCGTCAATGGTCGTCTCTTCAATTCTCGGCTCATCCTCTGAGATGAGGACCCCATACTACTCAACAATCTTCTGGATGAGCCAGTTGAACGGCAGATTCTTGGTCGGGTTGTTGAGCACCTCGTGCATGTGACTTAGGATGACATATTCGATGTCCACCTTTTTCCTGGTGAACACCTCTCCAACAAATAGAGATTCATGCAAGTAATATGGTCTCGATGTCCATCCCAAAGAAAAATCGTGTACGTCATGATGAGGTGGATCACTCAGGCTATGACATTTAGCTCCCTGTCCTTTGGCTTCTTGTACTCGGCAATCTCGAGATCCGGTGCAACAATCTAAGCACAGCTAGCCCTTCTCCTCGACTGATGAAAGGTGGATCCCGAGATACGTGATAATATTGATCGCTTGGCCCCTCCAGTACACATCCAAGCATTATATTCAGAACGTTGAGAGTCAACATCAACTCCAGTCCAAACAGATATATTCAGAGCTCTAATGGCTGGGTGGACAGTTTCAAATTTGCGTAAAAGAGTTTGATAATCCTCTCGCTATAACTACCCCTCATCCAGCATAAACTGCCTAATCCAGCATCATCAACCAATTGTTGAATTCTCATTCCAGCCAAGGACTCCAACTCTACTCTTTTCGAAACAATAATTGAATGGTGTTTTATATCTTCTTCATACCGTTTTTTGGCATTCGTTGTCCTGAATAGTTAGGACTGGAAACCCGCTGTTATGGGTTGGAACCGAACCACTGAGCCTCCGATTGGTCGTTGTTCAAGCTCATGTTGAGATTGAAATTGAGATTGTGCAACGGTTTCTCTAGCCTCCGCGGTTTCTCCGTGTTGAACCACCGTGGTTTGGACTGCTTGCACCGCCGCGGTTTGGACAGAAAGGACTGCGACGAGTGCTCCTTGCACCGTTGTTGGACCCGCAGACTCCGTGGTTTCTACTTCTGGTATCAATTGCGACATACCACCCTTTCGCTTGAGCGCTATTTTCTTTGCTCAGGAGTACATTAGTATCAAAGGTCTGAGCTTGTTGTTCACCAAGCCGAGATTTTCGTTGTTTGTTTACGGTGAAAATGTCGGAGCCCTCAATCGAGTTGATATAACGACAGAAGATCAAAGACCAAGGCACAATAAACCATTGCGGTTTATGATGACATCGCAGCGATTTGTCAAGACACCGTTGCAGTTTATCATGACGCCGCTGCGGTGTGTCAATAGATCATAGCGGTTTGGTATGAAACCGCCACGGTGTATTGACACACCGCTGCGGTTCCTAGTTGAACCGCCGCGATTCATCACAATTGTTGGCTTAGTTTTTAAAAACTATCTATCGTGGCACCACATCATTACGTTTAACGGCAAACGTGCAGTTCAATGGTTAATTTGTTAACGAAAAAAAAATAGTGGTTGGTTTGTCACAAATAATAAACGATGATGGTTGATTTGTCATTTTCCCTTGATTATATTATTTTTAGCTAATTAATTTTATATTAAATCGTGTTACTTAATTCATTTTTATTTTTATTTTATTTAGATTAAAATTTGGGTAAATGACAAATTAACCATCGTGGTTTGCGATCAATGACAAGTCAACCACTATGGTATGTTTTCTAACAAAATAACCACTGGTGTATGGAAAAATGACAAATCCAACATCACAGTTATGTTCATCGTTAAGAAGCTGACAGGGCGCCCGAATTCTAAAAATCAGAATGCTAGAGAACGCCCCGACGTTCTGGAAAAATTTTTGATCACAAAATGAAGGGCTTATTGATTTTGGGACCGAGAAAAGGGGATGGTGGGGTTTACCCATGGCATGTCCTAGATCTTTGAGAGAACTCGATTTAATATCTTCTGCACCCAATTCCGACACCCGTAGCCAAAGTTATGGTCTT
The DNA here is from genome assembly GCA_022433065.1 of Begonia loranthoides. Lineage (NCBI taxonomy): Eukaryota > Viridiplantae > Streptophyta > Magnoliopsida > Cucurbitales > Begoniaceae > Begonia > Begonia loranthoides. Next base: position 15,173,525 of record CM039485.1, read on the forward strand.
TTGAACTTTAAGAGGTCAAAAATCTAATAAAAACATTGAATTCGTAAAACATTGAATTCGCAAAACATTGAATCTCTGTTTTTCACAGTTCGCAGCGGCGTTCAGACACCGCGAGATCGTGGTCTCTGTGATTCGATTTCGCAGTGTCTGCTCTTGTGAGACACCGCAAAAATCACTGTGTCTTGCGCAAACACCGTGACGCGGTATATGCTCTTGTGAGACACTGCAAAAATTGCGGTGTCTTGAGCAAACACCGCAATTTTTCGCGGTGTCTTGAGCAAACACCTCGATTTTTGCGGTGTCTTGCACAGACACCGCGAATTGCGGTGTCTTGGAGCTGATTCGCTATGGCCAGCTTTTGCTTCTGTTGTTAATGGCGGAAGAAAAATTAACAGATGCGAGGTGAAACGACGGTCCGAGGAAAGAGGATGAATCTTACTAGGTTTAACGTATTGTATTCTTTGAAACTTTCTGTTACCGCGATGTTAATTTTGTCATTTTTCCATACGTCAGTGGTTAAATTGTTAGAAAAAATTCCATAATGGTTGACTTGTCATTGATCACAAACCACCATGGTTGATTTGTCATTTACCCAATTTTAATAATTTTGTTTTCGTGAGATGAATAATTTATTTATTATTAATTATTGGAATGTAATATACCGTGGGAAACTACACACAATTGGTGACACTATTTAGTTTTAATCTCCTAATGCAGTGTGGGTAAAAATCATACAGTGAATTTACAGAACAAAACATCACTACTCACAGAAAGTTTATTCGCAAACCACAAAAACACATGATAACGCATAAACATGAACCGACACAAACGACAGACTAAAAACATCACCTGCAAAAAATACAACCAGGACCAGGAACTACATAAATTACTTCTCATCCCTTATTTCAAGCTCTCTTTGATTTTCACCGCTGGGACTTCTGCATCAAACGGTAATAGCTCAAGTCGTCCAATTAGCATCGCTGTATTTCCTTCATCAAAGACAGCCTTTCCAAAAGAGGTCAAAGTCCTCATCTTACCCACTGTTTCTCCCTTCGAGGCGCCCAATCCCGTCAATGCAAACCAAATTTAGGCAACACAAGCGAGCAGAAAAAGAAACAATTAGCGTAAAGCACGCCATTTCTAGCCAGCCCAGATTGCATATTTCTTTTGTCACTAAATGTAATCTAAATTGGCATGTGGCCTGCCGCAAGCTCAACAGATATAATGAATGTTGACTTGCCTGCTTCTCTCAGATATTGTACATCTCCATCCATGAGTTTCACCAGCTTTCTGCTAACAAGCAAGCTGATCCCTTCTTCAGACGTATCTTCATTGTTTTCAAACAATTCATTTAGCAGAGCTGCAGCTATTCCACCACCTGCTTGCGTTATTCTGATGAAATGATAAAAAAATAATAATGAGCTATGAGTTGCTCAATCGATTTGAGAAAAAAAAATGTCCCATGTCTTGGAAAGTCAAAGCATACAAACACCCCATCATGGAAAAACTCCACATATGAACATGTTTTATTGACTAACTGGTAAATTGTTTGTAGAAATATACCTGAACTTCAGATGTGCTAGATCTATGGATTGGCCTAATTGATCTTTGGTTAGACTGGCCGAAATAATAATCTGGCCGCCTACTGGGGAAAAACTGACTGATGTTAGTAAGAAATCAGCCAAAATTTGCTGAAGCCTCGCATTATCACCATATAGAGCTTCATTCTGGATCTCTTTAGCTGTCTCATTTAGTATGAGAACACCTTTTTCTCTGCTCTTCATCATGACTTGGCTGATCGAAGCAGCCAATAGTTCATGTAGAGTAAACTGAACCATTTCAAGATCCAAAAAGCTTCATAAAAAAAGGAAAAAATAACAAGTCATATTATGTTAAGAACAAACTCAAAGCTGAGGTTTAACAAAAAGGATTATTTACTTCAACAGTTACAACTTTACTCGGTCTCAACATATTATTATATGTGTTCACAGTGTGACTTGGGAATATAATAATCCATGAGCCATTCCATCAGTATGCCTAAACGCGTCAGAACAGGAGTAGGGCGAGACAGAGAGAGAGAAAGAAAGTTGCAGGAAAAGAAAATCTTGTTCCTAAACATGCTAAGTAACCATGACACCCTGCTGAGACTATTTAATCTTAGCCTCAGAATTATTCTTCAAAGTTAAACAGCAAAGCAATTAAATCTCAATGCTTTGAAATCCAATAATGCATGCATATTAATAATCAAAGGTTAAGAAAAGCGTCCTTTCAAATGATAATTCTCAAAAAACTAAAAATCGAGGAGAGAAGGCCCAAAACAACCCATATTCCACAAATTACTTATTCTATTTTACTAAGTATAATTAGAATTGAAGATACGCAGAGCTTATATGACAATACTTGAAGAATCTATAGTGCGTGATTTGCAAAAGAAAAAGATAGAATCTTTCATACCCATCAAAGATTCTATCAAGATCTGAGTCATCAAGAACCTTGCTGAGCTGCCGCTGGCACTGTGTGCTTGATTGCAGAAGATGTTTCTGTTCTACTTCCAATGCAGTACCCTCCAACATTTCACTAGAATATATGATGCCAGATAGAGAACTTCGTATCTGCCTTTTCATATACGCCAATGCTTTCGATCTCTTTATGGCAGTTTTCTCGGATAAGTGCTGCACGTGGAGTGCTTTCTGCAACTCTAAGCTAGGAAGTTGCAAAAAGCAAAAAATTCCAGTCACTGCACCATCTCTGTCTGTTTTCTTACTCGCACACAACAGACATTCTAAGTATTTTCCTTTCCGATCATAGAAACCAAACGAAATCTTTTCAGGATTTTGGCCACTCATAGCATTATTAAGCACAACACCAAGATTTACACACGATTCTTGATTCTTGACCGGACAGCAGGCCATTTGGGTCCCAAAGACCTCTCCCAAAAGTATTTTATCAACAACTTCATCTCGCTTCCACCCACTTAACTTTGTCATCGCTGGGTTCCATTCTGTGCACCAGCCAAATTCATCCATACCAAATATAGGGGGGATTAGTGGATTTGGGTTCTGCACAATTGCTATGTAGTCACCTTCTATCCGTGTGAACTTGTCCATCACTGTCTTCTGAGCAGTGATATCTTGAGCCACAAAACACACTCCAACAACATTTTCCTCCAAATCCCTGCTTGCACAAGCGTTCACAACTAAGCTAATGGGACCTGCATCGATCCTAGGCCCATGAGTTCTGATCTCAAATTCTACGTGTTTCTCCTCTTGTCCTGATTAGAAGTGGAGAAAAAAATTAACTTCATCACAAACATAAATGACAAAACAAGACAAGAAATTTTTTTTATTTAAACATACATAAAACATGTTGTAGGAAACAAGCGTCTTTTTTTTCTATTGTTTTTTAAGATTACATTGGCAAGATTTACAGATTTACAGATCTCTTCCTTCCTCATTTTCTTAGCTAAATAGGAATATATAGTTCCTTTTTCATAGCACTATTTTTCTTACATGAACAAACAAATAAGTAATCAGCTTGACATGTAACAAGGTTGAAATATTAAATTTTGGAAGAAGAAGACCACACCTTGGAACGCCAAGTACAACAACTTCTTGACTATATCTACTGAAGAATCCTCCACAAGAGAGAGAAAATGCTTTCCGATAGCTTCGTCAACAGGAAGACCAGTTAACTCAGCAATTTTCATATTCCAGCCATTAACCAGGCCGTCTCCGTCAACAGCCAAAATAGGCACCATGGCTGTCTCAATCAAACGGACAATCTCACCAGTAACTGCTTCTAGTTCTTGCATCCCCCCAATCTTGAGGTTGCTGAGTTTTGTATGAATTGATTTGCTGTTCGTATCAACCATTTGCACATCTTTCAGTGCATTCCTCAATATAAGCTGCAGGGAATGGATTGCATCCATTTCATAGTCCTTCCATGGAAAACTTCTCCTTTCAACTACTTCAAGAAAAGCTTTGAAAGATGATCTTGGATGCATCTTCCTACTGTCGTCCCTTTCACCAGCTTCATGCTTTGCCCCGGCCCATCGAATTTCTGCGACAGCATGGGTACGAAACCAACAAATCATGTCCTTGGAAGTTATCCGAACAGTAGCCATTCCACTCACTCCATCACCAAGTGCGAGAGCTCCTGGGAAACCCGCATCATACAAGCTATCTGTGCTTAATCCAGTCGAATCCATATGATGCTCAGAAAGCCATGCGGCAATTTCTTGGAGCTGGAATTCACTAGGAGTTATTCCCAATCTCCATACCTTATTTTTGTATATCATGGCAGCCCCATCACATTTCACAAGATCCATTATATTCGGGCTCTGTGTCACAATGCCTAATGGTGCGTCTCGCATTAACATGTCGCACAAAAGTGTTTGTGTGCGTAGAATGTTTTTTTCAACAATCTGATTTTCCAGCTCTAATTCTTTGTTGACATGGATGCCAAATACTTGAGCGAGAAATTCACATGCATATCTAAGAGGGAATGGTACAAACCTGGGGGTTGTGTTATGGCAAACTACTAAACCCCATAGTCTCTTTCTCTTTTGTGGTTGCACGGGATTGGGATTTTCATTATCGTCATCTTCCTCGTTGACCACAACAGCCATAGCCAGAGAAGCGATGGAATTCATGTTCTCCATGTACTGCAAATGGCAACTATGAGGGGCCCTTAAAGTTGAACCACATAAAGTTAGATCAAAGGAAAGTTTTTTGTCTTGGATCACTTTCACAGGTTTTGCATGACAATCAACAATAATTCGGACCTTATTCTTCATGAATAAAAACCGTGCAGCTTGAGGGATATCAGTAGCTGGATAATGCAACCCCAGATATGGCTCCAACCCAGGCTTTGTGACTTCAGAGACCACTTCCCCATGGTCATCATCATGAAATTTGTAGACCATCACTCTGTCATAGCCTGTGAGTTCATAAACCTCTTGAACCATTGTATCACAAAGCCTTTCCATGCTCCCACTGGGCAGAGACTGCAACCTGTTAATTGCTTTTGCTGCAAGCCTGTAAGATTTTAGGCCCCCAGCTGCATTCATTGGTATTTCATAAGGCTTCACTGGTTCAAAATCGATGATCAAGCTTCCAGTAACACGATGAACGATTGCATAGAAGGGCCTCCCAGATGTCTTACAATGAACTAAGACAGGATTCAGAAGTGTAACCTCTCCAAAACCAAGAACCTTCTGCAAGGCTGAGGCACTTGGGGCAGTAAAAATGGACCTAACATCAATCCCAATGCCAAGAACTGGATGTTCACCAACACTTGGGACTGCATGACTGACCATAGTTAGCATTTCCGTGGCATTTTCACTGTAGGCAATGACTTTGAAGGTTTTCTCATCTAAAGCCAACAAGCAGCCAAATGGCTGGATAAGCTTGCCTTTTTGTATGTGATGGAGGTAAGCTGTTGTGACTTTGTCAGACTTGGGTTGTTGATCTTCACCAAAAGTGTTGGTAAAGCGCACTGAACTTGAGTAGTCGAAAGAACTACTGGATTCCTCATAATTTGCATGAAGTTTTGCATCTACAGTAGTCTGAGCAATTATTCTAGCACTGTGTCTTGATCGACCTGAGCTGCTTGATGATTGACTCGGTCTTGAAGAAGACATTTTCGTCCAAACTGTAGGGTGGTGAAAGATGCCAAAAAAACTTCATACCATGAATTCAGTAGTTCTCAATGAAATTGACTCTTATTGTCAGGATTGTTAGCATCAGCGTGGGAAGTATAAGTAGCAGCCACAATACTTGCAGTTTAACTTGAAAGTAATTCTTATGATTGGTAAACTAAAAAGAAGATTTAAGAGGTGTCCATGAAGCTCAGTTTCAGATAGGTGTCATTCTATTTTTATTTCTACGTGTACTCAATATTCAAACTTGAACAAAAATGTACGTCTAAGTCCTTTGAACATGCGATATCAATTTATTCTCCATTTTTTTAGGTTCAATGCATCAGTAATGTCACAGTTTATCAGTTCAACTCGAATCCAATATGTAAAATAAATTTCGAAAAATTTTGCAGTGATCTGACTTTTTCAGTGTCTTAGAATCCTATATAACAACCATATATGTCGTTCTGTATAGAACTGAAGCTGTCCATTGAAGTGCAAAAGTTGCAAAAGCTTTACTTTTCAAAACATTCGAACGTGTAATCAGACAATAATGTAGCCCAAGTAGAAAAAATAAACAGAAAAGGAAAGAAAATAAGCTGCAATGAAGAACCAAAGAAGGCAGCGTCCATTAAATTACAAAAAGGGAAGCACCAAAGAATGAACAAGAAATCGCAGAAAATGGAAGGGGGGAAGGGGGGAATAAAGGAAAGATAGCAGTCAAACCTGGTTATGCGTGAGAAGAGAAAGGCGGATTATTTCAGATCCAAGCTGACCCGACCAAATCGAAAATGAAGTCAAAGACGAGTACGGAGCTAAAAGAGAGGAGTACGCGAAGCAGACCCCAGCTCAACATATCGAAAAAAGAGAGAGAAAATCGATCATGGGTTGCTCAGCGGACAGTACAGAATAGGGACCAGCCTCTCCTTTTCCTTTATTTCTCGGGTGCAACCTAGTAGGAGACTGGATTGTCCGGAATCGAAAGAGAGAGGGAGAGAGGGGAGAGAGTTTTGTGGATTAGGGAATGGGATGGAGCTACGGCTTATGAAGTAGGAGTGAGAGTTGGAGTAAAGGAAGGCAGCCATGCCCATATATAGCAGCAGGGATTCTGGTCCAGTCCAGTCCAACATTTGTCACTGTATGTTTCTAGACTGTCTATTTTTAGATTCATGAAAATGGGTTTCCCTTTGTATGGATATCGACAGCAAAGAAAGAAACCTATAAATAGTTGTCCACCGTCTATAATTAGCTTCATCGAAATTACAAAAATCATAAAAAATTCTAATTATATAAATAAACAATTTCCATAGCCATCCAGTCGAGCGAGCAAATAATACCTCCAAGCAGAAACCCATCTCTAAGAAAATGAAGACAACAAAATTTGGAAGAGGGATGCGGACAAAACAGGAGGAGGGAGAAGGATGAGGGCTGAGGACAGCTGATTGGATTTACATCCACCGCAACTCAAGTTTCCGCCGGGCCAAGAGGGCGCAAGTGAGGCGTCCCATCCCTCATGGATACTGTCACACCTAGAATTTTTCGCCGTGCGAAATTTCGACAAATGCGTGTGACCGACATCGAAGTCCCACCCCGACCAGCCTTCTTCGCTCTTGCTCGATGCGAACGCAAGAACTACCAATAACCCACAAAATAAAAATCACTCGACACAACTCTTTACGGGAGCTCCACCCTCAACCTGTTCTTTCTATTCTGAATAAAAGAACCTAGGATAAAAATTCCACTGGGATCACCACAATAGCTTGAGAGTCTCATGATGGATTAACTCCCTTAGCCTGGTTCCTCAAGGGTCCTATATATACAAATATATCTTATCTACATTTGAATTTTGAAACCCTAAATTAGTTGGAACAATAAAATCTGATCTGCCACGTGTCCGCTTCCAATTTGCTGTGTAGCGCGCCAATCCTATCCAGTTGCCGTGTGAATCCCACAAATCTGGGATTTTCCTCGATCTCTGCTGCTGCGCACGCGCCTTCCTATTCCGTCGACGCGCAGAATCCTTAAGAATCCGAGATTCTGCGAGATCTTCTCTCAGCGCTCCTACGGCCCACTGAATGGCGCTGCGGCCCAACCTCCTGCTGGTCCAACTGCGATGCTGCGAACGTGATGGTGATGGCCCCGCCATCTTACTCGGCCCAATTGTTCAACTAATGAGTGTCTTCGGCCCAATTCCCGGTTTGCCTGATTGCAGCGTGGCCCACATAACCGAGGCTTCCTGACCCGTTCCAAATATCCTGCAATGTTGTCTGAACTTTCGCCTATTCTGTCCGACCCTCTGCGCCTGTTGCACACGCTACGCGTGTTTGTGAGGCTTTCTGGAAGCCTCCTTCCCGGGCTAAGCCCGTTTTAGAGAAAAAGGGCGTGACAATCCTCCCCCACTAAATGAAGTCGAAGTCCTCGTCAACTTACAACTCAAGTAGGCTGTCACCCCGACTCTTATTTGGCTTAAATTTTTCTTCCAAATAGCTCTTTCTTCATTCTCCCACGATGTATAAATTGTGAGAAATAAAACTATCTGCTTGGAAAAGTGAAATCCACCTCTCGTTGATTCCACTCGAACGATCAATAGTCCACTCTTTTGAAGAAGTCCCATGTGAAGTCTCCTAGAAATCACCTCCTCCTCGGACTCAACTGATCTGCATCGCTGCGCTATACTCGCAGTCTCTGTCTGTAGTGCGCAGTCTCCCTGACTCGCGCCCTCGGGAAGGTCTCGCGCCTCCCGGCATCGGCCCAACTGACCCCTATCGGCTCGCGCACCCACCGCGTCCCTCTGACCCATCTATGTCGCGCCTGCTTAGTGAGTTCCAACTCCCCTCCGATCTGGTCTAATGGCGATTTTTCATCCACCATAGTTACATTGGTGATGAAATTCCTAGAGATTAGCTTCCACGGCTTGCTTGGAATAAGGAGTGTTTGAAGTATTCCAAATTCCTTCTCCTGCTCCGACTTGTCCCCTTGACAATTCTCTTCCATTCTTGCCCAAGTCTTCTCTCTAGATGATGAATTGAGCATCCCCCTAATGCTCGTATGTCTTGCATTGCGAGTGTCTAGTGTCTCTACCTCGAGAAATTAGCGCCCTCTGCCCCAACTAGGAATTTGAAATCTGTCACCGCGCGCGTTGACTAGCCCGCCTCCAACATGATTTCTCCTCACTAACCCATTGTATGCTTGCTTTTCAACTAGCAAGTGTCTGGCATCCCCTATGGTTGCCTCCTTGATCCCATCAAGTATCTCTGAGTAATTTTCACTGGTGGCGCTTTCCTTCACTGTCGCTTCCCCCAAACGATGAAATGCCTCCATTACTCGTATCTCAGCTCCAAGTTTATACTCTCTCCTGAAGTCCAACTTCATGATAAACCGCCGATGGTGATAAGCAACACCTAGAATCGGCCTTCGCTTGGTCACTCCTTTGTTGGCCGATTGTCCACCTCGTTCGCTATCGAGTTGGATTGGCTGGAATGGGAAATTACCTCCTCGTAATTCCTGCTCGCTACCCCTATCGAGTCCGCCTGGCCCTTGTGGTTCACTGTTAGATGTGTCCCATAGCGCTGCGCTCCAACGCAGTTTTCCTTGTACGCCCAGATGCTGCTTCGCGCCCATCTGACTCGTAAGCTCTGGAAAGTGTGTTCTGCTTTCCAAATCAATAGAGGGGAATTGTTGCTTAGCCTCATTGCCTTGCAACTTCGAAAGGCCCCGCCTTCCTTCATTTTGGCCTCCACGGCCCTATTTCTATAGGCGCGCCAAGGTGGCGTCGCCCTCTGCAACTCCAATGGCCTCTTGTCATCGGATTTCCTCAACACCTTACGTCCTTGCTTTGACTCTTCCCTAGCTTTGTTTTGCTTGTATGTGCGTAGTCTCCTTGAAGAGTGCCTCCTCTTTTCTTGAACTTCTGCATATACTTGAAGAGTAGATAGCGTAATGCCTGAACCCCGGTATTCACCCTTAACCGAGCAAGGTGCTGATTCATCTTGGATTATCAACATTCCAAGATAAGGCATTACCACTGCCTTCGCTGGCTTGAAGAAGTTCAAGCCTAGGATTAACTCGAAATCATCTAATGGGACTATCATCAACGAACACGGTTGTTCCCATTCTCCTACGCGCAATTTGGGCACCACCATACTATTTATGGATTGCACAGTCGAATTAATCCCCTTTATCCATCTCGTCCTTTTTGTCGCCTTCAAGCCGAGATTACTCACGATCCGTTGCGAGATCAAGCTGTGAGTTGCGCTTGTGTCTAACATCGTGCACACCTCCCATCCATTGAAAAATACTGTGATGTACATCAGGCCACCTGCCGTCGGTGGTTGATTCTGTGTTGATGACTGGTTGTTCGCCACCTCTGCCTGGTCGCTAGTGAGAGTGTTCACTAGTGGTATGGGGCTCTCCCCATTTTCCGTCTGCGCTACGTGCTGCGCACAGCCACGAGACTTCCCAGAAGTCTCGTCTCCATTGACAGTCACTCGGCGCACCATTGGTGATGATCGCTGGCTTATTCAGGCAATCCCTTGCGAAATGTGGTCCATCACATATGAAACACCCTTGGGTTCGTTTGTGTCGGGGTTGATCAGATCCCTTTGCTTTCGATGATCCCTCGGTCCTTCTTTTCTTGCTTCGACTTGGACTCCCGTGCCTGCTTCCCTTCCTCCTAATTTTTGGAGAATGTATGTTCTCCTTATCCACCAATTTCTTAGCCATCTCAATCGCTGACGTCACATCCTTCACCCCGTGTCTCCTCAATTCGGTTTGTGCCCACGGTTGAAGTCGGGACATGAAATTGAACAATTTGTCCTTCTCATGCATGTCTTTGATGTTTAACAGCAGAGTAGTAAATTCACGAGCATATTCGCGAATTGTACCCGTCTGACGAAGCTTCCTCATGGCTTCCTTCGCCGCCCACTCGGCATTGAGTGGAAGGAACCACTCCTTCAACTCCGATATGAGAACTTCACAAATTTCCACCTTTGGCTCCCTCTCTTGACGCTGTCTCCACCATCTCTTTGCTTTGCCCGCCAAGAATGCACTAAAGGTCCTCACTTTGTCGTTCTCTTGAATTCCGGCCGCTTTGAAGTAATGTTCCATATCAACTAGGAACCTCTCCACTTCTTCAGCATCCCTATCTCCATAATAGGGTTTTGGCTCCGGTATTCGTGGTTTGATAGCTGTCGCGCCAATCCTCTCCGATGCGCCACCCACTATCTTTGTCGTGCGCACCTGTGCGAGCTCTCCGTCGATACCCCCCAGTCCGTGGCGAGCGTATCGCCTCGTCGCCGCTATGTCTTCGCCCACCGAAGCCTTGAAGGCTTCGAGCTCCTCCTTAAGGGAGATCAATTAGAGTAATAGAAAAAGAAACTCTCAAATGGTGATTTTGAAAATACCTCGAATTTTTGAACTCCAAGTTCAAATCTTTTTTTTGTCACAACTTCAAATCTCGTTGGAAAGTTGTTACCTTTTTGTATCGAATCTTCAAATCTCCTTCCTTTTTGGAATTCCGTGTGTCGATCATTGTGGAGAAGAGAATGGATCTAATACCAAGTCTTCAAAACTCCTTTTTGAAACTTGCGTAATAGAGGATAATCGACCAAACCTTTGCTCTGATGCCAACTTTGTCACACCTAGAATTTTTCGCCGTGCGGAATTCCGACAAATGCATGTGACTGGCGTCGAAGTCCCACTCCGACCAGCCTTCCTCGCTCTTGCTCGATGCGAACGCAAGAACTACCAATAACCCACAAAATAAAAATCACTCGACACAACTCTTTACGAGAGCCCCGCCCCCAATCTGTTCTTTCTATTCCGAATAAAATAACCTAGGATAAAAATTCTACTCTGATCACCACAATAGTTTGAGAGTCTCATGATGGATTAACTCCCTTAGCCTGGTTCCTCAAGGGTCCTATATATACAAATATATCTTATCTACATTTGAATTTTGAAACCCTAAATTAGTTAGAACAATAAAATCTGATCTGCCACGTGTCCGCTTCCCATTCGCTGTGTAGCGCGCCAATCCTATCCAGTTGCCGTGTGAATCCCACAAATCTGGGATTTTCCTCGATCTCTGCTACTGCGCACTCGCCTTCCTATTTCGTCGACGTGCAGAATCCCTAAGAATCTGAGATTCTGCAAGATCTTCTCTCAGCGCTCCTACGGCCCATTGAATGGCACTGCGGCCCAACCTCTTGCTGGTCCAACTGCGATGCTGCGAACGTGATGGTGATGGCCCTGCCATCTTACTCGACCCAATTGTTCAACTAATGAGTGTCTTCGGCCCAACCCTCGGTTGGCCTGATTGCGGCGCAACCCACATAACCGAGGCTTCCCGACCCGTTCCAAATATCTTGGAATGCTGTCTGAACTTTCGCCTGTTCTGTTCGACCCTTTGCGCCTGTTGCACGCGCTACGCGTGTCTTTGAGGCTTCCCGAAAGCCTCCTTCCAGGGCTACGCCCGTTAAGCCCGTTTTAGAGAAAAAGGGCGTGACAGATACCAACCTTGTGGTTCAGGAAATATTGTGTCTAAAAAGTAAATTCATTATATTTAATACAATCTTGTTTCATTTTAGATAGTAAAATTTTACATGAGTTAGGTTGGATATTCTTGTATTTTGGATAATAATAATTAATGGAGTAACTAAGAATATTATTTTGAATACAATAAAATTCCTTTTTTTGTTAATTAAAGTCATAAATTAATGGAAAAATGACAAATCAACCATCGTAGTTTTCATCAATGACAATTTAACCATTGTGGTATATTTGCTAACAAGTTAACCACTAACGTATGAGAAATTGACAAATCCAACATCGCACTCAAGTTAACCCAGGCAAACAAAAGCCTGGACGCCGCGGCGTCTCAGGAACTCTCTATTTGTCATGCATGGCGTTCTCGATCAATTGTGTTTCATGGTTACTTCGAATTCGTTATGTATGTGTTTTACGAATGCAATGTTTTTATTGGTTTTTTGACCTTTGCACCTTCAAACTAGCATAACTTTTGCTACGGATGTCGGAATTGGGTGTAGAAGGTATCAAATTGAAGCTCTCTCAGAGCTCTATAATTGTTACAAGGAAAACCCTATGACCACCTTTCTCAGCCCCAAAATCAATCGTTTAAGCCCTCAAATTTGCGATAAAACATTTGCTTAGTCTAGAAAAATGTTTGATCACAAATTTGAGGGCTTAAACGATTGATTTGGGGCTGAGAAAGGCGGTCATAGGGTATACTCTATGATGATTATAGAGCTCTGAGAGAGCTTCGATTTGATACCTTCTATGCCCAATTCCGACATCCGTAGCAAAAGTTATGCTAGTTTGAAGGTGCAAAGGTCAAAAAACCAATAAAAACATTGCATTCGTAAAACACATACATAACGAATTCGAAGTAACCATAAAACACAATTGATCGAGAACGCCATGCATGAAAAATAGAGAGTTCCTGAGACGGCATGGGGTCCAGGCCTTTTTGCCTGGATGCCGCGGCGTCCAAGCTTTTGTTGCGTCCAGGCTTTTGTTTGCTTGAGTTAATTTGTGTGTGATGTTAGATTTGTTAATTTCTCATACGTTAGTGGTTAACATATTAACAAATATATCATAATAGTTGACTTATCATTGATAAAAAAATTACTATGGTTGATTTATCATTTTCCCTAAATTAATTAATATACAAAACAATGTATATAAAGGAATGGATCAAACATAGATAACGATTACATCAATTGTCATTAATTTTGAATTTAATATTAGTGTCATTAATTTTGACTTTAAAATGTTATCATTTTAAACTTAGCACCTGCTTTACCCATTTTCCCATAACACTTCCAATGTAATCATTTGTACTCACATGTTTCACCTACCGTCTTTCTAATTAGCTCCTATCAATTTTTTATTACTCTAATGTGATTAACGTGCCTATTTTAAATCAACCATCACAGTTGTCAAAGGATTCACACAATAGGGAATTGGCTACTTTAATACTTTTTCACAAGGAGGATCGTTACCCGTCCAACTCAGTAAATCGAACTAAGCCGATAATTGAACGGAATAAAACTAAAGATTTCGGTTCAATCCACTTTTACTTTTATATATATATATATATATATATATATATTATTTTAAATTTTAATTATTACAAAAACCCTCAACATTCTAAAATTTATATTTTGAAATAGAAGGGAAAATAAAGAACTCGTGGACTAAAGGAAGAGCAATAGCTACAGTGAAACAAAGGTAAAATGAAAAAGGAAGAGCAAATCAAAATGAAAAAGGAAGGGCAAATCCCAACAACATTGGAGTTGAGGCATTTATGTTGAGAAAAATCACTTAAAACAAATATGCGGATTATGATTTTTCCAATCTTTCGTACCTAATTCAAATCACAAATAAACACTGTTGATGCAATAATAGTCAAATGACAAACAACGCAAAACAATCAAACGATGCACACTAATTTTAGCGTGGAAAACCCCAAAACGGGTAAAAACCACGGGACCGATTCGGCCGCTTAAAACTTCCACTATCAACAATAATAATGGGTACAACTATGTCTCAATACAGCACAATCATCACCTATCAAGATGGAATCAAGAGAGGAACAAAAACGGACAAGAGAATCTGATTTCTCTTGTTTGTGTATAACCTGTGAGACGGACTTACAGTGCTTAAAACACGATCTCCACCGTTCAGAATGTTTCCCAAAACTTCACGAACACACTGTCCAATTTTCACGTCGATCCAACGGTTGAAACGCCAGTAAATGGAGAAAAATCGAGACTGGCTTGTAAAAATCCGAACCTGCTCTCTCCTTTTCTTTTGCTGCTGTTTTTCTCTCTTCCCGCCTGCTGTTCTCTCTCGCTGACGTGTAGGGTTCACTCAACCCTTTTAAATTTTGTTTTCTTCTTCTAAATAAGGGTGTGGGCCCTCATTGCCCAGCCCACAATGGGCCGAACACAACAAACTCCCCATTCGGCTCAAAAAGTGGGCTCCAACAAGCCCGCTCTTCGTCGACAAGCCTCAAGCTTTTCCTTTGGTAGAGTCTTTGTCAACATATCGGATCCATTCTCACTAGTGTGAACTTTCTCCAAGTGCAACTGCTTTGTTTCAAGCACGTCTCGAATCGAATGATATCTCACATCAATGTGTTTCGATCTAGAATGAAATGACGAGTTTTTAGAGAGATGTATAGCACTCAGACTATCACTGAATACAACATATTTCTCTTGGCGCAAACCCAATTCCTCAAGGAATTTCCTCATCCATAAAGCTTCTTTGCAACCCTCAGTAATTGCAATATACTCAACTTCTGTGGTGGATAACGCAATACACTTTTGCAATTTTGATTGCCACGACACGGCTCCCCCTGCAAAAGTCATCAAGAATCCTGAAACGGACTTCCTGGAGTCAACATCACCTGCCATGTCTGAATCGGTGTATCCAACTAGCATAGGATCACTACTACCAAAACACAAACACACTTTAGAAGTACCTCGAAGATATCTCAGTATCCACTTCACTGCTTCCCAGTGGTCTTTGCTTGGATTGGAGAGAAATCGACTGACTACTCCAACGGAATGAGCAATATCCGGCCTAGTGCAAACCATGGCATACATCAAACTGCCAACCGCAGACGCGTATGGAATAACCCATGCCCGCCTTTTCTTCCTTACTTGTAGGACATTCCTTTGAAGTGAGTTTGAAATGACCTGCAAGTGGAGAACAAACTGCTTTGGCCTTACACATGTTAAACCTTTCAAGTACCTTCTCGAAGTAGTCTTCCTATGACAACCACAGTTTCCCATTCTTCCTATCACGAGAAATCTTCATGCCGAGAATCTTCTTTGCCGATCCCAAATCTTTCATGGCAACGGACTTGCTCAATTCTGCTTTCAACTTCACAATTTTGCTAGCATCATGACCTATTATCAACATATTGTCAACATACAAGAGGAGAATAATGAAGTCATCTTTGGAATACCTCTTGATGAACACACAATGATCTGACGATGTTCGGCTGTACCCGTGACTCACCATGAATGAGTCAAACTTTTTATACCACTTCCTTGGAGCTTGTTTAAGGCCATACAAGCTCTTTTTCAACTTGCACACAAGATGTTCTTTTCCTCTGACTTTGAACCCTTCAAGCTGCTCCATATATATTTCTTCCTCCAACTCACCATGAAGAATGCTATTTTCACATCAAGTTGCTCAATTTCTAGGTTCAGGCGTGCTGCTAGACCAAGAGCAACTCGGATCGAGGACATCTTTACAACTGGGGAGAATATTTCTTCAAAATCGATTCCCTTCTTCTGACCGTACCCCTTCACAACCAATCGAGCCTTGTACCTTGATTGTGAGCTACTGATTTCGATCTTCAATCTATAGACCCATCTATTCTTGAGGGCTTTCTTTCCTTGCGGTAATTTCACCAAATCATAAGTGTGATTCTCGTGAAGAGATTGCAACTCTTCTTCCATGGCTTTCAACCACTCTTTCTTCTCATCAACGGAAATTGCTTCTTGATAAGTTTCTGGCTCTCCAGCATCAATGAGTATCACGTACTCATTTGAAGAGTACCTGGTAGAAGGACGATGCTCTCTGGTAGATCTTCTCAAGATAGGTTCCTGTGGCAGCTCTTGAACCTCTTCTTCGACTTGCTCAGTCGGTTCAACATCATCAACTATGGGAGGCATATCATAGCTGATGCCATTGGAAATATGTAACCCTAATTCTCTGTGATCGTGACTGTCTACAGGTGTAGGAAGTGAATCCAATTCAATCATATCATCATTCACCATCGTTTCTGTCTCATCACTGTCTTTGATGCATTTGTCTTCTACAAACACTACATCTCGGCTTCTAATAAGCTTTTTCTGCATTGGGTCGTAGAACCTGTAGCCAAACTCATCAAGACCATAACCAACAAACACACACAACCTTGTCTTCACATCGAGCTTTGACCGCTCATCTTTCGGAATGTGAACAAATGCTTTGCACCCAAAAACATGCAGATGAATATATGAAGGTTCCTTTCCATACCAAACTCGATTTGGAACCTCAAAACCCAACGGAACACACGGTGTGATATTCAAAACATGTACCACTGTATTCAAGGCTTCACCCCAAAAGGACAACGGCAACTGTGACTGCGAAAGCAAACATCTGACCCTTTCCACAAGTGTCCTGTTCATTCTTTCAGCTAACCCATTCAACTGAGGAGTTTTCAGAGGTGTCTTTTGATGTCGAATACCTTGCTGCCTGCAATACTCATCAAATGGACCACAATACTCACCACCATTATCCGTTCGGATGCACTTAAGCTTCACACCTGTTTCTCTTTCAACACGAGCATGAAATTGTTTGAAGACGTCCAACACTTGATCTTTTGACTTCAACATATACACCCAAACCTTCCTTGAATGATCGTCGATGAAAGTCACAAAATAAATGGCACCACCAAGTGTTCTTATCTTCATCGGACTACACACATCAGAGTATACCATATCAAGTACTCCTGTTTTTCGTGAGTGAGGAGCACCCTTGAAGGAAACTCTAGTTTGCTTACCTGCCAAGTAATGAGCACACCGCTTCAGAGAACCATATTTCACACCTGAGAGGAGATTCTTCTTAGCTAGTATCATCAATCCCTTCTCGCTCACGTGGGTAAGCCGACTGTGCCAAAGTTCTATCGTGTCTTCATCATCTACCGCATTTGTGGTAGACTCCGCGATCTTCGCATTCATCACATATAATGAGGAAAATTTTTGTCCTCTCGCCACGATCAGAGAGCCTTTGGTGAGCTTCCATTTACTGTCATAAAAAGTACTGCAAAATCCTTCATCATCAAGCTTACCAGTGGAGATCAAGTTCATGCAGATGTCGGGAATGTGCTTCACACCTCTCAAAACTAAGGTATTGTCATTGTCAGTCTCCAAACGCACATCTCCCATACCAATGGCTTTAGTAACACCATCATTACCCATCTTCACGTTTCCAAAGTCACCAGAAGTGTATGACGTGAAGAAGTCCCTCCGCGATGTAGCGTGTATCGAAGCACCGCTATCAATTATCCAACTTGTATCTTGGCAAGCGAGATTTACGGCTTCCTCATCATAAACAATTAAGAACTCATCAGTGGCTGTGGCCACCTTTTTACCTGTATCACCCTCATTGGTCTTCTTTTCATTGCCCTTAGTGTTTGGATTTTCTCGAAGAAACTTTCGACAAAATCTCTTTATGTGTCCCTTTTTACCACAATAATGACACTCAAAATTTGCATGTTTGCCGCTCTTACTTTTGCTTCTGCTTTTATCTTTCGGACCTCTGCTTTGACTCCTCCCCCTGTTTTCGGTGACTGGAAGATCTGACTGTGAAGAAGAACCCGTCGACTTTCTTCTCATTTCCTCATTCAACACACTACTCTTGACTACATCCATAGTCAATTTACCATCCGGGGCTGAGTTGGACAACGACATTCTGAATGTCTCCCACGAGTCCGGTAAAGTACCAAGAAGTAGCAAACCCTGAATCTCATCATCAAACTTGATTTTCATTCCAGCCAACTAATTTATAATCCCCTGAAATGTATTCAAGTGGTCTGTCATTGGTTTCCCATTCTGATACTTCAATGCCAATAGTTGTTTGATCAAATACAACTTGTTGTTACCCGTCTTTCGAGCATACAACTCCTCAAGCTTATTCCACATGCTCTGTGCATTCTTTTCCTCACTGACATGGTTGAGGACGTTATCATGTACCCACTGCCGAATGTACCCACACACCTGACGATGATTTAATTCCTATTCAGCGTCTGTTTTATTGGCCGGTTTCTCATTGGCAAATACTGGCAGATAATAGTCTTTCACATAAAGGAGATCTTCCATCTTTCCCTTCCAAACATTATAATTGGAGCCATTTAAAGTAACCATCCGACTTGTATTACTTTCCATAATTTGAATAGGCACAAAAATGAGAATCAAGCTCTGATACCACTTTGTTGAGAAAAACCACCTAAAACAAATATGTGGAATATGATTTTTCCAATCTTTTGTACCTAATTCGAATCACAAACAAACACCGCTGATGCAATAATAGTCAAATGACAAACAACGCAAAACAATCAAACGATGCACACCAATTTTAGCGTGGAAAACCCCAAAACGGGTAAAAACCACGGGACCGATTCGGCTGCTTAAAACTTACACTATCAACAATAATAATGGGTACAACTATGTCTCAATACAGCACAATCATCACCTATCAAGATGGAATCAAGAGAGGAACAAAAACGGACAAGAGAATCTGATTTCTCTTGTTCGTGTATAACCTGTGAAACGGACTTACAGTGCCCAAAACACGATCTCTAGCGTTCAGAATGTTGCCCAGAACGTCACGCACACGCTGTCCAATTTTCACGTCGATCCAACGGTTGAAACGCCGGCAAATGGAGAAAAAGCGAGACTGGCCTGTAAAAATCCGAACCTGCTCTCTCCTTTTCTTT
Source organism: Begonia loranthoides (assembly GCA_022433065.1). Taxonomy (NCBI): domain Eukaryota; kingdom Viridiplantae; phylum Streptophyta; class Magnoliopsida; order Cucurbitales; family Begoniaceae; genus Begonia; species Begonia loranthoides. Next base: position 15,192,679 of record CM039485.1, read on the forward strand.
TGCTGCTATTTTTCTCTCTTCCCGCTTGCTTTTCGCTCTCGCTGACGTGTAGGGTTCACTCAACCCTTTTAAATTTTGTATTCTTCTTCTAAATAAGGGCGTGGGCCCTCATTGCCCAGCCCACAATGGGCCGAACACAACATTTACACCCACGAAGACACCACATTTATTTGTTTTTACCATCTTTTCTCCATTAGTTTCGGTTGCATCGTCTTCTTTCTTGCTCGAGCAATGTATAAATATTTTGTCATATTTAATCTTTCATCCATGAACTCATATCTTTTTTTACGGATATTTTAAAGTACATGGATCTATGATTTAATGATTGTTAGATCAGCATTGCACTAGCATTATAAATAATTCCTTCAATGTTACTTTTCTAGTTAAATTTTTGATGATTCACTATCCATCTTAAGTAGAATATTATGGTTCTAATCTATTAGAAAATTTTTAAGTATAAACTTATATTAAATAATATGAGTTTAGCTAGTTTTATCGATAGATTTGTAATGTGCGCACGAAATGTACCGCACGTGATGGTTGAACGCAACGCTTCTCACCTCCTTGGATAAGAACGCGGCTGCAAATTTCTTTTGTGATATAACTCACACGAAAGAGTTCTTTGGATATAACTCACGAAAGGGTTCTTTGGATGTAACTCACCAAAGGATTTGAAAAAGAAATCACTCCAATTTCGGGTTTAGCAAAAGCTATTTTGTATTAATCTCCAACTGTCTAAAAACATAAAACTAGATGGCTTTATATATAGCCAATTTACAAGCATAAATTAGAAAAATTAAATAAAAGATAATCTAAATAAGTAGATCTAGATCTCCTAGATAAGTGGATCTAGATCTCTTAAAAAAGTGGATTTTTTGTTATGATTCTCGACCGATTTGAAAAATTTCCATGATCTTTGATTTAATATCTTTTGATGGATTCAAATTTGCATCATATGGTATCAGAGCCAGCTAAGTCTGATGTGTCCGCAATGCACTCGTCCGCAAGGGCGCGGACTTTCCCAGTGGGGGAGGGTGATTGTAATACCCCGACTTTTTAAGTAGGTTGACTATCGGGGTATTACCAAGAACGTATTCATTAAATTATATATTATGAAAATAACTGTAGTCTTACAGAATAACAATACATTAAATTATAAAATATTGGATTAATATAAAGAATTAAATGAATTGTTTATATATATAATAAACATATATAAAAAAATAAAATGAAAATAAGATAATGGGAGATACTGTTGGGAGAAATAATTGAGCTGAGAGGAGAGGATTATCGGCCAAGTGGGATAAGCACTTTGGCAGTATTAAATGGACAGAGAGATTTGTGGAGATGTTGTCGAATTTGTTTGGAATTATTGAGATGTGTTCTGTTGATTAATGGGAGAAGTCCTTTGGAAACAAAGCTGGAAGCTCTCTGGGAGCAGGAGCCGAGGGTTAAAGGATGGCCGAGGGCTTCCCTGTTTGGTAAGATTCTTCCCTGCTATTAATTTGTTCCGTTGGTTACTTTCCTCAAGCATGAATATATGTTGGATGTAGAGAATGTTAAAGTGATGCTATGTTGTTGGATTTAATTTCCTAGTTGTTATAGACTACTCTGTTTGATGGATTTTCTGGTAAAGAATGATGCTTTAATCACTACGTCTTGGTTTTAATTAGACAATACTTGGGTATTGCTTTTGTTGGAGGAAATAATACTATGCTAGTTCTGGAAATGGATATTGGTGTTTTGTGAAGCATGTTGTTAATTGGCAATTGGGTAATGAGTTGGAAGGATTAATTGTGAATGGAGTTTGATGGTGTATTGTTTGTGGCGTTGTGTTTCAATTTAAAAAGTGAAGTTATGCAAGGGAAAAAGGGTTGTTTATGTATAGATTGTTTTGTTGTTTGTTGAATGGACGCAATAATTTGGAAATGAATATTGGTTGCTGCGTTTTCACATGAACGTTAATATGGTTAAATTAGCTTTGATTTTAGTGATATTATTGAATAATATATTGCGTTGTGAGAAAGGGAGAAGTCAATGAGACTAGTGAATCGTAATGATTAACGAGAATGTTACTAATTAGTGAAGGTATCAAAAAGACAAAGGAGAAGGATAACGGTTAGGCGCTAAACACGAAATATCTTCAAGGTAAGGAATTGGTTGTCTTGGCCTTGTGCCCTACACCCAAGTATATGTGTGTTTCATGTTGTAGTTGTGCTGTAGCTGTTAACTTTGCTAAGTTAGTTGACTTGAATAGCCATTTTCTCTTTAAATGTTTTACTAGCTTTTGTGTAATTTATGTTAGATACTGAAAGTTATGTAAAAGTGATAAATTAAGCATGAAGGAATCAAGGAAGTGATAAATTAAGCATAAAGGTACCAAGGAAAAAGGTTGTTTGATGGATGAAAAATATGAATGACGGCCTAAGAAATTATGATTGAAACAAAGGATGATTTTGTTATCATCAAAAGAAGCATTTTACGTTAGTAGAATTGTTTGCTAGTGTTGAATATGTGATATGTCCTTTTTATGGTTAAGCTTTGTTTTGTTACTCATTATATGATAAAAAGGTTAGTTGGATGAATATAAAATGTAATGAAGAAATGATAAGGGTTAAGGCTTAAGGGTGATGAATGTTAGTTAACAAATGAGACATGCTTAATGTTTTGAATTGCCTTACAATGCTTATTGCTAGTATTAAGTTCCAATGTATGAAAAGAAGAATGTTGATGGCATAGTTTCCTTGCTATTAAGAAGTCCCTAATATGTTCTCCTTTGTATAGTTCGTAGATTTCCTTAGATGAATTGTTTTATAATAATCCTCATTGTTTTGTTATTAGTATGCTGTAAAGGATAAAGGACTGAGTAGTTTTCATTGTATTCTTTAGTTGACTGTTAAATAACTTGGAAAAGCATGTTATTATTCTTGGTTAGGAACAAGAAACGCTCTATAGAATTTAATATCAAATTGCTTAGCACATTCTCATTTAATAACATGGCAAGCATGATTTTAAATGTAATTCGTTAAGTAGTTTCCGTATATGATTTTGGAAGTATGTTCACTACTTGTTTTATTCAGAATAGCATGCGTAGATAGTTTGAGATTGTCATTTGATACTAGTTAAGAATTGTAGTTCTCTTTGTTGGTAGAAATATGATTGATAAATGAGGAAATGAAGAAGAAAATATATGATGAGCATGAATGAACTTTGATTTCCCTAAGTGATAGATTTGATGCCTATGAAATGAGCTGTGAACTGTTAACTGAACAACGAAGGAAAAAGGTTTAGTTAACTAAACAAACGAAGGAAAAAGGGTTTAGTTAACTGAACAAATGAAGAAAAATGGTTTAAGGAATTAAGATGCATGAACGATGTCATGAGTTCAACTAAAAGTATAATTGGTTAAACGTATTTCTGCTTCACTGATTTGTATTTGTTGCTGCATAATTACTTAGAAATATGTTATGATATCTTATATTGTATGATTCACTGCTGTTCACTTTCAGTTACGATATTATTTCTCATATGTGCTTTGTTTATCAGGAAGAAGTTAGATCGAGTTCATGATAATAAAAACCAAGTATGGGGTAACCTTCGGGGTGATACCCACATGCATGAGCGAGGAAAAATGATAAGAAAAAAGAATGTTCGGGATGGGTGGGATACGTCCATCACCGAAGAAACCCTCCCGGCAGGATACGCTAGGAGGGAAGAAACTCTAAAGGCGGGATACGCCGGAAAGAGGAAGAACTCCAAAGGCGGGATACGCCGGAAGGAGAAAGAACTCGAAAGGCGAGTTACGCCGGAAAGAGAAAGAACCCTGAATGCAGGATACGTCGGAAGGGAAAGAATAGGGAATTAGGGTATATGGGTAGTCCGGATCTGGCCTAGCTGTTAGGATACACCCTCACCAAGTCGGAAAAGGGACTAGTATGCACACAGGAGGTTAGAATCCGAATAGCTATGTCATCTCAAAGGATAATCTTCAATCTCTAGCTCGATGTACGAGTTAAGAACGAACGAAGAAAACGAACGTAATGAAAGAGTTTGGTTTGGGTGGCCCCATTCCAAAAAGAACTAAAAGAGATAAATGCATAAATTTTTTTCCCCCATCTCCTTACTGGGTGTAAGCTCACGTCCTTACTTGTGGTGTAGGTACATGACGAACAGATAGTAAACGGATGAGAAGTAGATGAGAAAAGTATAATGAAGCAGGGATGGATGATTTCACATACACGTGACTCAGGCTGGCAAGGCAAAGTCAAAGGAAAGTAAACAGTTATGAATCAACGAAGTTAAATGTCACGTTTTATTTGATAGACATAATGTTTGAATGACTTAGTATTTCTTTTGAAAGATTTCTTACGCTTTCACTATGATTTACAAAAGGGTTATTTTATAACGTTTTCGCAAGACTTTAAACAGATGATTTTTATTATAGTATTTACACTTCCGCATATTTAATAAGTTGGTTTTCACGATGAGTTTTAAAAAAGAGTTAGTAACGGTCCGGGTTTAGTATCGTACTATGATTTGTCTCAAAAAGAAAATTTTAAATTTTTACGTATTTTAACGATTTACGAAAAATTGGGGTCATTACAGTGATGTAGCGCCTTTGCCATCCCACATCGGATTTGGGACAACTGGACTGGTCGCACTAGGTTGCCCATAGCTAGGGGTGGGCAATTCGGGTTCGGTTCCGGTTCCAGACCATCCGGAACCGATTTGTCGGTTCTCGGTTCCGAGAAGCCGGTACCGAACCCGGAACCGAACCCAGAACCGAGGTCGGTTCTGGGTCCAGAACCGGCGGTTCTCGGCTCCCCCTGTGCATTCCAAAAACTGAGCAATACTCTCCAAAAACTGGGCAATAAAATGTATCTTCAGATTGTAAACTACAATCGAAGAGAAATCAAATAGATTGTAAACAGAGGAGAAATCAAACAGAGGAGCAGAATCGAAGTCGCACAGCTTCGCAGTCATCCTCGCAGCTTCGCAGTGCTCGTCGCAGGCTCGCAGCTTCTCTGTCGTCAACTTTTCGTCGCAGCTTCTCTGTCATCGTCGCACGCACCTTCGTCGTTGCAAATCGCAATGGCACGGCTTCACGGTGTTCGTCGGCACGTCGCTCGCAGGTTTGCAGCTTCGTAGTGTTCGTCGCACCTTATCAGTCCTCGTCGCAGTCGTCGTCTCTCAGCTTTCAATTGCAGTCGTCTTTCCGTTCTTTGATCACAGTCGTCACTCGTCTTCTCTCGGCATGGGGTAGGGCTGGGCAATTCAGAATCAGGGATTCGGGGTCGGGGAGGGTAGGGCTTCTGAATCAGAATTTCTGATTTCAGGGTAAGTTGTCGGTTCTCGGTTCTTTACCCTCTGGAACCGAGAACCGAACCCATTTTACATCACAGGACCGAGAACCGATTAAAAGCCTTTTGGTGGAACCGAGAACCAGAACCGAACAGGAACCGACAGTCGGTTCCGGTTCGGTTCTCGGTTCTGGTCGGTTCTTGCCCACCCCTACCCATAGCCCACTTGGTGCACATCAATTTGTCTAATTTGCAAGCTAGCAAGTCTTAAATAACTCAAATAGAATCGAGCATAAATTATTTAACATGTTATTTTTATATAGTAATATGTCAAAAATAAAATAAAAAGTCAAAATATAAGCATTTCAAAAGAATTATGCTTATATTTCAAAATAACTTGTTCGTTGTACTAAAACAATATTGTAATATACACATCTTAAATTGCAATGAACAAGAAATTAAATTTTAGTCATTTCACAATCAATTGATCTTCACTTCAAGTTATGGATGCACGCATGTAGTTATATTTATGTAGAAGTATTTTAGTAGAATTAATATTAAAACTAATCTCAATGATTTTACTATTTTCATACTTATCAATCAAGTTTTATAAATAATTATAGCGATGATTTTTATATAGGATTGCTAATCTAGTTTCACTTTGTTACTTGAGGGCAATAGTACTCTTCTTGCATTGCAGCATTTGTTTAAAAAAATAGTCAACAAAAGGCTATTAGAAAATTATGTAGCCAACATTAACTCGACCAAATATATTTTATGATGTAAATAATTTATGTTAGTTTTTGCTAAGCCACAACATCCTCATTTACCATTAAGCTTATAAGGTTCTTAGATCCTTAAAGATTGGATCGGGATTATTCTATCTCAAAACATTACAATTGCAATTGAAAGCCTTTAGTAAACATAGATTGGGCATCATGTTCAAATCAAGAATGTCTATTACAAAATATTGTGTTTTCTTGGTAAATATATGTTTTCATAAGAATCAACAAACTGTTTCAAAATCAGCACACGAAGTTGAGTATAGAGTTGTGGCTCAATCGACATGCAACATTGTTTTGTGACAAGCTTTATTGAACAACTTCAACATAAAACATCAAAAATAATCTTTATTGTTTTTACGATAATCAAGTTGCTCCTGATATAGCTATTAATTTTTTTTCTTGAAAGAACTGAGCATATTCAAATTGATTGTCATATTATGAGATGAAAAATACAGTGTGTGAGGTAAACAAAAGAGTTATTATGAAACATTCATTAATTATTTTAAATAGACAAATTACAAGGGAAAAAGCTAAAGAAACAGAGTCAAGGATTGATCCAGAAAAAGACCAAGGCTTAGTCAAAGCCATAGGAGCAATTGGGCCAACTGTGCACAAGAATTGTATTTCATGATTTCACATGGATAAAGATTTCAAATGGACACATGACATTCATACAAATTCAATTAGGCATCCAAAGCTTCATGAAGACACCAAGATCACAAGATTCGAAGATGATTTGGTCATTCAAAAAGATTCAACAAATTTATCCAATTCAAATTCAACAATTCTTATCCAATGTTTGAAACAACTCTTCAAATTTCGAAGATAAGGTGGTTAAAGGCATTTGAACCAAATTATATATCTTTTATTTATCTATTTGTATCCTATAAATAATGGGCTTATTAATATTATTAGAGAAGTAGATTATTAATTAAATGGTGAGTTTTTTCCTCTTTGGTTCTTTAAAGAACTTTATGAATTCATCAAGAGTTTCTTGTTGTATTCAATCTACAATTATCCTTCACAATCTTCTCTTCTTTCTTGAGTGTGACGTCTACAATTTTTCATATAATTTGGTTCTTGTCTCTTTATAAATAATAGGTCAATGTTTTCTATTTTCAGCAATATTATACTTTTAGTTCTTATCTCTTCATAGATAAAATATCAAGGTCCGCTATTATTTTCGAAACTGAGTTAGAAATATCTTCTTATTTTCTTTGAATCTTACTATTCATGGTGAGGTTCAAATCAATGTGGTTGTATAAAATCTTTACAAGTTTCTTCTAAACCATTACATTAAGCTCTTAGCTCTTTTTTATTTTCTTTTAAATAAGATTAGAGTGATTAACATACATCTCTTCATCTTTCAGGGGAGTATTGAAGATGACGATGAAGATTGAGCTTCCAAAGAAAGCATGAATAACAAACCAAATCGTGAGTTAGAAATATGGAAGTTAGTAGTTGATGTAGAAGTTACAGTTAGTTACTGATAGTTACATTTAAGGGGTGAGCATGGCTTGATTTGATCTAATCTCATAATCAAGTCAAAACGAAATGTAAGCTATCAGTTTTTATGGTTAAAAAATGAAACGAGAGCTGTGGATAATTGAAACTAAACCAAAACAAATAGTTTGAATCATGAGTTATTTTCGGGTTGGGTTAGATTTGAACTGAATTTGAGTCGGATTTCATAATACACGATTTGGTTTGATTCCCACAGGCTTTGCCACCAAAAATCATGTATTGGACACTGGTATGTGGTTCTTCTATGTTAAGAACTCGTTATGATTTTCTATGGAGGTGTGAACCAAACATAATTGAGATCAAACCGCTAGTTCTAGTTGGAACCATAGGTCCTGTCTGGTTCTGCCATCTAGTTCTGCCATCCCCTCATATTTAGCTCATCTTTAGTGCATTTTTCTCCCGTTGTGTATTTTTTCTTTTTATCTTTGTATGAAGTTCACATCTCTATGCAAAGAAGGGGTGGAAATCAGTTCAGTTAGAACTGGATAACCGAACCGAACCGAACCAAATATTTTTGGTCTGTTTGGTTCTGATTTGATAAAGGCAATTTTTTATGTTAGAACCGAACCGAACAGATCGAACCGATCATCTATTTACTGACTGACATCTATATAGCAGGGGCAAAACATATGATCTTCTACTGGGTAAGACAAATCAAAATGCTTAATGCCCCTGTTTCAAACACTTACAAAATGGTATACTAGACAACTAATAATTTTAAAGGGGAAGCAAAGTATAAATTCATACCTAAAAATAAAGTTAACTTTCATCTTCATTTTTTTAATAATTTTCATTTAAAGAAACATATTGATCCATTTCAGAAGTAATCAATTTGAAATAAGCTCCATGCTTATATATACAGCTTCTATATATTATAAAGAATATTACTCGTTATTTCTATTCTTTATGAAATGATCATGCTTAGTTCAATACTTGACCTCAAAACAAAAAAAGGGAACCGAAAAACCAAAATTCAAAGACAAGGAAAAAACTGAGAAAACCAAACACAAAAAACAGACCTCAAAACTGACTACAAAATCGAAAAACCAAACCAAAAAACCAAAAATTGAAGACACAAAAAAAACCAAAACCGAACCGAAACCAAATCTATGAGAACCAAAACTGAGGTTCGATCTTCTTTCCGATTTTTCGTTGTCCTTGGTTCAGTTTTGGTTTTAAAAAAAAAAATCGAACCAAGTCATTTCGGTTCTAATTTGGTAAAAAATCGAACTATTCCACCCCTGATGCAAAGTATGATTTGTATCAAACAATAAATTAATCAAAAGGTCGTGTTGATTTCTCTTGTTTCTCAAGTGTGTTTTAAAGATTTAAAAATTAACCTCCACTTGTATCAATTTGATAAACCTCCCATGAGGTTTGTTTATGCAAGAAGACAACATTGGTTAGAGAAAGGGATGTAGTTTTATTAGTTAGTTTTAGGATAAAATAAAAAATAAACCCTAAACTTTGAGAATCCATTCAACTTAAATCTTAAATTTTTTTTAATAAAATAAATGTTGAAATTTGGGGATTGTTCAACTTAGACACTGAACTTTTTTCACAAAATAAACCTTAAATTTTGTATCATGAACAAATTAGATCTTACTCAGTTTGACTCTGATCGAAATCAAACCAAACCAAACTGAAGTAATAATATTTGTATATTTTTTAATTTTAATTTTAAAAATTACAAAAAACCAGATCAAACAAACCTAAATTGACTAAAACTTGCCCAATACTGAGTTCAAAATTGAACAAATGTAAGATCAAAAAGGGAATTAACATAGTAGACCCTATAGTTTGGGATCAACGACAAGTCAAACCCTGAAAAAATTTTGCTAACAACTAAAATTCTTGCCCGTGACCTCACAGTCACGTTTTTTGTCCAAATCTGTCGACATTAATGACTTCGTTTCATTGACGCCAAGGACCATCGAACGGAGACGAAGGACATCAATTATCAATGGACGAGGGACATCCCTCCTGCCCGTTGGAAGACAGACGGTCATTGGAACAATTATCAGGCCATGGCGGACAATTGTCAATGGCCGTTTGATCGAGGAAAGACGTCCCCCGCTCGGAATTAGCGGCTTGGATTGAATCTGTCAATTTCTAAAGGCGATGGCGGACGATCGTCCATGGCTATTGGATCAAGGGAGGGTGTAACACCTCGACTTTTAAAGTTGGATCATTATCGGAGCATTACAAAAGGCGTGTTAGGAGCATTAAATCTAAGGGTATTTTCCACCCGTACACGCGATGTAATTGAGAAGATAGGGTAGTTAGGATATTACATTTCGCATGGTTACGTGTTGTTTTATTGCATGTGATAGAGGGAAGTGTTGCGGGATAGGAGTTAGTCGAGAAAATGTGAGGAAAGTGCAGACTGTGCGCTTTGAGATGACTCGGGATAGCGTTTTCACGTCCTCAAAGTTGCCCCATTCCTTTAATAAAGCTTCAATGAGATTGCGGACGCAGCCAAGTGCTTGCGGACGCCAATGGTCTCGTCTGAATTTAATCTGTCCAAAACTAGACAGATTCGGACGTTTGCGGACGAGGTGAAGTCTCGTCCGCAACGCCTCTGTCCGATTTTGGGACACATTCGGACGCTGCGGACGCCAAACCGCTTCTGAAAGTGGTCTGCGGACAGTATGGACAGACGGCGACGCCGTCCCCGGTCTGAAATCCCTTTTTAGCCTGCGGGATTTATACTTCTCGGACGGATGCGGAAGAGCACTGTGCGTCCGCACTCGTCCGAATCAGCCCAGATTAGTGACAGAGCGTATTTAAAATCAGAAGGAGAACGAGCCGTAACCAATAGAACGCGACCCCCCGACACGAAATCTCCTCCCAGACTGCACGGAACTGACACCTCCTACTAGAGATGCTCCCCCTGTTCCCCACGCGTGTGATTGTCTCCTCCTTCCAGGTTAAGTCTTGCCCTTTCCCTTTTCCTTCCTGTTAAGCCTTCCCATTCTGCACCAGAGTTCTTCCAACGAGAAGGGTGTTCTAAAGTGAGGGGAAGTGAGAGTGAGCTCTGAGAGAGTGAGACCGTGAGAGTGAAGGAAGTGTGTGTTGTGAGGTGAGCTAGTAATTGGACGTGCCTCCAAAAGAGGGGTCAAAAATTTGGATCAATAAAATGGAGAAACTACAAGCAAGTAGATCAAGCAAGTAGGAGGTGGCAGCTGCTACTTTCCAGCAGCTGCTTCAGATTAGCGACAATCCAACTTCTTCTCCAGAGCTCCAATGAAACTGGTTTTTGGATACCTCACTCTCACATATGTCTAGTTTGCCTCCTCCAAAAATGAGCTCAAAATCCGATATGCAACTCGAGATCTCGCACGAAAGCTGCTCGGAGGTCGGTGGGAATCGGCGGATTAAGTCTTCAGCAAAGAAAGGTATGTAACTTCTGGACCCGAACTCCTTTTTTTATGATTCTTCTTTCCTTGGAAACCTGATGAATATGGGGTGATTTTGGCAGTGGTTTTAGTGGCTTTGGTGCTAGGAATGATGGATAAAAATGCAAGACAAATTAGGGAGGACTCAAAGGTGAACCGATCTGCACCTTTGTTTTGATTGAACTCCACAAGGAGTGTCTCCAACCGGGCTGAGATGTACGTTTTACCTCACTTACTCTCTAGAGGGAGCAAGGCAATGAGGGACAGTAAGATCTTCAACCAAAACAAACAAGGATTGAAGAAATGGTGGCTCATTCACTCGGATCTCTCCAAGAAGCTTGGCCGATTGTTCCTCAACAAAGAGGTGAAGAGTTTCTCTTCAAAAACTAGGGTTTTCTTTACCAAATGTTCACTAGCTGCTCAGCAGCTCGAAATGTAATATTTATAGTGCAACATTAGGGTTACAAAATAAGGGAAAAAGAAAAAGAAAACAAATGACAAAAAAAAATGGTAATGTGCCACTCGGCTAGGGCATTGTGAATGGCCCATTATGTCTAGCTTGAGTGGTCCATATCTTCACTTCATTTCTCATGCAATAAGTTCCTTTTCTTTAACCATGCAAATCTTCAAAACACCAACATGATATTCTCCAAAAACATCAGCATAAATTATACCAAAAAAAGGATTGAACTCACGGCCTTAGTGGGAGTGTTTTTCTTGAAGGCCGAGAGGGACTTCACTTGAGGTGTCTCCTCTATGTGTCTAAACCAATAAATTGAATGGCTTCTCCATGTCTTCAAATGTTGGTTCTCCTCCAAGATTAGCATAGAATTGATCCCCTGCAAAATGAGCAAACAAGTTAGAAATCTTCCGGGCTCTCGATCTAGTCAAGGGACCTCGCTGCATATCATCCTCCCGGGGTTGTTGAGGATTTGTCCCCAAATCAAGTTCTTCTTCAGATTTCTCTTAGACATTTTCATCTTCAATATAGGGTGACAAGTCTTGTACCTTGAAAGTGGCCAACCCTCCATAGTCTCCGGGGAGGTCAATTTTGTAGGCATTGTTGTTCACCCTTTGTAGCACTCGGAAAGGGCCATCGGCTCTAGGCATGAGCTTGGATTTTCGTTTGTGTGGAAACCTCTCCTTGCGTAGATGAAGCCATACAAGATCCCCTTAATTGAAGATCACTTCTTTTCTACCCTTATTGGCTTGTTTAGCATAGGATTCATTCTTTTTTTCAATTGACTTCCTCACCGATTCATGCAAAGATTTAATGTGCTCGGCCTTGGCTTCTCCCTCGGCATTGATCATCTCCTTGGATATAATAGGAATGAGGTCCAAGGGAGTTAAAGGATTGAAGCCATACACAACTTCAAAAGGTGTTTTCTGAGTGGAAGTGTGCATGCTTCGATTATATACAAACTCCACATAAGGGAGTTGCAAATCCCAATCCTTTAGCTTTCCTCTAAGGATGCTCCTTAATAATGTTCTGAGAGTCCTATTAACAACTTCTATTTGGCCATCCGTTTGGGGATGGAAGGAAGTACTAAAAAGGAGCTTAGTACCAATCTTCCTCCATAAACTTCCCCAAAAAGCACTAAGGAATTTGGTATCCCGATCCGACACAATAGATTGGGGAACACCATGAAGTCTCACCACTTCTCGGAAGAACAAATCGACAATATGGCTTGAATCATCAACTTTGGAACAAGGTATGAAACGTGCCATCTTTGAAAATCTATCCACAACCAGAAAAATTGAATCTTTGGATCTACTAGTGCGTGGCAACCCCAAAATAAAATCCATGCTCACCTCAATCCACAGATGGCTTGGAACCGGTAATGGCATATAAAGTCCTTGGGGCAGTAATCGGCTCTTGGACTTCTTGCAAGTAATGCATTTCTCCACCACTTTGTGAACATCTCTTTGAAGGTGTGGCCAAAAGAAATGCTCCTTCACATCCTCTAATGTCTTCTTTTCACCAAAGTGACATGCTAAACCTCCATCATGAGCTTCTTTTATCAAAGACTCTCGAAGGCTCCCCCTCGGCACACAAATTCGGCTACTTTTACAAAGATATCCATCCATGAGATGGTAAGTGCCCTCGGTCCTGCCTTGAGATAAATTTTGGTAGATCCCCTTGAAGTCTTCATCTTCCAAATATGCACCTTTGATCCATTAAAATCCCATTATTCTTGTATTCAATTCGGTTAGAAGGTTGCATCTCCTAGAAAGTGCATCAGCAACAACATTGGTCTCTCCTTTCTTGTACTTAATGATGTAGGGAAACTGTTCAAGAAACTCAAGCCACTTTGCATGTCTTCTATTCAACTTGTTTTGACTCTTGAGGTGCCTCAAAGCTTGCTGGTCTGAGTGAATAACAAACTCTTTAGGAAGTAAATAATGTTGTCATACCTCCAATGCTCGGATAACCGCATAGAACTCCTTGTCATAGGTTGAGTAGTTAAGTGTGGCATCTTTCAACTTTTCACTAAAGAAGGCAATTGGCTTGTCTTCTTGCTTTAGGACAGCACCAATCCCTAATCCCGAAGCATCACATCACAATTCAAACACCTTATTGAAATCGAGTAGTCGAAGGATGGGAGCTTGGCACAATTTTTGCTTGATGTCTTCAAAACTTCTTTAACATGCTTCACTCAATTGGAATTATCTCCCTTTCTTTATACAATCAGTCATGGGAGCCATGAGGGTGCTAAAGTTTTGAATGAACCTCCTATAGAAAGAGGCTAATCCATGAAAACTCCTCACATCCGAAATGCTACTTGGAATCGGCCATTCCTTAATGGCCACCACCTTGGCTTCATCCACCTCCATGCCATCTTTTGAAAGTATGAATCCTAAGAAATGCACTCTTTCTTGAGTAAAAGAACACTTTTTAAGATTCCCAAATAGTTTCTCCTTTCTCAAGGTTTCAAATAGCAATCTTAGATGCTCCACATGCAAAGTCAAATTCAAGCTATACACAAGAATGTCATCAAAGTAAACCACAATAAATTTTCCCAAAAACTCCTTCAACACATGGTTCATTAACCTCATAAAAGTACTAGGAGCATTTGTTAAACCAAAAGGCATCACTAACCATTCAAAAAGACCATGCCTAGTCTTGAAAGTCGTCTTCCATTCATCACCTTCTTGCATTCGGATTTGGTGATAACCACTCTTCAAATCAACTTTGGAGAAAATAGCCGCCCCACTAAGTTTATCAAGCATGTCTTCCAATCTCGGTATGGGAAACCGATACTTAATAGTAATCTGATTTATAGCCCTACTATCAATACACATTCTCATAGTGCCATCTTTCTTAGGCACCAACAAACTAGGAACGGCACAAGGACTCCTTGATTCATAGATGTACCCCTTCTCTAGAAGTTATTGAACCTGTTTTTGAAGTTCTTTGGCCTCCTCCGGTTTTAGTCTATAAGCGGGACGGTTTGGAAGAACTACTCCTGGCTCAAGATCAACTCTATGCTCAATCCCTCGAAAGGGTGGAAGTCCTTTAGGTAACTCGTCAGGGAAAACATCTTGAAAAGCTTTAAGGAGTTGTGCAACTTCCATAGGAACCATTCCTAGCTCCTCCATTCTTTCTTTGAACAAAATGAGGACAATGGGCCCTCATTCACAAAGACTCTTCCTCAACTCATTTTCAGAAAAAAACAAGTTAGTTTTGGACTTTTGCTCCCTCTTAGCTTCCTCATCTTTGGCTAATTGCTTCAGACTAAGAGGCATTAAAATGAAATTCTTACCTTGGTGCTTGAGTGAGTACTCATTTGTGTAACCATCATAAATTGCTCTTTGATCGGATTGCCATGGTCTCCCCAATAAGATATGGCTTGCACTCATTGGTACTACATCAAATAGGGCTTGATCTTCATAGCCCCCAATAGCAAAATAAATCTTTACTTGCTTGGATACCTTCAACACTGCTCGGTCATTCAACCAACTCAATTGGTATGGATTCGGGCGCATGGTGGTCTCCAACTTCAACTTGTCCACAAGCTCTTGAGATGCCACATTTGTGCAACTCCCTCCATCAATGATGAATGAGCACACTTTGTCTCTGATTAGGGATTTACTGAAAAAAATATTCTCCCTTTGCTCATTGTCTCCACGGGTGTGAGCAACTAGAGATTTTCGAATCACCATCAACAAAGGCCCTTCTTGTGCCAAACATCTCTCGGCCATATCAACTTCTTCTTCTCCCTCTTCAAGGGTGGTGGATGCTTCATCTTAATCCTCACCAATTAACTCATTTGTGGCCTCCCTAAAGATCATAACTCGTTTATTAGGGCATTGAGAGGCAATGTGGCCATGTACGAGACACTTAAAGCATTGGATGTCCCTTGCTCTCGGCTTTGGAACTCCATCTACAATTTTCTTGTCCTCCACGGTTTTGATGGTAATTCCCTTGTTATTTGCCCCCTTGAAGTTTGTTGTCTTCTCATTCTCCTTGGTTTGGGGCTTGGGATAGGTAAACTTTCTATGAGGGGTGAGCTTGGTAGCCACCTCCTTTCTCAACCTTTGCCGCTCCAACTTCACAGCCATTTGTATAACACCCTCCATGGTGTCAAGTGGTTGCAACTCCACAATGTCTCCTATATCACGGTGGAGACCTTTAATGAACCTTGCTATGACTTGGTCCTCTGGTTCTTCAAGTCCACATCGAGTCTTCAAAGTTTCAAACTCGACCAAATACTCATCAACCGTCGATGACCCTTGTCTCAAACTTTGCACTTGATAAAGCAACTCTTGTCGGTAATGTAGTGGCACAAATTTCTTTCTCATCAATTTTTTCATTTCCCTCCATGTATCAACTTCATCCATGTCATCTCTCCTCCACTGAGCTTTAAGGTTCTCCCACCACAAGTGAGCATAACCATTAAGTTCAAGTGCCACAAGTTGAATTTTTGCTCTATCGGAATAATCATAGCACCCAAAAATCTTTTCCACCTTTTCAATCCATTTCATGAATTCATCACCTTGGCTGGACCCTTTGAAAGGGAGAATGGACACTTTGACATTCTTCAACTCATCTTTGGTGGAAATCCTTAGATTAAAACCAGATTCATCATCATCAAAATCTTCATTATCAAAATGGGGTCTCCTAGCACCCATATTTCTTCTCCTTGCAGTTTGATGGTGGTATTGTGGTCAGTCAGCATTTGGTTGGGGACTTTGTGCCAATGTAAATTGTTGTAACATCAACCTTATCTCTTCCTTAAAAGAATCCATTTGCTGCTGCAAAGATGGTTCAACAATAGGTGGTGGTTGAGGAGCAACCGGTTGACTAGTTGAAGCTTCCCGGTTTTGGTGTTGTTGAGCTCCATTTCTTGTCATCATAATACCAAGTAAATTATCACCAAAATGTAACCAAACAAAGATCAATTAAGCTCTGATACCACGCTGACGTGCCTCCAAAAGAGGGGTCAAAAATTCGGATAAATAAAATGGAGAAACTACAAGCAAGTAGATCAAGCAAGTAGGAGGTGGCAGCTGCTACTTTCCAACAGCTGCTTCAGATTAGCGACAATCCAACTTCTTCTCCAGAGCTCCAATGAAGCTGGTTTTTGGACACCTCACTCTCACATATGTCTAGTTTTTCTCCTCCAAAAATGAGTTCAAAATCCTGTATACAACTCGAGATCTCGCACGAAATCTGATCGGAGGTCAGTGGGAATCGGCAGATTGAGTCTTCAGCAAAGAAAGGTATGTAACTTCTAGACCCAAACTCCTTTTTTGATGATTATTCTTTCCTTGGAAATCTGATGACTATGGGGTGATTTTGGCGGTGGTTTCAGTGGCTTTGGTGCCAGGAATGATGGATAAAAATGCAAGACAAATTCGGGAGGACTCAAAGGTGAACCGATCTGCACCTTTGTTTTGATTGAACTCCACAAGGAGTGTCTCCAACCGGGCTGAGATATGCATTTTACCTCACTTACTCTCTAGATCTACTACCTTAGAGGGACCAGGGCAATGAGGGATAGTAAGATCTTCAACCAAAACGAACAAGGATTGAAGAAATGGTGGCTCACTCACTCGGATCTCTCCAAGAAGCTTGGCCAATTGTTCCTCAACAAAGAAGTGAATAGTTTCTCTTCAAAAACTAGGGTTTTCTTTACCAAATGTTCACTAGTTGCTCAGCAGCTCGAAATGTAATATTTATAGTGCAACATTAGGGTTACAAAATAAAGGAAAAAGAAAACAAATGACAAAAAAAATGGTAATGTGCCACTCGGCTAGGGCATTGTGAATGGCCGATTATGTCTAGCTTGAGTGGTCCATATCTTCACTTCATTTCTCATGCAATAAGTTCTTTTTCTTTAACCATGCAAATCTTCAAAACACCAGCATGATATTCTCCAAAAACATCAGCATAAATTATACCAAAACAAAGGATTGAACTCACGGCCTTAGTGGGAGTGTTTTTCTTGAGGGCCGAGAGGGACTTCGCTTGAAGTGTCTCCTCTATGTGTCCAAACCAATAAATTGAATGACTTCTCCATGTCTTCAAATGTTGGTTCTCCTCCAAGATTAGCATAGAATTGATTCCCTGCAAAATGAGCAAACAAGTTAGAAATCTCCCAGGCTCTCAATCTAGTCAAGGGACCTCGCCGCATATCATTGGGTGAGCAGTTGATGGAGCTGAACCGTGAGCTGTGGCTGGAACTGTCCAAGAGCTGGAGTTGCTCCCTGCCATTCGTGAGAGATGCTGGAGCTACTGTCCACCGTGGAGTTGGCTGTCCCTACTATGTTCTTCATATGGTAAGGAATGGGTAGTGTCTGGCCGTTTAAGCTCTACCCACGAGTATGTGTGCGTGAGTTGTGGAGTCTGTATGTTTTCTCTGATACTCTGCATGTTTATATGCTTGTTTGTTGTAGGTTAGCTCTCTGTAGTTTTATGTTGGTTGGTTTCCATCGTTAGTGTTTGCTATATTGGTGATATTGGAATGCTCACTGTTGACGTTGATAGAGTAGAACGCATATTATATTGCTCTGTGAGTAGAATTTGTAGGTTGTCTATGCTATTGGTTTTCCTGCTTCCTATGCTTAATACTCTGTATGTTCCATGCTTGGTTGTTCACATGTAAATAATCTTGGTTGATGTTAGTACAGAATTCCTTGACTGTTTGTATGGATGTAGGCTATTGTTGCTCTGACATTTCCCTTATTGTTAGTTTTATTGACTTGTTATTAGTTTATTGATTAGCTCTATGTTAGTCTTGTTATTAGTTGTTGGTTGTCTCGTAGATATAAATTGGTTGTGAATTGACTAATCGATTATGTTTATATTAACTTAATCAATACGCACGTTTAAATCATCTAGGTTAATAATCGTATTTAAATTCATTTCTTTGATTGCTAACCCTTTCCTTACTAAGTTTTTTTAGGCTTACAGTTTACTTGTGGCGTAGGTAACTGCAGGAGAAGATAGCGTTAGATTAGAAGCAGTGGATGAGGGATTTGTACGAGCGAGCTTATGGTTGGCCAGGCTACGAGAAGTAAAGATAATTGGGTTGTAATTTATTTAAATTACGCTTTTCCTAAATTGTAATTAAGTGTTTAGTTTATTCATTTAAATTATTTACGCTTCCGCAGATGTTTATTTTTGCAACATTTTAAATAACTATTTGTTTTCAACGCTTTCGGATTTTGTTAAATCGAATTTCTATAACGAGTTTTTTACGAATGGTTGGCAGCAGTCCGAATTAGGCGCACTCTGACACCTTTGCTCGCATTTTAACGTATTTTCAAAAAGTAGACGAAAATCCGGGTCGTTACAGAGGGACATCCCTTATAGGGACAAACTGATATCTATCCTCACATTTGTTGAAGCCGAAAATGGCATCGACGGTGGTTCAAGTGTCGAAGAAGTGTAAAGTGGCTCCCTCCTAGCCCGAAGGTCGAGCACGTGTGTCTGTAGAGGCACAACCCGTGGTGTTCAGCTCAGTCTCCTCCAAACAATGGTACGATAATGACATTATACCCTGTGCCATAATTATATCTAGGAATGTAGATTTTAATGCGTTTGCTGACTTTCAATTAAAGGAAATGTTTGAATGCATTAGTCTGTATGGATTGTGCAAGATGGGGGACCATTATTATGAGAGGGTTGTGAAATTATTTTACACAAATTTGGAGCTAGACAGCCCTACTGAGCTGAGGACGTTTGTATATGAGAAATAGATGAGGCAAACTCTTAAGAAGTTAAATGAGCTCATTAGATACTCGACGAAAGAGCCAATGGAGGAGTATTTCCATGTATCCAAGAACCCAGACTTTGTAAAACAAGGAGAATCTATGACATTGTTGAAGCAATTGGCTCACAATCCTTAAGTCGTTGAATCTTTCTCCCGCCCCAAATCAAAGGACCAAAATGTTAAAGCAAGAGTTATTCATCACATGACCACCCACACAGTTTTGCCTCGTGATGGACATATGTCAGTTGCATGCATATTTATGTGATGGAGAAGCTCTACAATAGAAAGAGGTTCAACCTTGCCTATGTCATCATTAATCAAATGAAGGCAATCCTGAGGAGTCCAAGGAAGAATCTCCCCTATAATTGGTTTATTTAGCATATCGTTGACAGCAGCGGGTTGGTTGTCCCTCCCAAGGAGAGACAAACTAATGAACAGACACTTAACTTGTACAATCAAGTGACATTGGCTCGGATGTGGCTACACAAAATAGGAGGGGAGTGAGTATTCAAAGGAGTGGACACTCCCTCCATTCAGCCTGCACATCCTCCTTTCACGTCGGCTGCACCTCCTCCATCAAAGTCAGCTGCACAATTGCCTTCAATGTTAGCTGCACCTCCTCTTTCGACGTCCACTGCACTAGTTCCGTGGACGTCAGATTCCCAACCGTGAGATCATATGGAGGTGGAGGAAAATTTTGTTCATCCTACGATAGACGATGCACCTCCCCCTCCTCAGTCCTCGTTCAATGTACTGATCACTAAGAAGAGGTGGCAATGACATGTCACCAAGTTGGAGAGACAAGAGAGGCAACTTGACGAGATTCAAGCCACTGTACTTCAAATGAAAGAAGCCCAGTCAGCTCCTCCAACAGCCCAACCAACTCCTCCATCAGCCCAACCAACTCTAGCACAATTGCATCATCCCATGCCGGTCTGGATGGATCAAAGTATGTCTTTAAGCTTACATGACCCTTCACAGTTGAAGAATTTAGAGTCCATCCTGGTTGTCCATTCCGATCCAAGGACGTCCCTTGCTCGATCCAACGACCATTGATTGTCGTCTGTCATCGCCTTTGTAAAATGACAGATTCAATCCTGGTCGTCAATCCCTGTATGGGATGTCCCTCCCTCAATCCAATGGCATGGACAATCATCCTCCATCGCCTTTGGAAATTGACAAATTCAATCCTGGCCGTCAATTCCGAGCGGAGGACATCCTTCCTCGATCCAACGACCAATGAAGACTGTTCGCCATCGCCCGATAATCATTCCAACGACCGTTCGTCTTCCAACATGCAGGAGAGAAATCCCTCGGCCCCTGATAATTGACGTCCTTCGTCTCCATTTGATGGTTCTTGGCGTCAACGAAACCGAGGCATTAAAGTCGACGGATTTGGATGGGAAATGTGATTGCGAGGTCGCCGGCGAGAATTTTCTATAGTTTAGGGTGTTAGTTATTAGCAAAATTTCTTCAGGATTTGACTTGTCATTGATTGCAAACTATAGAGTTTGTGGTGTTAGTTTCCTTATTTTTATGATATATTAATATATAACAAATCCTTAGAAGAGCATACACTGTAGTTAGCATAGGTGTTGCTAGAAAGGAGCTTGGCCCATATAGTGTCTGGCAAACCCTTGCAAGATCAAAGCAAAGATGGAGAGGTGTCTCCTAAAAATATCAAAGAATTGAGAGCATTCCAGGAAATTTGTTTTGGGATATGGAACCATTGCAAGGCCTCTAACAAATGGACTTAAATTGTATAAATTTAGTTGGTCGCAAGGAGCACAAGAAGCATTTGTGAGACTTGAAGAGGAAATCTGGTATTACATCATCGAATTTCAAACAAGTATTTGTCGTAGAAACTGATGCATCATCTCCCGACATTGGAGCAAAAGAGGCCTATAACTTTAGTCAACAACTCTCCAAATAAAATAGATTAAGTCATTTTATTAATACAAACAGTGGACACAATATTTGGCTCATTTTATCATGCGTACTAGCCATTCAAGTTTGAGGCCAGAAGCATTGGAGCCTCAAAAGTGGCTATCAAAAATATTGGGTTATGATGCACCATTCGAACAACTTTAACTCGAACTAGCACGGCAAATTGGGATAGGTGGATCGATCAAGATCCAATTTTATGTAAAATCAGAGAAGATTTATGACAAAAACAGGCTACAAGAGTGGGATTTACATTACACAATGGGCTGTCGATTTGTAAACAATTAAGTAATATCATGGAATATTCATGAAATTACAGACATTCTTAGTTTGTTTCATGGTAGTCCAATTGGAGGACTTGTGGGAGTTATAAAGACTTGTTAACGGCGACCTAAAGAACTATTTTGGTTTGAAATGAAAGAAAATCAGTTTTTTCAAAAATTAAGATCAAACTGTTAAACTTCTTAAACGATCTATACATGCTTCACAATAAAATTCATAGCATATAGATCAACGCGGAATTAACTCTAAAATACCTCCGGCCATTGACGAGTAAAACAGGGACAACTGCTTTCCCTCCTTGAAGAATCTCTTCTAACTCTTAATTATCTCGTAACAATGGTGTACGCTGTTTCTGAATTGAGATAATCGAATTAGAGGACCTCCAATAGCAATTTCCTTCTATTTATTAACTTCTACCATCATTGAAGTTAATTGAAGGATATGGGTGGCAGTTTCTTTGATGGAAACTGTAAAAACCAGACCACTACGTTTCATTAGCAGTTATTTCTCTGAAAAAAACTGTTAATGCCAACATTCTCCCACTTGGTCTGAGTTTTTATATAATTTCTATAGTAAGAAAACACAATACATGAATCATAGCGATAAATTCTCTTAATGTAATCGAGAATTATCTTCCATGTATCACGATGTATTATATTCCTTCTTTATTGCCCATAAACTTAATGAATAAACCTTATATCTATTCGAGGTTCATAAACTGAAGTATATTTCTCAAACTGAATGTGTACACAATAATTTTTATAATGAGAAATATCATAAGAAGAGTTATAAACATTCGTTCTTACAACGAAAAATTACATAATGGACCCAAGTCCCATTTCAACTACATGATCCTTAAATTTTAACGGTGGCATGCCCTTAGTCAAAGGATCGGCGACCATCAATTCAGTGCTTATGT
>CM039485.1:15215058-15398534 GCA_022433065.1 Begonia loranthoides
ATTTTATTTAATTGAAGATGTTGTGGCTACTCTTCAATTAAATAAAATCATATTAAATCACTCGACATTTAACATGTTCTTAATTTTGTATACATTTATTAACTAAATTATGCATACAAAAATTAAATTAACAAATATGTACAACTAAATAAGCATGTAAAAAAAAATATATATATATATATATATAATGAATTAACATGCTATTTAATTGACAAATTATTTAACATTCAAAATGCCAAAACTAATACATATAATTAAGCAATTTAGTTTATTTCCATAAAAGCACTTTTAATTATTAATACCCATTAAAGTATTTTTATCAAACAAATGAATTCACAATTTTCTTATTAATAAACCAATTACAGTTTATTAAAGTAAGAAATACGATTGTTGCAACAAAACATTAAGCAGCAGAGTGGCAACCCACTCTTTGCATTCAGTTGAGGGCATGGGTTCAATCCTCATCGACATGTAGTTTCTGCAACCAGAAACTACATGTCGCCCAGGTCATCATCTTCAACCTCCAGAACTTCTTTTCCGACGCGAAACCAGCCATGAACTCAACTTCTTTTTTATCGATTTTATGCATCAAAATCAATAATTTTTACAGCAGATTGTTCATAAACCAATTTATGATTATTTCTTCACAATAAAAAATTTCGAAATCAACCAAAAACTTTATCTTTATGATTTCAAAATTTTACAGAATTGTGATTTTGAATACGTCAAGACAGAGGCGATTCAGGCTCTGATACCAAATGTTAAACTTCTTAAACGATCTATACATGTTTCACAATAAAATTCATAGCATATAGATCAACGCGGAATTAACTCTAAAATACCTCCGGTCATTGACGAGTAAAACAGGGACAGCTGTTTTCCCTCCTTGAAGAATCTTTTCTAACTCTTAATTATCTCGTAACAATGGTGTATGCTGTTTCTGAATTGAGATAATCGAATTAGAGGACATCCAATAGCAATTTCCTTCTATTTATTAACTTCTACCATCATTGAAGTTAATTGAAGGATATGGGTGGCAGTTTCTTTGATGGAAACTGTAAAAAGCAGACCACTACGTTTCATTAGCAGTTATTTCTCTGAAAAAAAACTGTTAATGCCAACACAAACCGAACCAACCTTGAATTATTGATGCAATTGGGTTTACCAGGGTCAAACCAAAGCAATTCTAGTGGCTATTTGGCTTACACGTCTCGGAGCACCCTAGCATCCCCCAGACGAATAGTCAATCCAAGGTGGTAGCTTCAGACATATCTTAAGATATTTTGGTTCCAATAAAGCATGAAAAAGGATACCATATTGCCATTAAAATGACACCATTTAAAACGGTCTATAATCTAGATCCTAGGCCTTTATTAAGGCTGGGCAAAGAGCCAGGCGGAGTGCCTGCAGCAAAACATCATATGCGAGACAGAGATGAGGCGTTGGAATTGCTCAAGTATCATCTTCATAGAGCACAACCAAAAAAAGAGTGGAACTATCATGTGGCGCAGGGGCCTTGGTATGGCTTAAGTGCACGGGGATATTATGCATTTTAGTCTTCTAAAGTTACCATCAATGAACACACCCACCCTGTGTTTCACCCCGCACAGCATGGCATGACCAATGGGTGTTGTACGCGTGTGGAGAAGTGGTGATCCAGCAAAAGGGCCAGATACATTTATATAATGGGCACTGAAAATTAGTATCACAAATGTTAATTTTTGCAAAGCACCTTTCTCTCTCAGCCAGCCTATAATCCTACAACTAAAAATGGAGGGGTGGGAGGAAAAATAAAGCATCAAAAACCCAAGCTTCCTTCCTTGTCTCCTCCACGATCTCATGCTCCTCCCTCCCCAAGTTCTTCTTCATCCTACAGCTCATCCTACAACCAGATAATAAACATGCATACATCAGTCGACATCTTCAAGTTGATTTTCTTTTAGGGCTTAAACTTGAAAAACCTACATGTTTCACTTCTTCGTCGGCAGTTTCCTCAATTTCTGGTTTGGTTCCTTCTGTGTCGGAGTCATCATCTCCTGCATCATCTGTGTGACCCTCCTCTTCATCCTCAACCTGAAATTTCCAGGCACAGTGCCGATTCAAATTAATAAATAAAAAACACAGACACTTACTTCTATTTTTCCTTCTTCTGACTCAAATATCAGTTCAAATGCTTACGTCGGAATCAACGTGATCATCCTTTGCTTCCTGGAAAGAATGAAAAAGATATATTAAAAAGTTTGTTTTTATTGAATCTCATGTCTTTATTCTTCAAGCTGTGACAGCCTTGCTAACAAGAACTGCAACATAGAATAGAGATAAAATAAAATACCTCCTCTTCTCTCTTTTTCTCTGCCTCGTCAAAAGCAGCCTTCTCGGCCTGAAAATTAATAGATTTTGCTTAGATATAAAACTGGAGCTAACATTGCAGAGAACTTACAACAAAGGAGAAGTGGAACATACATCCTTGTGTTTAGCCCATGTCTCTTCAGCAAACTTCTTAGCATATTTCGGATCATCAGTAATCAAGACGTTGTCAAACAGGGTGCCAGATTTCACCTGCATTGTCGTTGATGTTATTTTTATATCAGTCTTAGATCTGAACAGCTGAGAATAAAAATATTGATAAAGAAATGTAGGGACAAATGAGAAGACTAGTGTAAGAAAAAAATACCTGCCACAATTCTATGCCAACATACTTCAATGCTGGGTAAACATAGAGTTCAGGATCATCTTTAAAATCTGAAAGTCATTCAAGTAAATATAAGTAGGTGACATACAACTGACGATTACAAGAACTGGTATTGACATGAAAGTAAAATAACCTGGGTTGTCAATCAATGGTGCCTTCCATTTTCCCTTGTAGTTGGGATTCTTAATTTTCTGCAGAAACGTAACTAAAACTTTTGAATATAGCTCGTTTTAGCCAATTTTAAAAATGTTTAAATTAGGCAGCAAATTCAACGAACCTTTGGCTTCCATTCACCCTTGTACTCAGGATTTGCTATTGTTGGGGGCGTCCATTCACCATCTTCTTCATCGTCCCAGTCTTCAGGCTTAAAAAGAAGGGAAAAAACCCACCTCAGTTTTTGTGTTGCTTGCAAGGATAACAGAGGTAGAGTTGAATAAAGTAAACTACCTTTTTGGCATCGATATCAGGGATCTCTTTTGGTATGTCATCGTAACCCTAAAAACAGACAAGAAAAGTTTATTCAAACTTTGGAGATGTACACTACATATAACATAGGAAAACTTGCAGAAGTAGAGGAGATTAGCTACCTCTGGTTTCGTATCTTCAGGATCAGGAATGTATTCCTTGTCATCCCAATCTTCAGGCTGCAACCATTTTTCGGTTGGCATGTCATTAATAATGAAAATAATAAGGAGAATTTAAAATGTCCTGTTGCTGACAAATCAAAACACTCACTTTCTTCGCCTCGGGATCCTTGATTTGTTTTGGAGGTAGAAGGTCCCAGTCAGTGTAAAGACTACCTGATTGTTTCTCCACATTATCAATGAGGATGGTGTATGTAGCATCAGGATGGATGATGAATGCGTACACATGACTGAGCTGGTCTGTCTCACAAGGAACTTCTTTTTTGATCAATTTGTTTGAATCATTGTAGTTCAGAATAGCATGGACTTTCTTGGTGCTGTAACCACAAATATCTGGTCCAAACATAATGCTGCAATAGACAAATAGGTGAAAAAGGAATCAGATATCACAACAACAAATCATTAAATCTCAAGAAAATGCAACCTTTTGTATAAGATAGATAAAATATTGCATCGTGCAAAGGAAGCTCATTTCTGACCTGTATGGGGTGTCACCACCAAATTTCTTCTGATCAACTTCGCCACTTAGTAACTTCATATATCCACCACCACAATCAAGCTTCTGCTCATGTTTTACGGAAAATTGAAAGACAAGAGTATTGTCCTTGTTGCTGAATGCGGGGAACTCAGCTGAAATTGCATAGAATCTGTAATCCTCACTTGTTTGGATACCTGGTGCAATAGAGATGATATGATGCTACTCAGTCCTCTTTACATTAAAAAATAAAAATATAAGGCATCATCAAGTTTGGAAGGGTCCAAGGAGAGATACCTTTGTCATTAGGGTCTCCGTGCCATTTTCCAGACGTGTAGTTCCACTCTCCAGCCATACTATCCTCTTTCTTCCAATCAGATTTAACCCACTTACTCTCCCATCCATCTACCGTTTTTACCAAATACAATTATAGTAAATGAGAGAATCAATTAGAGAACAAAAAAAATTACTATTATGCTAAAAGTAAAGAAGGGTACATAATTTTAAATGCGACCGAGAAAAACTAGAAAGGCACGTTACTAGTCCAACACAAGAGTAGATCCAAGGCTAGATATTGACAGAAACAACAACAAAAATGTAGCAAATTTGGAGAAAGCCATAAAATGATTACAGAAACATAATAAAAATCGTCTCAAACTATCCACATTCTAACACCATCTCTCAGAGGATGACAAAAAATTATCAAATGAAATCCTCCATCGATTCTGGAGAAACTGAGGATCGATCCCGTGCAATTTTGCCCACGACGCGTATTTAAAAAAGATATAACATTCCGTGAGCTCGACATTTATCACCAAAGAATTAAGGCCGGATAATAAACGAGGCCTATCTCCTAATAGACGGCAGATCAAGGAAAATCATTACTACATTTCACTTACATATCCATTTCATCTAAGCATTGCGATCAATCAAATCAGGAACTCTACAAAAGCCCAATACGAGAATAGAAAACGTAAAAAGGCTGCCGAAAATCCGGAAGAATTCCAAAGACACAATTGCATAAATTAGCAAGATCATACGAAAAAAAAAAAGAATTCAAACTATTCACATGAAAAATGGAGCTAAAATAAGGATAGATCTTTTCAAAGGAACCGAGTTAGACATTAACCAGTACAATCTAAACCATCAGATCGAAACGCAAAAGCAAGCAGTTCACCAAAGTCAACTTTCAAGCAACGAACAAAAAAAACGCGAAGAAACAAAAATCTGCTTACAATGCAAGAAGATAGAAAAACTAGGACAAGATCTAGCAAAGTAAGCACAACTGAATCTATACCGTCGAAACGCTCTTCGAAGAAGACTTTAGCCGATGCGATGGCGAAAAATGTAAGAACAATTAGAGATAGTAAATTCCGATTCCTCAACCCGGACGCCATAGCTACGTTCTGATGCAGAAATGGAGGAGCATGGCAAACCATGGGGAAGGGCCCTGATATAGCAGTCGCGACTCTGTTGGTACTGCTGACGTGTATCCAATTATGTGTTTTAAACCAATCGAATGAGAAC
This sequence comes from Begonia loranthoides, assembly GCA_022433065.1. Taxonomy (NCBI): domain Eukaryota; kingdom Viridiplantae; phylum Streptophyta; class Magnoliopsida; order Cucurbitales; family Begoniaceae; genus Begonia; species Begonia loranthoides. The sequence goes on from CM039485.1 coordinate 15,220,397, forward strand.
ACGTCACCAAGTAATGTCATTTTGGCACGTGGCATGCCTATATTGGTCCTTCTACAGAGCAGTGATGTTTCTCATTAGTCTCGCACACGTAGTAAATATCGCGTATGAAATCACAGAAAAGCCCTTGAGAAAGAAAGATTTTATGGACTAATTATATTGTGGTTGGAATCTCCAAATAATAAATAAGAAAAAACATAATTTAAATTTTAATTAGATATTAAATTATTCTTTTGATAAATTAAACTTCAATCTCTCAATTAATTATATTTTTGATATATCATATTTTTCAACTTCTCACTAATTTTAATTTAATTTCTAACCTCTACGATAATTTTTAATATAATTTTAAATGTTATCAATCTATTTTTTTTGGTGATTTTAAATTATATTGAGAATGATAGAGTTTAAAATGAAATTAAAAATTGCCATAAAAGTAAAAATTGAGTTAAAACATATGATTATATGAAAAACATGGTATATACATACTGAATTTAATAGATAAATTAATAACAATATTTAAATTATTAGTATCTAAAAAGGTGAGGTTCGTTTTGTAAAAGAAAATAGTTTAAAATATAATAACTCAAATTATTGAAAACTTTACCCTATAAATATAATAATTGTCATATAATCATGTATAGAGAATGGATAATACTTCCCTTCTTTGTCTTTTGTTAACAAAAAAAATACAAAGAAAAATGAATACTGTTTGATCTGTTATTGTACATGCATGCATAGGATGTATTAGACTAAGTACGAAAAATGATACTTATACAACTAGTAGCATCGTATCATCTTACGAAAATAAAAAGAGTAAATAACAAATTAAATTTTGAACTTTGAAATCTATTCAGTTAATCTATTCAATTAATCTTGAACTTTGTATCATCCTTAATTATTTTTTTTTACAAAATAAACCTCGAATTGATTTTTGAAGTTTTTCTAGGTTTGCTTCCAATTCAATTTTGATATTAGATTTTTTGGTTTAAACTTGATTTTGAATCGATTTTAGTTGGTTAAGGCTTGAATTGGACCCATTTTGGTCAGTTTTGTTTGTAAAAATATATAAATATTAGAATATCGATATATTTAATTACGATTAGAGAAAAATTGAGCAAACTCTAATTTAAATTTAAGATTCTTTTTATTAAAAGAAAAAAGAAAAATGACAAACCAACCATCATCCTTTGCAATCAATGACAAGTCAACCACTAACCTTTTTTCGTTAAAAAATTAACCACTGAATTATGAAAAAATGACACAGCTAACATTGCTGTCACGTTTGGCGTGCAACGTGATAATGTCAAGTCGCGGCGGCTTGTTCACAAACCACTGCCGCTCCATATTTTAATAAAATGACACTACAATTTGATGACCATCCAATTAAACCACAACAATGTGACCATAAATCGCAACCGTTTGTTGTGTCTCGTTTTGCGTTCCTAGAGCCCTAGTATATAAAAATCGCATATAAGATCCGGTGAGTTCACTGCGAACCACAGAATCCTTGGCGACGCTGGAAGCAATGTTGGAGGAGAGCTCAATGACGATGTTATAAGGGTTAAGTACTACGGTTTTCTGGCGAGCAAGACAAAAGTTTTCGTCTTCGATGTTTTGGAAGGCTAGGTTTTGGGCATTGTCGGATAGTTACAAGACTACGAGTGCTCTAACCCGGTCGCATACAACGGAGCGCCTCAGAGCACTTAGAGTCCTATAATTGTACAGACAATGGCCGAAACCTAGCCTCCCAAAAAATCGAAGATGAAAACTTTCGTTTTGCTCACTAAGAAAACCGTAGTACTTAACCTTCAAAACATCGTCGTTGAGCTCTCCTCCAACATTGCTTCCAATGACACCGAGGACTTCGTGGTTCGCAGTCAACTTGCTGAAGCATCGGATGAATGATGCCTGCTAGGTAAAATGCAATGCAAGGTGAAATGATGTTTCAAATAAATTATCATAATGACGTTCACACTTGCTCGAGAAAGATGGAAAGTCGTCATGCCTCTGCCAAACGGGTAGCAAGCGAAACATCGGTTTTGCATCACGGCAAGTCCATCGAATAAGGAATATCAAATAATGAGATTGAGTGAGCAAACATGCAAGGATTATCTATAACAATTTCTTCGAGGTAAACAGTTGGATGTTCCTCAAGAAATAATACAAATGCTTGATGTGGTTACAACACACCAATTCTTAGAGCGCATGTACATTATATGGTTGTAACGAAATTTGGTTTGTGTCTGTCATGCATATATACACGATATGCTTGTAATAGAATTGGTAAATTGGTTTGCAGTTGTAATACACATGTACATGATATGTTTGTAATGGAATTGATAATTTGGTTGTTGATGATAGAATGAAAATTGGTTTGCAGTTGTAATGCACATGTAGATGATATGTTTGTAATGGAATTGATAATTTGGTTATTGATAATAAAATGAAAATTGATTATTATGAAACTGTAAAATTAACAACATTTTTTTGAGCTAATATTTCCCTTTTTGATCGACTGCGTTTCAATTTGCTTGAATCTATGAAGTCTATTTATGCATAGATTTCTTAAATTGTTGAATGAAGAACGTATTAATCTGTCGCAATTCATAGTTGAACCGCCGCGGTTTATTATCACACTGCCACGGTTTAATTGGTGGGCCATCAAAATGTAGTGTTATTTTATTTAAATATGGAGTCGCAGCAGCTTGTAGACGATCCGCCGCAGCTCGACATTATCAGGTTGAACGAAAAATATGACAACAATGTTAGTAGCATTATTTTTTCATAATTCAATGATTAATTTGTTAACAAAATAAAAAGTTAATGATTAAGTTGTCATTGATTATAAAGAATAATAATTGGTTTTGTCATTTTCCAAAGGGAAAATGACAAATCAACCATCGTGGTTTTAAGTCAATGACAAGTCAACCACTGTGGTATAAATTTTAACAAGTTAACCATTAACGTATGGGTAAATGACAAATCAGCCATCGCAGTCAAGTTTTCCATTAAAACGTAGTCGGTACGCCGCCAGGATTTCCCGGAACGCCGCCCCGGTGTCCTAGGACGCCGCCGTGGTGTCCCGGGAAACCCCAGCGGCGTCTTGCATAGTTTAGGGTTAAAAATATTCAATCGCAGATTTGAAAGCTTAAACAATCGATTTAGCGATCGAAACAAGGCGGTCATTGGGTATATTGTAGATCTCTGAGAGAGCTTCGATTTGATACCTTCTGCGTCCAATTCTGACACTCGTAGCAAACGTTATGGTCGTTTGAAGTTGAAGAGGTCGAAAATCTAATAAAAACATTGATTTTGAAGGAGACCGCATGGGTGTTGTCGTGAGGACACCGCAGGGGCGACCTGGGACACCGCAGCGGGACACCGCAGGGGGGTCGGACTAATTTTTAAAGGCGAACGTCACTGTGATGTTAAATTTGTCATTTTCGCATACGTTAATAGTTAATTTGTTAAGACTTAAATCTCAATGGTTGACTTATCATTGATCTAAATCTACAATAGTTGATTTGTCATTTTCCCTTTTCCAAAAAAAAAATGTTGTAGGTGTGAATCCACCAACTTTAAGTGGACGTGCATGAAGAGAGGTTTTGTGGGCTCTGTGAATGTCTAAACTCATTTTGAGAGCTAAGTTTTCATGACTTAGAAACGGTGGACACAAATATTTTCTAAATAAATTATGCGTTCAAATCATTGATGCTTTTTAGTTTTACCTTTTTATTCTTACCTAATTAACATTAAATCCTAGCATATGCGCTGCAAGTTATTTAGAGCCTATTGTAAGAGGCATTTAGCGGACACCTTGAACTACTGTTTTCAAACTATAGTTAAAAGAAGTCTGCAATGCATTTCTTTATGCAAAAGAGTTTAAATTACATTCCTCCAGATAATAAAATATTAGGCGATGAATGAATAAGACTTAAAAAATGAAACCACGGGAGATGCCAAAGAAAAGGATAACATCTGTTAGGGTGGCGTGCAAGTGAGAATTAAAAAGTTGGCCTGCGTTTTGGAAGTTTACATTGCAAGTCACTCCAAAATGATGATGACAATATAAGAAAAGTAGACAGCCAATCATCCTTTCCGTTGCCACCATTGATGATACCAATCACTGGGTGAAGCTCAACAACATTATTAACCAACATTAGTTTAAGCAAAGTCTCATGCCCTTTCCTTCCAGACCCTCACTTTTTTCCAGAAACAATAGCAAAGCATTCTATCTACCCACAAAGGTTGCTCCGATTGCGCCCTCCGACCGACCTGAACTAAGAGATGAGCCCATCAAAAGCAGAAAAATACAGAAAAAGGTATTGAATCATGGATTTGGAGATCTGCGGGTCGAATCTTTTTGCAATTGACCCAGCAAAGTTGAGACGCATAAAAATGAATAGTATTTGATGAGTAGTCCCTAAAAAAAGCAGTAACTTGTCCACAAGTGTAGCAAAGGTCATGAAGCAGTAACAATTTGGACAAAACTAAAGCAGACTGGGTCAAGTGTAAAGCATATTGGTATATCTGCACAAGCAAATGGTATAACATCATAGCTAAAGCCACATTTCAGCTGTACAAAATAATAACTTTAAGAGTTCCAACTATGCAATTTCCCAAATCTCCTAATTATCTATCCATCCTATAATTGTATTAACAATATATTTACTTTCTATTTATAGACCAAAAAAACGTTACCTTCCAAAAAAAAACGTAGTGAAAGCTGTTATTTCACTTATATCATGATTCACCAAGCAATTTCTGCAACACCAACAGGATTGTAATTGATGTGTACATAGAATCAGGATTACAGAAACAGAAGATAAGACCCATATCATTTTATTGTGGATACCATCAAGTTTCTTATCAAAGATTGATCAGAAGCTCACTACCAAGCTCTTTCATGGCGCTCTTATCTTCAGAGCCGATGAGGAAAGACAAGAAAGCCTCTTTGATTTCATTATTGCGGGATTTCCTGTAGAACCCATGGAGGTAGAGGTGCTGACAATTTGACCGGAAGACCAGTAACAGGATGATCAAAGCACAAACTCTCTGCATGAAGCTCATGGCCGTCATAAATTTTCCCTTTCCACTCATACACACCCTCATATTTCACATCTCCTCTAATGGGTATTCCAAGATACTGGCAGTGCAGGCGGATTTGATGAGTTCTTCCACTGAGAGGACACGCTCTCACCAAAACTTCATCCCTTCTTAAACCATTTTCTCTAATGGCACTACTTTCAACAACAATTTGTTGATCAATATTAGATTCCGAGGTAATAAGAGTAGAGATGTCTTGGCCGTTTACTGACAATATTTCAAAGGATGTTTCCATGTCTCTCACGACTGAGCCTCCAGGTAATGATCGGCCAACATCTGATGCAGCATATACACGCCAGGCCCCAAACTTGGATCGACCATGGCCCGATTTAATTTTCATATTTTTCCATTCGGGAGTCGGGCCAACGCAGAAGGCGATGTAAGTTTTGACTACCTTGTGAACTGCAAATGCCTTAACCAGTTTGGCAGCTACTTTATGGGACTTTGTTATGACCATTACACCGCTAGTGTCACGGTCAAGACGGTTGGCAAGGTGAAGCTCTGGTAGTCTTATTTGGATCTCTGAAATCAAACTTAGATAAATAATCATTTCTTGTTTTTATTTATGAGAAATAAGTGTATTTCAAATCCATTACAGAACATTTGGGCAAATAAACAGTTACTATCAATCATCACTCTGAACTACATCTATGAGCTTTCAACTATATTACTTAGCTAAATATCTTCACAAGTAGGAACTATGGAGTTCAAAGATAAAAATTTCTTCAAAATGAATAGATATTTACGCCTTATTGTAACTCATAATCCATCAATTTCGCATTTTTATGAGCAAGAACTGAAGCAAACACAACACCCTATATTAGTCATGAATAGAATATCTCCAATTTCATCGCTCCTTCCATGGTATTAAATACTAAGAAAACAAAGTGCAATTCAACGGCTGATGGGTATATTTTGAGGGACATCCAATGAGGTATTATAAATTTCAACCTGCTAAACACAGAATTTTATCTTCTAAAACACCCTCAAGAGTACCAGAAGTACTTCCAAACGTGACTATCTGTCAACATTAACCAATTTTAAAATCAAAACCAACAACAAAAGAAAAGAAAATCAGAACCTCTAACGTTGTCGCCTGAATCAGTGAGAAAACCAGGGATGGAGGCTAACACGCTTTCACAGTAAACTCCTTGAGGTTTATTCACAGCAACAAACCAGTCATCCTCGTATATCACATCGGACTTAGAAAGAGCAAAGAGGCTTGATTTGGAAGAGGCAGTCAGGGCCCTAGCGAGCTCCAAGTTTTTGGATATAGAAGGCAATGGGGGCGATATGGGAACAGGGTATATCTGCTCAGCAATGGAGGTTTTTGAGGAAGTCGGTCTTGATGAGTCAGCTTGGTCTGACATGCTGGTTGAGGTGAAGCAGAGAGATACAGGTTTAGGCGATTTGGCTAAGATTTTGGGGACGAGGAAGGAGGGTTGTAAACGTATGGGCTGAACAGACAGCCACATCTCTCCATTGAAAAATGCCTTGAACTTCATTTTCTTACTCAGCTAAGTAACGAGGAATGACACCAGGCCGAACCGAGCCAAGGCGAATCAATCCATACGCTTGTTTAGTTCATACATTTTTGGGGTTGGGCCCAACTGGACTGGGGGAATCAAGGCCTCTCATAATTGATAGGGGTTTGCAATGCGTGGTTCGGTTTGGTTTTAATGTCGAACCAAACTGAAGAGCAATTACTCGCCGAACCAAAACCAAGAATTTGTTCACCCAGAATTGAACTAGAACCGAACCAAACTTTCGGTTCCAGTTCAGTTTCAATTTTACTTACATATGTTTGTTTTTAATTTCATATATCAAAACAATTCAAATTGAAAATTATATTTTCTTATTCTAATACATATTCTCTCTATTTCCACTGTAAAAGCATAAAAATATAAATTTCAAACAAAACAATAACATTTAATATAATAAAAATATAAAATCAAATCGAAATATTAAGGGGTACAATAAACTTATAATATCCATTATTTACAATTCCAAAAATTCTTTCAATAATTCTAAAAATTCATTCAACAATTTTAGAAATTCTTTCAACATTTTCAGAAATTCTTTCAATAATTTCAACAATTCCTGCGATTTCATTCAACAATTCCGGCGATTCTTTCAACAATTCTAGCAATTCTTTCAACAATTCCAACAATTTCAACAATTCATTCAACAAATTCAACAATTTCATCAATTTCTTTCCACAGTTCCAACAATTATTTCAACAATTTCAGCAAATCTTTCAATAGTTTCAACAATTCAAGCAATTCATTCAACAATTTCAGTGGCGAAAAATAAATTGTAGACTATGAGGAATTTATTCAACAATGAGAAAGGGAGGAGATCATACCTAATCGAGAGGTCGAGGCCGAGACTGAGAATCCCGAGATTGATAAGTTGCAAGAGCCGAGACCAGAAGGAATGAGTGGACCGAACGAGTTGTTGAATGCCGATTGTCGTGTCATGCTATTTGGAAGAGGCCCGAGGGAGAGACTATCATGTCGTGTGGTTGTGCCATGCCAGACAACTGGGAATGAGTTGCGAGCGATGCAAGAGGTAGGGTCAAGATCAAGAGGCGAGAGGGAGTGACCAGCGACGTGAGTCTAATTGTCTGAGCACCGACACTGTGCAGTGAGCACCGGCCACTGAGCCGTCAGGGGGCGAAACTCGAGCAGAGTGAAAGTATGAATGTAAAATCTGAGATTTTTAAATAATTTTAAAATTCTACATGAAAATTTTTCGCGTAATTTTCGCTCAAATGTTGAAAGTTGACACGTTTTGTCACTTCGCGGTCATGTGTGTGTTTTTCAGTCAAACGGTCAAATTGAATTTTTTAGAGTGATAATTTAATTGTGAAAATATTTTGGTATATTAATTTGACTAAAAATTTGTTTTCGATTAGTGTTTTAAATGAGTCAAAATTTGAATCGAGTTTCAAATCAGAAATTTTATTGAATTTATTATGTATTATATGTTTTAATATATCATAATATAATTTATATATTTTTAATTAATTTTTTTTTAAAGTGAAGAAACAGAGAAGAGAAATCTTCTATGTTTCCTCACAGTCGAGAAAGCGCGGAGAGGGAGAGGGAAGAGAAGATTGTGCGTCTCTAACTTTCGACGACAGAATCAAGTCCCCATTGTCTACGCGAGCAACCTTGGCGAAGATGGTTCACGAATTAGTAAGTTTTTCTCGTCCATTTTCGAGTTCAAAGTTTAAGGTTTTGATTGGCTTTTGATTCTGATTAAAAACTCGAATCCGAAAGAAATTTCTGCGGTGAATATAACGTTTCTAACTTTTTCGTGCGATATATAAATTCTATAAATCTCTAAGTGATTTATCGAATACAATTAAATAAACAACCATAATAAATGCGTAAATTAAGAGTAACGGATAGAGAGAGAGTGCATAAAATATTTTTTACATGGTTCGACAAATTCGCCTACGTCCGTGCTCCAAGATTTCACTTGGAGATCCACTAACTAATTGGCTTACGGGTGTCAATTAAACCGTTTATAAAGACTAATTTTAAGGGCGTCACCTTTTGATTATTGCGGGTCGTCAACCTTTGACTATTATAGGGCATCACCCTATATTTTGACTATTATGGGGAGTCACCCGTTGATTGAACTTACGGGCGTTCAATCGAGCCGTAGACTATTTCTGGGCGTCACCCTTGTGTGATGAATTCTTAGGGAATCGTCATTTACAATTTAGCATAATAAAGAATCGAAAATTTAAAGCTCTAAAAAACTAATCCAAATTGTCCCAATAATAACTCGCAAGTTTATGGGTGGGGAGAATTAGATTTACAATGCTCACAGTGTGTATGAATCGAGTCTTGAATTTGGCAGGGATTCGCCTCGATTCTCCGTTTGTTTTTAATGAGCTTGGAGTGAACTCATATTTATAGGCAGTGGACTTTTCGAACATCCTAAAAGTATTCGGTCGTCTGCATTTGACCGTTGAAGAAAATAGCCCTTGAAATCCGTCTGCTGGAAATCTATCCGTTGGCAAAATTTGGACTTTTTCGGACGTAGAGTCCTCGTCCGCTATCGTCCGAAAAGTCACCCAGAAAAAAACATATTCAAATGCTTGTCGTTCGCGTGCAACCACGATCGTCCGAAAAGTCGACAGTGTTGTCCAGAATTGTACATATTCAAACGCTTGTTGTCCACCTTCATTCGCTGGCGTCTGCGTGCATCCGAAAACTCCAAACAGCGTATTGGGACGCAATTGTCTTATCCTCAGTCGTCCCAAAACTCGAATGACAATTCGCTTTAGGATTTCAGACGACATGCTTTGTCCTCAGTCTCGTTTGAAAGCTTCCGAAAACATCTATGAACATTACAGATTCAAAACAGCCATCCGCCTTTGTCTTAGCTCATCTGAAAATGTCTCTAAACATTACATGTAATACCCCGAATTTTTATATTGAAATTTAATAAGGATAATTGGAAAGTAATCGAGGATATTTGGATTATTTTGATAATTATCAGGGTATTATCAAGGCATAACCATTAAATTATAATTTATAGGAAATTATTAAATAATGATTAAAGATAAATATGGATTGAGCCGGTTTGTGGGATTGAGTGGGTTATTTGGAATTAAATATTAAAGGGATTAAATATATTCAATTAATTGGATTAAATGACAATGGGAGGGGATGAACCGGTTCACTACTGAACCGGTTTGAGCTGCTTGGTCTGGTTTACAATTAGAAGAAGGGAGGGGGAGATTGTGTTTTGGCCTTCGTCCATCGCGAGGGGGAAAGAGAGAGTGAGCGACAAAGAGAGGAGAGACGAGGGAGAGAAGACCGAGAGAGCGAGGGGGGCATGAAGGAGAAGGCGAGAGGCTCGAGCTCAGGACGGCTACCTCGCAGTGATGCAAAGCCGTCTAACGTCCGATGAGTAGCTGCAACGGCGCGGGTCGCGCCTAGGGCTCGGAATAGGAGGTCCCACGTGCGTGGTTTCCAGCGACGATTTGAGGTATGTTTGACTGAGTTTTCTCCTCCTTTGCGCTCTGTTGATCAGGCAATTTCAGGAGGGTGATTGCAGGGACGAAATCAGTGATTTCGCGGCAGACAGGGGATTCGGTCGGGGTGCAGCTGATGACCCACGACCAGTGCTCCGACCCGGGCCAGAGCGAATATGGTTTGACTCGGTTCTGGTCGAATCGTGGCCTGCCAAATCGAATCTCCACATCATTCCTTCCAGCTTGGAATTGGACCCTGCTTGATGGACACTCTAGAAAAGCTGATGGAGTTCTGTCGGTGGTGTGATGATGGACAAGTTGGAGGCATAGGCTATCGAGCGTGCTCTCTGCCTTTTGGGAATTGGCAGAGAGTGTCCCTTTCTGGTGTTGATATACAGAGATGAGACAGAGAGGAGGGAAAGACAAAATGGGAGAGGAGAAGCAGTGAGTGTTGGGAGTGATCTCGGGAGAATAATATAGAGACAGAGAGGGCTGAGAAATCTGGAGGAAAGAAGGAGGAAGCTCTCTGGTGGTTAAGTCTGAGAACTTCAGTGAAGTGGGTGGCTGCGTTGTGGCTTGGAGTTGCAAATCATGACCCTGTTGCTGCTTTGGGTCAGCTTTGTCTACTGGTGAGCTTCCTCGGCTGTTTTGGTATTTGGTTTATGTTTTCGGATGAAGTTTGACAGTGTTGTTGGGTATCTGCTTTTGGTTCTATGAATGAGTTGCTAATCCGTTGATTCGACTTAGAATGAAGTTCTGTGATTCTATTTAAAAAATGATATACTCTGTGTCATTGATTGACCTTACCTTGAATAATTATTGTGCAAAGTATTGTTACAAGAATTAAGTTGTTAAGTTACAGGCTTTGATTCTGAATGTTAATTAGTAAAATATATAACTGTTGGAACTGTTTGAGTAATGATACATCAGAATGCTTCGAGTTATGCTCGGTTGGTTACTTCCGAAAGCACAAATATGTTGGATTTAGCCCTCCATTGGCTGTTGATTTAATGGTTCCTCCCTGCGATTGTAAAGTGAAATTGTGATGAAAGTTTATGCCTTTGTTGCCTTAGATTATGTATGGAGAAAATGACGAAGTCAATATGATCAACATGTTAGGCGTGTCAATCGATAGGTTCCGTTTAGGCTTTAAAGAAACTCTTAGAATTATTATTCAAGTTATGGGTCGTAATCATTAATGTTAAATGTTTTAATTGTGAAAGTATCAGAAAGATAAAGAAGGATAATGATTAAGTGCTAAACACGATAAAGAATTGAAGTAAGGAAATGAGTATGTTTTGGCTAGAGGAGACCCTACCCACAAGTAGTGTGCGTGAGTTTTATGTCTAGTTCCCTGTGTTATGTCTAGTGCTCTGTGATTTCCTTATTGTTACTGCTGTTAGTAACTGTTAATTGATATTATTAGTTGACAGTCCCTTGGTTGATCTAATGTTGTTATTCCTTGGATGATATTTTGTTGTTATTTCCTTGTTGGTGTAGATTTCTTTACTATTAGTTGTTGGATAACAAGTGATGATAGAGTAGTGAACGATGGGTGTAGAATGATGGACTGAGGATTATGAATGAGCTAAGAGACCTCTTAACTATTCTGTTCTTTAATAATTACTTGCTGTTTGTTGTCATTATATGGTTCTGTGCATATAATGTTCTGCATATATTGTTATGTGATTTCATTTCCATAATTTGAAAATGTATAGTTAATTAGTGTAACAATTGTTCAACTTGTAATCTTTCTCTGAGCATGTTAATCAATTTATCATAGTTCAACAAAACCATCTAGTTAATTCAAGTATATAATTAATAACCCAAGTATGTGAACTAATTAGTCGGTGTATGTTAAATAATGGAATCATAATTGTATTTCTTTGAGCATGTAAATTAATTAGATTAACTAACTAGCTAGAATAATAAGCGTAACATGTTTAATTAACTAGACTAGTTGTTAAATATCTAATCCGAGCATGTTCAACTAGTTGTTTAATTAATAGTTGTTAATCATTTCCTTAAGAATGTTTAATTGTTAATCAATTAGTATTCTAAGTGTAATTATTACGTGAGCATATTAACTAACTAGAGTAATTAACTAGACTTGAGCATGTTAATTTACTAGAGTAATTAACTAAACTCACAATTGTATTCACTTAAGCATATTCAATTGAGTATGTTTAATTAACTAACTGGAATAACATGTTAATTAGCTATAATAAAAGCATGTTTAATCATTTTGGGTAATAATTGTATTTAATTCTTGAGCATGTAAATTGTAATTAATTCAAGCATGTTAATTAACTCAGTTATGCCATGTTTAATTAACTAATTGACTATAACCAATCCGAGCATGTCTAACCGAGTAACCAACTAATTTGAGTGGTGTTGAATTCCTTTGTTGATATTCTGTTATTTGTCTTTTACTACAATTTCCTTTACTGCAATTTGATGCTTTACTTTATTAGAGGATAATAGAGAAGATGAAAGAAGAATGAACCAAACGTGAATGAACTAAGGGCTTCATTGACTATGTGAATGTGTGTTTTTATCTTTCTTTGGTATTGTCTTCTTTGTGTTAATTGTAAATTATAGTTTACTAAATCTGAGCATGATTAGTTAATTAGGATGAAAACGTGTTTAATCAACTAGAATGATAATTCATGAGCATGTAAACTAACTGGTCTTTACCTTCAGATGCATGTCGCCTTAGTTCTAAGTTCTTCTTGTACCTGATTTATGTTGCCCAGGTCTGTTTTATACCGTTATACTCCTGAGAAGCATGTTTTAGTTAGCGAATAGTCAGTTGACTTATAATCCCCGTTTAACAGCATGTTCCGAATTTTGTTCGTTTATTGTCGTGTTCTATAAGTCCAAGCATGCCATAATTCATTATATATAATTTCTTTAGGATTTGCTACTTAAATTCCTTGATGTTCGTTGTTGGATTTCCTTATGTGTTTTGTTGTTGCCAATTTAATATCATAAGTGTTCTCTGTTATGCCCTTTCAATTTCTGCTATTCAATTATTATCATTTACATTCTTTATATGCGCAATTCAATTATTGTTAATGTACGTTATACTGCATCATGTATCATGCTAGTTAGAGAATGTGTCATCATGCATCATGCTAACAGAAATCAAGTAGGAAGTGCCACTGAGTGGTACTCACATATGCATTATGTGAGGTAAAACGAAGAAAATGAAGAAAAAGAAGAAAATGGAGTTGGAGGATGGTAGTGTATGTACGGATCAGCCAGGTAGACAAGATTTAAAAGAACATTACCTTTCCCCAGTCAGGAGTGAGAGACTGTTTACTTTAGGTGGTTGAATTCGACAAATACTACCCTACCGCCACGAATTCCTCTAATCCCTAGCTCGATGTATGAGTAATGAACAAAAGAACATAAGAAAAGATTGGTTTGGGGTGGTACCCATTCCAAAAAGAACTAAAGAGAGGCAAATCATATTGCATAAACTTTTTTCTTTACTAAGTTTTTGTGCTTACAGTTTACTTATGGTGTAGGTGTAGGTATTTATATGAGAAGATGACTAATAGATCAAAAAGCAGGAATGAAGGATTTGTATGCACGAGACTTGTGGCTGGCCAGGCTAAAAAGAGTAAAAGAGAACTCGATTAAGTTGTATTTAATGGTTTAGTTTTCATTTCTCAAATGCAGTATTTAATTGTTTAGTATTCCTTTAATATTTTACGCTTCCGCTAAATTTTTAATAATTTTGTTATGTTTTCTTAAGATTTCGTAACTGGTTCCGCTATGTTTTAACAAAAAAGATTTTAATGGTCCAGTTTTGCACTCTGATACTATCCTGATATTATCTTAGAAATGTTTTAATAAAAGTTTTGAATTTTAGCGAATTTTTAAAGGAAAAAGAAAAATTGGGTCTTTATAATATAGATTCAAAACAGCTTCGTCTGCCTCCCTGCCTTCGTTCTAGCTCGTCTGAAAACTCAATTTTTGATGGAATACTCCGTCCTCCAACGTCTGCATGTGTCCAATATTGAGTTCTTCAATTTCATGTCGCACAACTTGATTTCTCTAAGTCCCATGACACTACTTACTGCAATGACTTAGTAATACTCATTAGACAATAATAATACACTTATGAAGGGTATTTCCAATTTAAGCGCAATATATGAGTATTATAAATTCAACCAATAAACAACTTATAAACTCAAATAATATTGTTCATCATCAAAACATAAATATGTCTAACACACTTTAGGCTAACACATTGTTCACGCACTGGTCACGAGTCAACCACCAAATTGTTCCTGGTCAACTATGAACTGGACAGTTTTGACACTAAAGGTCCCGAGTTGACCACGCGGTGTCAAATTATCACGTTTTTTAACAGTTTACGCAACGGTTTGATCCTGTCAACCTTTGTCGAGTCTTAAATGGTTGCGGACATGTCTTATCGACTACAATGAGGTTCCTGTTGACGATTAACTGTCAACGTGTCTCGTTGACACTAAATGGTCCAAGTTGATTGTTGTTGAGTTTGGTTGAAGCTGCGAGGTCCCAGTGACCTTCGCTTTACCTTGACGAATGTTGAGTTGTCTCAGTTGACTATTGTTATACTTTGTCAACTATGGTTAGGTTTGAATGGCTTTAGATTGTGTCTTTTAGATTGTTGAGTGGATCAAGTTGAGTGTGTTGTATTCTACCTTTCGTCACCGTGTCTTGAAGACTGATTGCACTTTCGGGTTGTCAACGAGTGCCTGGTCGACCTTGGTTCTATTTTTGGTTGATCACACTATTTGTTTCATGGAGTGAGTTTAGCGAATTCCATTTGGCTTCGTTAGCCATTTCCTATTTTCGGTCGTGTAGATTCTCGGCTCAAGGTATAGGGGACTCGTTGTTCCTCATTTGAGCCGTGAAGTCTTGGGTGAGTCCTTCTGGTCGGGGTAGGTTTCTGGTTTAGGATCTTTGTTGTATTCCTTGTATAATTATCGGGATGTTTACATTGGCCTTGTTATAGGTTCTGGAGATGACAATGGTGCGACCTTCCTTCCGATAGTGCGTGGAGCTAGCTATTTGGTAAGCATGTTGTGGTCCTCATCAAGGTAGGGATCGTTATACTTTTTTGCGTTGCACTGCATCATGTTTTCAAAACTGATATTTTGTGGGATACCACACCCTAAAAACTTGCTGGGAACTATTTCAACAGCATGTCTGTTTTTACGTATATATATGTTTTTTCACATTTACTTTATCGTACATGATATACTGTTTGCTACTCTACGCACATATGATGGTTTGATATTCGTGCATATATGTTGGGAGGATAAATCCTCTTAATGCTTTAGGCACTCTGGCGCCAAAGCATCACGAGGCTATCCTATGAAATCTTCTACTATGTGAAGGTTGGTTTTTTGTATTTGCGAAAGGGGGATGGAGCATTGGTGACATGTCCTCGGATTTTGTGTTGAAAGTTAAAATGGAGATGGGAAGGTGATGACACTTCCTTGGGTTTCAAGCCCCTGAACCTAGCCAGAGTTTTAGTCACATGGATCATAAGGTTGTCAGTCGCTGAGTTTTGCCTATCCTAGTATCATTCTATTAGACGGGTAGTGTGACGCTCATAGCTTTGTTTGTCGGCAACCTAGTCAATTTCAAACCTATAGGTATTTCAGTTGAGAAGCAATCCATCGCGATCAACCTTATCTGTTCAATTTGATCATATGAGTTGTGTTGACTCATAGCTTTAGCTCGTCAGCAACCTGGGTGACGCACTGATCTTCAGATCGTTATCATTGGTATTTCCTCTTGCTCATGAGGTGTTTCCATCGGCGAATGGCCACCTTTTCTCTAATGAGTGCCAGATGGGTCCTTGAGTGACCATCCCTTTTCACTGAAAACATTTTTGGATCAGAAAACGATGATGACGAATTGTTGAGGTATAGACGTCTATATATAGCAGGTTTTGATAAAAGCCTCTTTGGTGGCCATGAGCCGATTTGATAAAATGATAAAGAGGTTTTAAACATTTTAAGAATCCATGTACAATAAATGAGAAATATGAAATGGTTTTCAAAAAGATGAGAAAAACAGTTTTTAGCATGTATGACAGTTAGTGTCGATCTCCATACTGAGTTTGTCACTCACCTCTTAGACTCTATTTTTCCTAGGTTAGAGTGTAGGCTCGGTACATAGGATCTACACATGTTGTTGTGGGGCGTTGCCAGTACCTATCTAGTGGATATATAGTGTTAGCCTAAATTGTGTTAGGCTTAAGTATTTTGATGATGAATATTTTGATTGCAATTATAAGTTGTTTATTGTTTTTGTGCTTAATTGGTTAATTATAATATTTATATTTATTGAAATACCCTCAAAATGGGTAATAAAGTCTTCTAACATGTTTGTCTAAGTCCATGCAGTGAATATATATTGTTTCGGGACTTTAAAATATTATGGATGGCATTTGGGAGGCAAGTTGTAACACCCCGACCTTTTAAGTTGGACAATTATCAGAGTATTACCAAGAGCGTTCTAGAGCGTTAAGTCTAGGGGTATTTCTGTTATGTTTTCCCCATTTATGCGATGCAAATTAGATGGTAGAGCGGTTAAGACGTTACATCACGTAATTATACGTGTCGTGTGCCTATGGGTGAAATGTTACGGGATAGGAGTTAAGTGAGAAAAGTGTGAGAAAAATTGTCTAGGGCATTTGCGGACGCCTGAGGATGACACTTGCGGACGAGACATATCATCCCCAAATGCATTGCACACACGGTAAAGGGGTTGGGACGATTCAGGACGAGATTTCTCGTCTTAACTGTGTTGCATTGTGGAGTTGCGGACGACTCCGAACAAGTGCGGACGAGGAGTAGCCTCGTCCGAATCGCCTCTGTTCTAATCCCAAGCACCTGCAGACGAGGTCCTGGATGATGCGGATGCGAGTTGTCGTCCGCATCAAATCTATTCTGAACATGGACACCTTCGGACGAGTCAGGATGACTGCGGACGAGTAAAGAAATCATCCGATTTAAATCTGCCCATTTTATGGACACTTTCGGATGACGGCGGACGACACATGCGGACGCCATATCGCTTCCACAAGTCGCCTGCAGACGGTACGGACACGGACGAGGACGCCTCTCCTTGTCCCCAAGTGTGATTTAGCCTTTGAGATTTTAGCCTTGCGGACGAATGTGAACGAGGCCAAGTCATCCGCACTCGTTCGAATCATCGCAGAACTGCGAAGACAGAGATTTAAAATCAGAAAGAAAACGACCCCTAGCCAATGAAAAACGCGACCCCGACACTAAATTTCCTTCCAGACCATGCGTGGCCGACCATCCCCTACTGGAGTTGCCTCCCCCTGCCCTTCCAGGTACGGTTGTCCCCTCCTTTTGGGTTAAGCCATCCCCTCCGTTCCTTCAGTCTTCATTCTCCTGCGTATGAAGCCCAGTGAGCGAGAGAGATTGTGAGCGGGTGACCTGCGAGAGAGAAGTCCTTTCGAGAGTTCCACAATGTAAGGGGAACTGTGGTGAGCTAGTGTGAGTGAAAACGTGAGTGTGCTGCTGCAAGAGCTGCCGTCTGCGAATCGGAGCTGCTGTCCGCTGGAGAATTGACCTCGTCGTTGCGTTTTTCATTTTGGTAAGGAATTTGGGTGTGTTTTGGCCAGTTGGAGGCCCTACACCGCAAGTATGTGTGCGTTAGTGTGTCTCTTTATTAATGAATAGTATAGCTTGTTAGTGCTCTATAGTTTGGTAATTTTATGATAATTCCTTTGTTGACTGTTAGTCGTTCTCTTTATTGGTGTTAATTTCCTTCGTGGTATTTTCCTTACTGCTAGTTTACTTTCCTTGCTGCAAATGTTCTACCTTAATTGAATGTGATGAATTGCTGTGATGAATGATGAATGATTGTGTGATAATGCAAATGATGAAAGAGCTAAAGCTAAGAATTTCCTTGATAAAGATTAAGTCCATTTTGTTACTTCTTTACTGCTTCTTCTTACTGCTTTCCTTAGTGCTACATTTTACTGCTTTCCTTAGTGCTATACGTATATTGTTCTGCATAACTGTCTTTCCTTAACCAAGCACATTTAGTTAACACAACTTTTTAATTAAAAGGTGGGCATGTTAATTAATCTAATTAATTTACTAGTAGTTAAATAACTAGTTTGGACAGGACATACTAATTTACAACTAAACCTTGAGCATTAACTAGAGCATGTTAATTGACTTAACCAGAGTTAACTAGAATGATTAACTAGAATCTTGAACATATAAATAATTCGAGCATGTTAATTAACTAGTTGTCAAATAACTAATCTAAGCATGTTTAACTAGTTGATTAATTAATAATATTGAGCATGTTAATTAACTCGAGTAATTAATTAGTCTCACAATTATAAAATTAACTAGACATACACATGTTTAACCATCTACCGAGCATGTTAGTTAACTAGGGGAGCAAGTTGAAATAACTTAATCATTTCTTGATGCATAACAATTAATTAGAGTAGTCAATTAACTAGAATAACTAATTAGACAAACATGTTCATTATCTAACGTATCGTTAATTCCTAGATAGCATGCCTATGATATTAACAATATGTTAAATGGATTAGATTGTTTGATTAATCGATTAAATTATTAATTAATCCATGCATATTAGTTAACTATTACTTGTGAAATTATAAGTATGTTTAATTAACTAAACTTGAGTATGTAATAATTTGGAATAATATTAGCCTATTAATTGATTCAGTCATGTCATGTTTAATTATTGACTAAGTTAAGTTGTTTGGTGAATCGATAGTGTTGCACATGCATCTGTTAAAATCCTTTAAGCATGTTTAATAAACTAAACTAGTAAGTGTGATCACTTAGTGAGCATGCTAATTATAATTAGTGACCATGTTAATTAACTAGGTTAATTAACTAATCGTGATTTCTTAGTGAGCATGTTAATTGTAATTAGTAAGCATGTCAATTAACTGGGTCGACTAGTGAGTATGTTAGTTAGCTAATTAATTATAATGAATCCGAGCATATAAGTCAATTAGGATAATTAACTAGATGATAATTATAATCCTTCTTGAGCATGTTAACTAAATTATGCTTTGTTTTCATATGCATGTCGCTGGTTAATCCGTTATATTCCTTTATTATTGTGATTTACATATCCAAGCATGTTCCCCGTTGTTTAGTCAGTTCCATAAATGCTTCCTTCACATGTTGTACTTCATTCGGGTGTTCCATTGTTATTATTTGTCCTTGTGTGCACGTTCAATTACTGCTATTCTTTTATATGCATTTTCAATTATCGTTACTTTATTTAAATGCGCATTTCAATTTCTATGAATGTTATATTGTGAAGCATCATGCATCATGATAAGTTGAGAATGTATGGTCATGCATCATATTAATAGAAACTAATAGGGAGTGCCACGGGGTGGTACGCACACATGCATGAGTGATGATAAATGATGAAAATGAGTAAAATGGTAAGATAATAAAGGTCTCTGTGGTCTGGTAGCTTAGCCCGACACAGACACAAAGAAAAGAATAAGGGAGTTGTAAGGCGAATGCCTAGCGGCCCTAGTTTGTCAATTAGGCAATGCCCTTACTTTATCGGGAATGGGACCTAGTTGCCCATAGGAGGTTAGGTCTGACCAACTATACCATCCCATAAAGATCTTTCAATCTCCAGCTCGAAGTACGAGTAACGAATGAACGACTTAAAATAAAGTAATAAAATGTTAAACAGCTAATGAAAGGATTGGTTTGGGTGGCCCCCATTACAAATGAACTAAAGAGAGTCATAAGCATAATTGCATTAAACCCTTTTCCTTACTGAGGCATTAGGCTCACGTATTACTTGTGGTGTAGATACAACGACGAACAGATAATAAGTAGATGATAAACACATAATGGAGCAGGGATAGATGATTTCGCATGTGCGACTCAAGGCTGGCCAGGCTAAGGGTAAAAAAATGAGAAACAGTTGTAATCATATTAAGTTTTATTGTATTGTACTGCATTGTTTTGTTTCTTCTTTAAATGATTTAATTACACTTCTGCAAAGTTTTGATAAACCTGCTACGTTTTACATAAATGGTTTTATTATTTACGCTTCCGCACTTTGTTATTGGTTTTTCAAACGAGTTAAAGAAAGAGTCAGTAGCGATCCGATTAGACGTACTCTGATATACTTTGCTTTTAAAAAGAAAATTTCAAATTTTTACGCATTTTAACAATTTATGAAAATCTGGGTCGTTACAGTTGGTATCAGAGCAGGTGTTTTAAAAACAATTTCGTGGACTGCTCTGATCGTTTTTAAAACCAAGTTCGTAGTTCGCTCGTTTTATTTTATTGGATTTTAAATGAGCTCTGGTACATTTTACAACTCAAAACAATTTTGTAAAAGTCAGACTAATTAAAGAAGCCTGTCTGCAAGCACGAGCCTCGACGTGAAAAATCCTTCATCACTGTAAGTATATTCCCTTAAAATCTCGCTAATGCACGATTCCCTTATCTTGGTTTGTATATGTTTTGTTAGAGGAGATAACATGGATAGAGACACGAAGAATGGGCATGAGGAGGTTAAGCAGTTGGTGGGATACGTAGAGGAACAATTCCAACTCATCGAATCGTTGATAAGAGGATTTAAGGAGTTCAACAACAAGTTCATGGGCGATATGTTGGCACGACCCCCGATCGAGGGAGGAAAGTAGAGCACTAGGAGGGAGAAAAGGTCGTTGGACGACGATGAGCTGCGGGAGAATGAGAAGCGCCTCCGGATAGACGCTACTACTAAGGGAGCCAAAATCTGGGCCCTAAAGAAGAAGTTGTGCGGGCTGTGTGCCAAGGTTCATGCTGGTCCATGCTTGGTAGGTTAGAGACAGTGCTATCGATGTAAGAGGATTGGACATGTCGCTCGTCTATGCCCCAATTGCACGGTTGATGAGGGGATGGAGTTCTTCGACTTGCGTTACGGGGAATTCTAGCAAGCAACCTTAGTGGCAGTTAGGTATTTTATAGTTGGACGGGTACCCTCCTCCTTTTGGAAATAGTATATTGGTAGGTATACTAATATTTTGTGGATGATATGACCTAACTTTGGAGTCGAAATATTGTCAATGGATGGATGACAGTATATTTTGGGTATGAATGCTAAGGGGATTAGTGGAATTGGTAGGTTAGTGACAACTATGTGTTTGTTGAATTTCTTTTTGAAAATGATAGACCCCAATGTATCTTGAATTATGGATTGTGAATGAATGAACTATTCTAGAAATTGTTTGGGATTTTATGCAGGATAATGGCTTTGGGGGAGTGTAAAAATAAAGGAGAATCTACCCAAATTTTTGGGAAATAAGTGGAAGGAAAATCTCAAGTGGAGTTGGATAAACTAGATAGTCAACCGAAGTCCCCTGAGTAGCAAATGTGAATTTGACCCACTAGGTAATAAGCTTGAGTGCCTAGTCACAATGAATTAGACGGAAGATAGATTAGCTAAGGACGGAACCGAAGTAGAAAAGTAGGGTTCCATAACCAATTAGTTGTCCACTTAGTATGACCTTGAAGGAGGACTTAGAGAATAAGGTTGAAATTATAGAGAAGGAGTTAGAAGAGGAATCTAGTGGGGGTTGTAAAAGTAACTGAGAAGGGTAGTCAATTAAGAATGCGCTAGGTTAGATTTTCAACAAGGACGAAAGATTCATGCTCTTGTTAGGTAGTATGACCAGCTTGGATTGGATGGCAGTCTCCGACATAGGTGGAGCGATGTTGGAGTGGTAGTCGAAGAAATGAGAGTACTTAAGTCAGAGAGGCTGCTGTCATGGTCTTCTCTTTTTCTTCACATTTCCAACCAAATGTTTATCAAGTCATATTTTCCCCACGAATATACGTCATAATTCAACACATAACAATATGCCATGTAATATATATTATCTCCAAAATTTGATTACACAGCGTACACGGGAGAATTAGGATCGGGGTATTACAGACACGTTATTATGTCAAACACAAATAAGGTAAAGACTAGACTTTGGGTACAAAGTAAATAACTTACAAGCGGTCTATGGCTTGTGTTGCTTCAGAGGACGATGGAGAGGCTACTGTACGGGCTGCTTGCTGCTCGATTTTCTGAAGTGCTGCTAAGAGCTCACGATGCCTCTCTTTTGCTTGCTCATGCCTCTCTTTTGCTCGCTCCTCCACTTTCTTTATTTGCACCTGCGCCACATGAAGGTGCTCATCATTTGTATTATGGTAAGCGCCAAATGATGGAGCTCCTCCATCCTGTTCATCCATGCGGATGTCTCCTCAAGCATCGAAGTAAAATGTGATGTCTGAGGAGGGGGCGAATGCATCCTCCTCTACGTGCTGCGGAGCATCCTCCTCCATGTGTTGCAGAGGTGATGCTGGAGTCTGTTCTGTCGAGGGGTCTGAAGGCTGAGCCACTGAGGGGGGTAGAGGTGCTGGCGGCTGGGACACTGAAGGTGGCTGCTTCGGGGTCTTGCGTACCCAAGTCCCTCCAACTTTGCTGACCCCTATTCGGTCCACTCTTGATTTGTTGTATACGTTTGAGGCCATCTCTTCGACCCTCAGCTCATCCTCCGAGATGGGTACCCAAAATTGCTCAGCAATCCTCTGGATGAGCCAGTTGAACGGCAGACTCTTGGTTGGGTTGTTGAGGACCTCGTGCATGTGACTCAAGATGACATATCCGATGTCCACATTTTTCCTGGTGAACACCTTCTCCAGCAAATGGAGATCCATGTAGCTAACATGGTCTCGATGTCCATCATGAGGCAAAATCGTGTACATATCACTCGGGCTATGACATTCAACTCCCTGCCCTTTGGCTTATTGTACTTGGCAATCTCGGGATCCCAGTGCACAATCTAAGCACCGCTAGCCCTTCTCCTCGGTTGACGAATGGTGGATCAACGACATGTGATAATATTGATCGCTTGGCCCCTCCAAGTCACACCCAAGCATTATATTCAGATCGTTGGAAGTCAACCTCAACTCTCGTCCAAAGATATACGTTCGCACCTCTAATGGATGGGTGGACAGTTCCAAATTTGCGTAAAATAGTTTCACAATCCTCTGGCAATAACTTTCCCCCATCCGGTACAAACCGCCTAATCTAGCATCCTCAACCAATTGTTCTGTAACGACCCGATTTTCTTTTACTTTAAAATCTCATAAAATTTAAAACTTTTATTTTTATATCAACATCAAAGTATTCTTTCTTTATAAAACCAAATCGTTAAAACTCTTTACTTAAAACACTTATCAATTGTAGTAGAAGTAATGAAATTTTTTTGTAAAACGCAGCGGAATTAAAACAAAGTATTAAAGAATATTAAATAATCTACAAAACCCTTTTACAAATAATTTTCATTTAACATCATAGCCCAGCCAGCCACAAGATCCACCGTGCAAATGTTTCATCAACTATCTTGGACTTGTTCACCTGTTTCGTACGTACCTACATCACAAGACCTAAACTAATGAGCCTAATGATTAGTAAGTGATAGAATGTAATACAATGCAGATGATGCGCATGATCATACAATGCATTACAGAAGAGAACCGTATCTTTTCTGGAAGTCAGGGTGGAATACTCCCTAGGGTCATGTTGCTGAACCATTTCACTCTGACGAGGAGATATATCTGTCACGACTCGGAGGGGGGCCGGACAGAAACGTCAGGCCAAACGACCCGATCTTCGTAGAAGACCCGATTGCCCAGCCCAAGGCTAGTTAAATTGTTGCGGAAGACTTGTATAAATACTCAGCCGTGACCCACATGTGATGGGCCACAGTCCATTTAGTGATTGCGATAATAATAAACTTCAAAGTCCAAATAGGTACTGTGCATACATTCTAGAAAATCCAACAACCAAGTTAAATGTTTTTTTTTTTTTTAGTCATCCAAATTAAAAGTTATAGTCGTCCATTGTTACACTTACCGATAAATAAGAGTTCAACTAAGGAAATTAAATAAAATAAAATAGCATAAGAGCCTTAACCGAAACTCTAACCTGGAAAAAATAAGTCGATTGGGGTGAGTGACTAGCTCAGTTTGGAATTTATACTAAATACTATGCATGTGTAAAACTTGTTTTACCTTTTGTCGAAAACCATGAGTACCTCAGGCCCAAGGCCTCTGACGAGGTTTAAGAAAAAGATGATTGTATACATAGACAACTATAGATTTAAATACTCTCGTCGTGTTTTATACCGGAAATCGTAGTTTGTGAAAAAGGAGGGTAACTCAGGTACTCCCCCGAACAAACACACAGAAAGGTGGCCATATCATGCAAGCAACACCTCATGAGCCCAGAGGAAGAAAAATGACTTCGGTCCGTAGACTAGGCCCGTCACCCAGGTTGTCGTGCAAATTCTGCAACGACACGCCCGTAATAAAATACACCCTGATTAGGTTTAGGGATTTGCAACCCACGGAAGCAGTCAACACCTTCCCAAAGTCTCCTATTTCACACAACGCGCAAACAAACCATCTCCACGCAGCAGGAGATGTATCGAGGGTGCCCCTTGATACTTTGACGTTCGCGACCGTTCAAAGTGTCAGGAGGATTCATCCCAAACAGATTATAATCATCATATAAAAACATGAAATCCAATGCACAAAGTAAACGTGTAAAACTTTTGTACATATATAGTATAGAAAGCTGACGAGCTGTCGAACAGTCCCTGTCAGGTTTTTCATGTGTGGTAGTATTCCACAAAATATGGTTTTATTTTTAAAGCTATGCAATGCGATGCAAGCAACTAAGTATAAAGCCCCTACCTGGTTGGCGATCCTTCTTCATATACGAAGGAGCAATTACCTCAAGCACCGACTCGAAATCCTCAAAGTCGACTGAGCCTAAAAATATGTCAAAATAAGAACTCATATATAAATCTCCAAGACTAAGTGAAATAATCTTACCGGGTCTAAGTTTACGTATATCCTTAATTACCAAAATAGACTTTAACTCATCTATCGTTCCAACAAGGGAACTATCCTTAATATTCTTTATTCCACAATTCACAGTTTCATCCCAAACAGAAGCCTAAAATGTAGAGCAATCTTTAACCAATAGAACAAAATCCTTAATTTGAACTATCAAACGATAGACGGACAGAAATAGAATAATTGTTCCCATCCAACATTTGGTAAACCTTAACAATGCATTTGCTATGACCAAATGCGAACATACATCTAGCTCCCGGTTTCTAAACATAAAATAAACTCAGCAATTAAAATGTATATTCCTAAAATCAAACTGTAAATATCCCAAAACAATTTCCATGAACAAAATAAATACCCCACCGTCAAACAGTAGCAAAACATGGGCAAATCTCCAATATTAACTTTGTATTTTTCTTGGGAGCCCTCAACAAGACAGGGTAGGTTATATGCATTAATAAATTCAATCAACACCTAAAAGAAAACTCCACTGTCCAAGACTGCAACCCCCAACAAGTCTCTTCAGCAAAATCCGAAATAACACAGAGACAAGTGATAGGCATTTCCATTATCTCTCAATGCAGAAACCAACAATATAATTCTCGGGTTTCTCAACAAAAGCAAAACAGTGTTTTAAACAATATAATTAGCACACTGCTAAACCGTAGCAACAACAGGGCAACCGAATTCATTAGTCAAAATTGGGAAAAACAGGCATGAGTTTAGCGGCATTTTCTTGTGTATTTTTCCATCCAAAACAATCAACTAAACGATACCCATAACCAAAGCAAAATCAGAGTAATATCATCAGCATTTTCATCAATCGTCCCGTAACAAAACGGAGTCCAAATCAGCGAGAAAACTTACCGAAAACTGAGAATCGGAGGAAGGAAATGCGTGTTGTCGGCTGGAGCTCCAAATGCGCCCACAGACGGGTTGCTCTCGCTCGAATCGTCCGTTCGCAGCTTGCCGAAAGGACCGCTTCTCGTCTGACCGAAATGTCCTTGGACGGACTACAAGACTGCCGTGTTTGGCAATGCTAAACCCACCCGACCTGTCCTCGGCCGGAATTGATGATTTCAGCTCTGCCGTCACGGCTTTTCTCACGATTCGTCTCTCGGCTGAAGGCTCTCTTGCGATTTCTCTCCCTCTCAATTTCGTCTCTGCCGGCGGAAGAAGAACAGGGGTTGTGAATGAAAACCCTATTTCCCCCTTGTCAAGAACTGCTGCGTACTTTTCCTTCTATTTTTTTTCCATTTCATCCTTTTCTTTTATTTATTTCCAACTCTTTAGTTTTTCTTCCAATCAGAGGCTGCCGAAGACCCCTCTCCTTTAATTATTCTCTCCTTTATTTTAATCACATCTCCCCTCATCCACTAGCACTTCACTTCTTTTTAATTAGGGTAAATTACACTGTAAATCCTATAGTTTACGATCAACGATAAGTCAAATCCTAAAGATTATTTTTTAACAACTAAAATCCTGAACTATGAGAAAATGTCGCCGGCGACCTCGCAGTCACGATTTCCGTCCAGAGCCGTCAAGGTTAACGCCCCGTTTGTACCCTGTCTAGTGGCGTCGAACGGAGTCGAAGGGCGATGGCAGAGCCGACGGTCAAATCGTCCAGAGCCGACGGTCAAATCGTCCAGAGCCGACCGAAGTACGACATTCGCTGGCCGTTGGATCGACGAGGATCGTCCCTCATCTGGATCGACGGTCAAGATTGAATCTGGCGTCCCTGCCAGATCCGATGACGGACAAAGATCCTTGGCCGTTGGATCGAGCGAGGGACGTGCCTCAGATAGACGGCCAGGATTTAATCCGCCTGGCGAAGACGGACGTCTATCCTTGTCCATTGGATCCTCGCCTGGATCGAACGGTCAGTAGTGACTCCAAATTAATTGGGTCACGTGCGGGTCACGTGCAATCCTAAATCGCCAGAATTCCCCATTATGACGGACGTCCGTGGGAATACCACGGACGTCCGTCTTTAAATAACACGTCATCAGCATCTGGACGGCGTCCGTCGGACCATGACGGACGTCCGTCACTCTCAGATTTTATACTAAAACCCTAACAGAGTCGAGCACAAAAAGTCCGACCATTGCCATAGATATTCGAGAGAGAGAACTTGTTTCCCCTTACCAACTCCCTCAACGTAAGCGAACGAACAAGAGTCCGTCGCCCAGCACCCACATCCTTAATCATGGAGCTTCATCTACGTATTTGTTTTGTTCATGTATAATACACTTAAGTTTTTAATACATTGAAGTTTATTTGTTCATTTACGTAGTTGTTTGGATAATATTTGTTCATGTATAATACACTGCATGTGATGGACGTCCGTCATGTTAAGACGGACGTCCATCACATTCAGACGGCCGTCCGTCACCTTGAGACGGATGTCCGACCCCTTCTGACGGACGTCCATCACATGCAGACAGACAGCACTTGCCCTGTTTTGGGCGCCCCTCGCGCCAACACAAAGCAGATTACAGCCTACAACAAACCATAAAGCAGTATGAAAAAAACCACAAAGCAGACTACAACAAATAATTGAATTCAATTTCAATTGAGCCACTTGTTCAACATTTTTTCTATTCTTTCAACTCTTTCACGTGCTGCACCTCTTGCACCTCTTGCACGTCCTGCGTTTCTTGTATATCTAGAATACATTACAGGTGGTACCGTTGCAAGTGGCTAAACAGGTGGGGCCTCTGGGAGTGGCTGAACTGGGGCCTCTGGGCGTGGCTGAACAGGTGGTGCCTCATCAAATATGGAAGGCTCTGCGTCTCGGATGTCGATGATGTTGAAATGCAAATCGGAGCTCATCTCCACACTCGTGCACTCCTCGTAGAGTTCATCTCGATCGTACGGATCGTGGAGATGGAAGCCCTGCCCATTGCATTTGGACATCACCGACCACCCTATAGGGCGGGAGACTTGAAATATGCCGTGTTGGCTGCAATTGGAACTGCAAATTAGTTTGTCACGTCATTCAAAGCGCAGGTCATTCAAAAACATACCGTTTTTTGTCCACAGGTGCCATGACAATTGCAATTGAATCCGGCATCAATTGTTCGTACGCATACTGCGTGTGCATGTCAATCGATGACATGAAACAATCCATCTCCGGGTGGCACTGTAGGAGGAAGAAATATTAAACCATGTATGATTTCATGAATGAATAGAAGTGGCTTACATGGATCCAGCCAATCGTCAACAAACCCTCCCTTATTTGAACAGCGGCGGTGTCCTCCTCATTTGTCATCACGCACTGCATTTTAAGAACACGATTTATGTAGTTATTTTTAGTAACAATATAATATAAGTTGGTTAAACATTCTCACATAGTCAGGAGCGCCCGATTGCTTTGGCACAAAGAGAGTTGTGATTGAATATATCTTGTCACCCTGTAAATCAACAACACGACGCACAACATTAATTTTCTAATCACAACTGATAATAAATTTCAAATAACGTTGCTTCTTACCTTGGAGCCGCAAAGGAGAGCACACGTCTCCTTATTATTCTTCGTATTGACCCGTGCAAGTGCCATGAACTCTTCCATCAAATTCACAGACTGCAATGAAAATTCAGTGTAAGTGTAAATTCTACACATTGTATAAAACCAAATAGAAGACATACCACTTGCACTGTCATCCTCTGACGAGCGGTAGGACCCACCACTGAAGAACTTGGGGCCAAAATCTTTTGAACTTTAGCCAGGGTTGGAGGAGGGGATGGTTGCCTGATGATCGGAGACCTGCATAATTGTAACACATTGTTAATCAACGATACTAATGCATATAAGGAAATTACATGTAAAATCAAAGACATACTGGCATCCGTCTTGACCGGCATCGGAAGATGTATGAGATGCTGATGGATGAGATGGCTGGGCGGTTGTGCGAGCAGTTACCATATGCGTTTGTACTTCTTGCATCTGTAGTACAGTGGCTTGAAGCTAGCCAAGTTGACTCTCCTGTCTATCCAACTTGGCTTGAATCTCGCCAAGTTGGGTGACAAGCCACTGCCACCTCTCTTCGCTGCTGAGTGCGGAGGGCGACGATGAGGACTAGGGTGGGGGAGGTGCATCATCCACCATAGGACGCACAAAATCGTCATCCACCTCCACGTGATATGTCGGTTGTGCGTTTGCTGTCCATGGAATTCTGGCAGTGCACATGGAAGGAGCAGGTGGAGCTGACGTGGATGGCGGTGGTGGAGCTAACGATGATGGCCGTGGTGGAGCTGACGTGGATGGCGGTGGAGCAGCTGAAGTGGAAGGACGAGGTGCAGGAGGTACAAGATGTGCAGGAGGTACAGCTGCCACATCTCCTCTGAATACCCACTCCCCTCGTACTTTTTGCAACCCCATCCGAGCCAATGTAACTTCATTATACATGTCAAGTGGTTTTTCGTCTGTTCGTCGCTCTGTGTGAGGGACAACCAACCCGTTGCTGTCAAAAATGCGTTGAATGAGCCAATTATATGGGAGATTCTTCCTTGCACTATTCAGAGTTGCTTTCATTTGCTGCATAATGACGTATGCAAGGTTGAACCTCTTCCCATTGTATAGCTTCTCGACTACGTACAAATCCATGGCTGTGACAAGGTCTCTATGTCCATCATGAGGCATAAATGTGTGCGTGATCATGTGATGGATGACCCTTGCTTTCGCATCGAGGTCTTTTGATTTAGGCCGGAAGAAAGACTCAACGGCTGTAGGATTGCAAACCAATTGCTTCAGCAATGCAAGACCTTCTCCTTTTTGGACAAATTCGGGGTCCTTTGTCGCATGGTAATACTCCTCCAACGGCTCCTCCGTGGAGCATCCAATGAGCTCATTTAATTGTCCTAGAGTTATCCTAATCTGTTTTCCAAACAGAAAACTCCTCAACTCTCTATCACTTGATTTGTCCAACTCCAAATTGGCATAAATCAGTTTGACAGCTCTCTCATAGAAATATCCTCCCATTGTGCATAGTTTATCCAATCCAATTTGTTCAAACATTGCCTTTAATCCAAAATCAGCAAATGAATTGAAATTTACCTTCCTGGATATAATTATTGCACGGGGTACAATGTCCTTCTCATACCGTACATGGGCGGAGGCTGAGCTGAACATCCCAGGTTCTACAGACTCCACT
Organism: Begonia loranthoides; assembly: GCA_022433065.1. Lineage (NCBI taxonomy): Eukaryota > Viridiplantae > Streptophyta > Magnoliopsida > Cucurbitales > Begoniaceae > Begonia > Begonia loranthoides. Next base: position 15,250,627 of record CM039485.1, read on the forward strand.
GGACCCGTCGTCTCGGTGGGAGCCACCACCTTACGCTTCTTCGACGCTTGACTATTCTTCGGCGCCATTTTCAGATTCAAAACTCGGGGGTTCGGGAATTCGTCGGGGGAAATCGGGAGTTCGGGAATTCGTCGGGGGAAATCGGGAATTCGCTCGCGATTTGAAGTACAGGGCGATTTCTAGGGCTTGGACGCCCTTCGCGAGTATAAGCAGCGTTTTGTCATCCGTCAGGACGAAAACGCGGTCGTTTTGGTTATGACGGATGTTCGTCATGGTCCGACGGACGCCGTCCAGATGCTGATGACGTGTTATTTAAAGACGGACGTCCGTGGTATTCACACGGACATCCGTCATAATGGGGAATTCTGGCGATTTAGGATCGCATGTGACCCGCACGTGACCCAATTAATTTGGAGTCACTACTGACCGTTCGATCCAGGTGAGGATCCAACGGACAAGGATCGACGTCCGTCTTCGCCAGGCGGATTAAATCATGGCCGTCGATCCGAGGCACGTCCCTCGCTCGATCCAACGGCCAAGGATCTTTGTCCTTCATCGCATCTGGCAGGGACGCCAGATTCAATCCTGGCCGTCGATCCAGACGAGGGACGCTCCTCGTCTATCCAACGGCTAGCGAATGTCGTACTTCGGTCGGCTCTGGACGATTCGACCGTCGGCTCTGCCATCGCCCTTCGACTCCTTTCGATGCCGCTAGACAGGGTACAAACGGGGCGTTAACCTCGACGGCTCTGGACGGAAATCGTGACTGCGAGGTCGCTGGCAACATTTTCTCACAGTTCAGGGTTTTAGTTGTTAAAAAATAATCTCCAGAATTTGACTTGTCGTTGATCGCAAACTATAAAGTCTACAGTGTTATTTACCCTTTTAATTAACTCTTAATCCTTTTGCCCATCACGTGTCTCCCTTCTTCTATTCTCTTTTATATATATTTTAATCTCCTTATTTACTTTTTCTTGGTTTTCTTCAAGTTCGCCAGGCTTCTCCCTCTCATGTTAACTCTTTTCTTTATTTCCTTCCATCTTTTATTTTCCTCAATTACATTTTCATCCCTTTTTCATATATTTAAATAAATTTCCTCTAATCCAATTTAACACACATACCACGTATCAAATGATTTACTCTTTATCCCGACTTATTCCGAACGTCGTCTAATAATATTTATAACTCTAATTTAATCTTTAATTCCATTTCTTAATTTAATTGTTCATTTGAAAATTTTCAATCCCCGACTTAAATCCTAATTCGCTCCAAACGTAAATCGACAATGATCCTTTAATTTTCCAACTTTCGTTCTTAATTTATTTGATCGCTCGTAATATCTAATTTTATCGATTTGACTAATGAATCAAAATTTTGTACGTGACCGCTAACGCGACAATTCGTGTGAATTTTCCAACGTTATGACCAAATATTAACGCAAAAAATTTACACGTAGAATTTTCATCTTGAAAAATTCTCGGGTTTCACAATATCCATCGGGGGTGTCCCACATGCTGGTATCCTCACTTTTGTTAAAAATGTTGGGGGTTTTAGAACGGGGGAAGTGTCAACCCTAGATTCCACGTAGCTAACTCTCTTTTCACACTGCTCCTTACGTGGGAGTATCCTACCATATGGAAAGTCACCAAATCACTCGAACCCCCACACGCCTATTTACATATATTAATTATGTCATGCAATATGTTTGTGAATACATACAATCCTATATGATGATATAAATGTCTAGTAAACATATCATTAAAAGAACCTAAATCTAGTAAACACACAACATACAATCCTAATTCTTGTGATGTAGGGTCCAAAGACCAAAACACAGTAAGTATCAACTTACTTGGCGTCCATAGCGCGTTTTTGCTTCATCTCTCTTTTTTGTACCTTCAAAACCATTTAAATCACGTATTATTAATCTTACTTCTATGACTCATTACTTTAACACTATCTGCACATGGACAATGGAATAGCAAAACTCACAATAGTTGCTCATTCCATCAATGTGACAGGATAACACAGAGAATTCACTTTACAAAACCAAATCAGCAGAGTAGAGAACCATTTAATTCCTACCTTAATATAGAATTATATACATACAAGCTTCACAATCAACAATGAAATACAAGACGCTACTCAATTTTTCTCAATCTAACAACACTTATTAATCTCCTCTCTTACACAATTATAGCCACACACTTAGCAGCAACCAACGACACCCACAATAACAAAACTTAACAGATTTCCAAATCTTAACTTAGGTGGCAGAAACTGAACAACAGAGAGCAGATATCACTTCAACAAACTTGACAATAATCAAACTAAAGCACAATTCAGAGAGAACAGATCATAACTAAAGGCTAAAACTACAATTGACAGAACAAATATTCATCCAATCCAATCCAATCCAATCTAATCCAATCCAATCCAATCCAATCCAATCTAATCCAATCCAGGTCCAGAACAAAATAACAGGATTCTATCCACCAAAGAATGCAAAATACCACCAACAGAGTCTATTCAAGTCTTAACAGAGTATAAAGTACTATATAATTCATAAAATTCAAATCAAGAGTGAAGAACATCACTCACCAGCCTGCATACAACAACCAGTATTTCCAAGTGTTTGTATTTCTCAACCTAAGAGCAAGAATCACAAAGAGCTTAACTCAACATAGAAGCATATCCAATACTTACAACACTTATATTGAATAAGGCTAGACAGTAACTAATCGAGAACAAAAACCAACACAACTTATAACTCCCAAACCATAATCTCATCAAAGCATCTTTCATCACTATTATCTGTCATTTCTAGTATTTATCACATAAACAAATCAATATAAACCATGGGAAAATCATCTCACCAGAAGACCCATGAGAAGTTTCTTCTTCTCCTTTTCCTCCTTTATTTCTTCTTTCTTTTTTGTCCTTCACCCTCAAGGAAGAGGCAGCCCTTCCCATAACAGAGAGTTCTCTACTCCTTACTCATCTTCTTCACGGTACACACACAGAGAAAAATTACAGAATACCTTTTACCTATTATACTAATTTATAGCTGAGAGGAGACTTGCATAGACGCAAGGCTGGCGAATTGTACACTTCAAGGAAGGGAGGTCCACTTACCAAATTCCATGTGGAAGGCTTGCCAGATGAGGAGCTAGAGGAGACCAGCTCCGGTCCGGTCCAATTTACTCTCCGCTGCCACCACGCCAATTCGTTTATGCCTAATTCCAGCCTATGCGAATTCATGGCTAATTCAGATTGAAGGAACACCTAAATCAGAATGTATTGGAAGAGAATTTGAATGGCAAAATTACGACTTACCATAGCCGAAAATTTGTGGCATCTTCAAGCATCGGGAGTTCCATTCCCGAACTCTAACCGTGGTCACCTGTGGTTCACCGAGTCGCAACCAGCAGACTGCCGCAGAGGAGCACCCACGTCGCCGTCCGATGCACGTTCGTCTACCGGCTAGCGCATCGACCCTGAGCCCGAGCTCCGCCGAGCTCGCTCCCTTTTCTCTCGCGTCGCCATCGCCTATCCCTGTTCTTTTCTCTTTCAAACAGCCGAAGGCCAATTTACTTCAATCAGACTGGTTCAGGAGGAACCGGTTTAATTCCTTCATTTTCATTCATTCCACTTTTTCTTTTAATTTAATCAATTTCTTTTAATTAAATGAATAAATCTTTAATTAATTACTCTTCTTCATCTTAATTCCACTTTATTTATTTTCTTCATTTTTAATTAAAACTGAGTCACCTAATTATTTCAGACCGAGCTGAATCAAAATCGGTTCAATCCATATATAACACTTATGTTCTTAGTAATATCCCAATGATTTATTCGATTAATCCAATTACTTTTCAATTTATCATTTTTAATTCCGATATAAAAATCAGGATATTACATGTTCAATTCCCATTCCAGTCAATGACTCCAAATCTACTCTTTTAGATACAATAATTGAATGTTGTTGTATATCATCTTCACACCGTTCTCTGGCATTCGCTGTCCTGAATAGTTGGAATTGGAGACCCGCTGTAACGACTGGTCATTGTTCAGGCTCGTGTTGAGGTTGAGATTAAGGATATGCCACGAATTCTATAGCCTCTGCGGTTTCTGCGTGTTGCACCGCCGCGGTTTGGATTGCTTGCCTCGCCCCAGTTTCGACAGCTTGCACCGCCGTGGGTGCTCCTTCTTACATAGTTGCTAGACCGACAGACTCCGTCGTCTCTGGTATTGATTATGACGGACTACCCCTTCTCTTCGTCACCATTTTCTTTGCTCGGGAATACATTGTCATTGTTCGTCTGAGCTTGGTGTTCGTCGAGCCTAGGTTTTCCTTTTGTGTTTTTTGGTGAAATGGCTAGAGCCCTCGATCGAGTATGTATAACGACAATGTATCAAAGACTGAGGCATGACAAACCTCTGTGGTTTCAGATGACATTGCAGAGGTGTCTCAGTAAACCGCTGCAGTTTAGGCTGACGCCTCAGTGGTGTCTTAGTAAACCGATGTGGTTTATGGACTATGCATCGGTGTGTCAAGACACCGCGGCGGCTTCATACCAAACCGCCGCGGTGCCACATTATCATGTTTAACGACAAACGTGACAACGATGATGGATTTGACAGCTTTCCATAGGTAAGTGGTTAATTTGTTAAGAAAAAAAGTTAGTGGTTGGTTTGTTACAAGCAATAAAAGATGATGGTTGATTTGTCATTTTCACTAAAAACAATGTCTTTATTCATAAAGACAACTCCGTATATTATTAAGTACACGTTCTCATCTTAGTTACTTTTAGTACATTCAAGCAACAATATTTTTAACGATAAATTTCATCTTTTAGTTATAAATAAAAATGGGAAAATGACAAATTAACCATCGCGGTTTGCGATCAATGACAAGTCAAGCACTATCCTTTATTTTCTAATGAATTAACCACTCACGTATGGGAAAATGACAAAGCCAACATTACTGTCACGTTTGCCGTTAACAAGCTGATATGGAGCCGTGGCGGTTCATAGACAAAATGCCGCGACTCCGTGGTTTTCCAAGAAAAGAAGGCCAAATTTGGCCTGGACGCTGCGTCGGTTTCCTGGGTTGCTGCCATGGTTTCCTGGGATGCCGAGGTGGTTTCCCGGGACGCCGTAGCGGTTTGTCGTGTTAAAAGTTTTGATCAAAATTTGAGGGCCTAAACGCATGATTTTGGGCCCGAGAAAGGGGGGTCATAAGGTAAAACTTTTTATAGGTGATAGATCTCTGAGAGAGCTTCGATTTGATATCTTCTGCAGCCGATTCTGACACCTATAGCCGAAGTTATAGTCATTTGAAGTTGAAGAGGTCAAAAATCTAATAAAAACATTGGATTCATAAAACATATACATATGGACTTTGAAGTAGCTATGAAACTCTCTGTTTTTCATGCGTGGCTACTTCAAAGTCCACTGCAGTTCTCAGTTTTTAGTGTTTTATGGCTACTTCAAAGTTCCTATGTATATGTTTTTCGAATCTAATGTTTTTATTAGATTTTTGACCTCTTTAACTTCAAAAGGGCCATAACTTTGGCTACAGGTTTCAGAATCGGCTGCAGAAAGTATCAAATCGAAGCTCTCTCAGAGATCTATCAATATCACAAAGTTTGTTCCATGACCCACCTTTCTCAGCCCTAAAATCATTCGTTTAGGCTCTCAAATTTGCGATAAAAAATTTTTCCAGTCATGAGACCGCTGTAGTCTCATGAAAAACTGCCGCGGCGTCGTCTCAAGACACCGCCGTGGTTTGGCCTTCTTTTCTTGGAAAAACATGGAGTCGCGGCGGTATGTCTATGAATCGCCGCGGCTCCACATCAGCTTGTTAACGGCAAACGTGACAGGGATGTTGGCTTTGTCATTTTCTCATACGTTAGTGGTTAATTTGTTAGAAAATAAAGGATAGTGGTTGACTTGTCATTGACCATAAATCACGATGGTTAATTTGTCATTTTCTCAATAAAATTAATCATACTGTTAAATAAACTAATTGATCATATCAAGCAAACTACATCATACACATATAAACTAATTTGGTGGTAAAAGAGTAAATAAATATTGATAACAAAGATAAAGAAAAATAAGAGCAAGAACGTAAAAGATTTAAAAACTCGTAATGCTAAAAAAACAATCCATTATTTACACTTTTATACATAGAATTAGAAAATTTATAAAGATTATAATGAAATATAATAGATCCATCCATTTACATGCTAATATAAAAATGAAACAACTTTGAGGGTAAGAAGAGTAATTGTAAAACTGCAAATTTTTAAATATATAAAATTTTAGGTGTAAATTTTTTATGTAATATTCAGTCAATGTGTTATACAGTTGACCAGATTTATCGTGTAGAGGCCATGAGTAAATTTGCAGTTAAATGGTAAAAATAGTGAATTTGGATGTCGCCGAGCAGTAAATAAATTAAGAAAATTAATTTAGTGAATGAAAATTATCTTGGGTCAAAATTTGGTTAATATTTAAATTTTTTGAAACCGAATAATTAAATAGTCTGATTCAATATATATAATATATAGTTATTATATATTATATTAAATTAATTATTATTTTAAAGAATAATAATTAAATTGCATAAAAGATGGAAAGAAAGTTTCCCCTCTTTCAATTCAACCGTTGCGAGAACAAAGGGAGATGGTGAGAGAGAAGAGAGCAAAGTTGGACTTCTGACAAGTTTGGGGCGCGAAAATATTCATGAGAGTTCAATCTTCAACCTTTGTGAAAACATTTCATGAGTAATTCGTTTTCTCCTCTTTGATTTGAGTTTTATGTTTGATTTAGATTCAAGATTGGAAACTCAAATCCACGACTTATTTCTAGACCATGTTGGTAGATCTAGAGTTTATATAGGAGTATTGGCCATTTGGAGACGAAAAATAGAGGAAACAATGCACTTTCGTCGCAGAAGCCACACTAGAAGGTCGACCGCAAAAAAGGTTGAGAGTTTTGGCAAGGTTCAGGTCGATTCTTGACCGATTGCTGTTGGAGAGATGTTGACTATTGGGTTAATCACTAGGTCAACCATGTAGTTGGTTGGTTGATCGCAGCCTGAATCTGTCAATCATTATAATGTCTAGTCAACTGCTATGGTACCCTAGTCAACCGCACCATGTAATTTTGTGTATTTTATAGTCGTTTTCAAGTTGGTTGAATTCTTAGTTCCGGTATAAGACCCTTCCACTTTTCTCTTGTGACTTATTGATGAGAATTCTTGACCTTTGACATGTTTTTAGGCTTAGACGAGTTTGTGGGTTTCGAGCCGATTCCTAAGGAAGTTGTTGCTCCTATCGGTAAGAAGAGCAAAAGTTGTCAAGATAAAAATTTTATACTTTATGCAATGCATTGTATGATTTAGTTTTAAAAAACTTATTTTTGCAGTTTTCCATGTCTGAAAACTCGACGGGGACTGCTCGACAGCACTTCTATTTTTATAGTATACGTATGTGAGTTTTATACATTTATTTTCCATACATGATATCTGATTTTGATCTGATATGTATATTTGGGATGATAAATCCTCTTGATATTTTGAGCTGTCTTGGAATCAAAGTATCACAAGGCTATCCCTGTGCATCTTCTACTGCGTGAAGATTGTTTGTGTTCAATGGGTAATAGGGTATTGGTGACATGTCCTTGGTTTCGAATCCTTAAAGTGAAATGTGCAATGGAGTGATGATGATAGACTCCTTGGGTTTCAAATCTCTAAATTTGGCAAGTATTTTTGTCACATGGATTGAAGGTTGTATTATCGTTGAGTTTTACTCGCCTAATAACCTTTTCATTTGATGAGTGGTTTTGTCGTTGCGGAGTTACTCTCGATGGCAACCCTTGTCAAATTAGATCTAATTGGTTGTTAGTTACTAAGTAATCTGTCGTTGGTAATAAAATCCGATACTCAATTTTATTGGTGGTGTCACTGCCTGATCTTTTTAGATCACTAACCACTCATGTGACGCGGCCAGGTCTTCAGATCACCATCACTTTTATTCCTTCTTTCTCATGAGGTGTTGTTTGGTCTTCAGATTGTTGCCTTTCTGTGTTAGTATGCCAGAGGGGTTCATTGAGTGACCCTCCTTTTTTTACTAGGAGGATGTTTTCTTTGAAAGTAAAAGTGATGTAGGTGTATTTTTAATATAGTTGTTTATATATATAGTATTATTTGATAATTGTTTCATCGATGACTTGAGAAGCCTATTTTTAATAAAACCAGTAAAGATGTTTTGAATGATTTTAAAATCCATGCACGACTTGGTAAAGATAATGGGATTGATAATGATTTTTTGAAAGAAAGGTAAAACTAGTTTTACATGTACCGCATTTAGTATAATTTACCTATTGAGTTAGTCACTCATCCCAAACGACCCATTCCCTTTTCAGGTAAGGACAAGAGTGGCTAGGAGCGCTATGATTGGAGGGCTTTTCCATGGCTTTTTTCTTTAGAGTGTTTTTAGTCTTATTTTCTGGTGAAAATTAATTTATTTGGGTTTGTATAACGCTATTTGGAATGGTCAAAACTTATTGCATAATATTTTAAATTTTTATTTATTTTATACACTATTGTTCTAATGATTACTATACGAACCATGGCCAAATTATTTAGGTTTGTGCTTAAAATCATACTAAGTCTTCTACTGACAATCTAGTATTGAACTGGGCAGTTGAGTCCTCTCTGAGGATCAGGTCGTCTGACCTAAAATTTTTGTTACACCCACTTTCGGGCCGTGACAAAATTTTATTAGTATCAAAGTACAAGGTTTCCAAATTCCTAAGTAGTAATCACTTGAGAAATTCAATGATATAAAGTTGGATTATTTCCACTGTACATAATGAATTTTCTAACAAAATAAATTTCTTTTCTCAGAATAGACAATATGCTGCCAAAGAGAAGTTCGCGTATCCAAACCTCAAGAGAGCAGTTTCGATCCCATCGTAGTTTAGTGGAGGCACTGTAAAACTTGGCTAGTAGTAGTTCTGCTCAAAATCCAGTCATGACACAGATGACTTATTTACGGGAGTTTGCTAAGTTTAACTTGTCCACGTTTGAGGGTGGTGCGGATCTGATGGGAGACAAAAATTGGCTCCACAAGATGGAGAGAAAGTTTATTATAGTTATTTCATCTATTTTATTCCAAATGATTTTATTATGAAAAGTCTTCCGCTATGCTACGATTTTAAAAGAATAATAAAAACAATGCATTACAAATATGGTGTCATAGCTAATGTGATTTTGTAAACTGCCTATCAGTACAAGCCTCAATGTGAAAATACTTTATTAATTGCACGCATGTTTTGAGTTAATTTGATTAGTGTGTTGTTTTATGTATATGTTGGAGTTGATTGGTTAAGGGAAGTTTAAGCATAGGCTATATATGTAGATAAAGATGTCATGTTTGTTTAAGTTATGTTATGAGGAGTTTGTGATTATAATGTTGTAGTTTCATGGGGTGAATGATGATGATTGTTTTCTAGAACTACTAATGTATGAAATGTAGGCTAAGCAAACTTTGAGGAAAAAAATTTTATAAGGAGAGAATGTAATTGTAATATCCGGAAATCTTAACTTATAAACATAACCTGTGTATAACATATATTTGAAGTAATGAAAATTTATTAATGTTTGAATTTTCGTTCTTGGGTTTGTGCTTAATGAATTGGTATTGTTATGTTGTTTTCATGGCTATGTAGGAGTAGAAATTCTAAGTGTTGTAATATTGTAACGACCCGATTTCCTAACCGTTTTGAAAAGTACATTAATATTCACTAAAACAAATTTTGAAGTTACAATTTTTTTTTAAAAACAAATCTTTTCATAAAAAGGGTTGTCAGAGTGCCAAAATTCGATCGTTACCAAAAGCTCATTTTACCATTCATTAAATAGTGGAGAACTATTATCTACGGTTTACGGAAGCGATATAAAAATTTATCTATAAAAGTTGCGGAAACATAACTAAACGGAAATCTAACTTATGAAAACTGTCATTTGCCAAGGAAAACTATGACTAACCATTTTAGGGAAAACGTAATTTAAGGCGCCATATAAAGTGGTAATTTAACTTTCAATGTTTGAGTTTCCAAAGTAAATCCACATACTATTCCGGACATACATTTGATAAGGATAAAAGGAAAATTAACGTTCACAAAATAAGTTTTGACGTTAGCCCTTACAAACTCTTCTTCTTCTTCATTACTTAGCGCTATACTACTACTCCGCTAGCGTCTCAATCGGATTTACCACAGGCTCCACCAGGATGGCCTCCTCTGCAGCACCTGGTACAATCACTTCATTACCTACACCACAAGTAAGGACGTGAGCTTTCACCTAGTAAGGAAATGGGGGAAAACAAGTGCATACGTCTCTCTTTAATCTCCTTTGGAATAGGGGCCACCCAAACCAATTATTTCATTACGTTTCATTATTTCATTCGTTCTTTACTCGTACTTTGAGCTGGAGATTGGAAGACCCGTATGTGATGGTATAGTGGGTCGGACCTAACCTCCTATGGGCAACTAGGTCCCGTTTCCGATAGGGTTGCGGCATTTCCTAATTGTCAGGCTAGGACCACTACTCATCCGCCTCCCAACTCCCTTATTCCTTTCCTTCGTCTTTTCTTATCATTTTTCTTTCTTTACCATGCATGTGAGTACCACCCTGAGGGGGTACTCCCTACTTTGTTTCTATTATATGAGCGTATGAGGACACTCCTACCTAGACTAGCACATACACAGATATCAAACAACATTACTTTTAAGGAAATTTGCAATAAAATAGCATAACATAACACATAAGGAAAGCAATGTGTATCTACATAGAACGCTATGATAACATGTCGAGCAATTGAACTAAGGTTAACTAAGCATATTTGTCCAAACTCACAAAATTTAACTATGCGTAAGAAATGATGGAAATCAATAGCATGCGTTATCCTTAATCTCAAATAAAGTAGATAACATTCTATAAGATATGAACACGATGAAATCATATAATAGTAATTTACAACAGAACGAATTTTATCGACGTAAGGGAACGTGCAATTAACGAAATACATAATGAAATGAAATGAAATATCCTAACATGTTCCCTGAACAATGGAAATTAATATTAATCGAAATGTAAAAGCGAACATGCTTCTCAAATGATGATAAATAACATAATAGCACTCTAATTATGCATTCAGGTCGACTACCACAACAATGAAATATTATAACAGGACAACAACATGCATTTCTGCGATCATATATGACAACGAAATAATATAGGACAGGGCAACAGAACATGCTCTTTGAATGACTAAAATAGTAGTAAATAACAAGTCTAAACGAACGGTGAGACATGCTTCAAAATAGTAATAGAAAGGCGATTTAAATGACGAAATGGAACGGTAGAGCATGCTTCCTAATTGATTATAAATAGTAGTGAGAGATAACATAAATTAAATAGCGAAAACACATTTCTAAATTATCAGTAATAGTGGTAACGCATACTCAACATGCTTTTATTTGGCTGATACAGTAGTGAATAGTAGATCCAAACAACCAGCAGATCATGCCTTGATGATGATAATAGCAGCGATGTAATAGATCAAGAACAACAGTGGGTCATGCTTCAGTATTAAGAATAATAGCAGCACAATGGATCAAAACAAACAGGGGAATATTATGAACGAGTTAGACTATAGATCATGTGAATTAAAGAATTCAGAGAGTAAAGAAATCGATTCATTGTAGAACATGCTTCTCAACTACTAAAGGGACACAGCGGTAAACATGCTTGTATAACAAGGAAATAAACTACAAAATGTGTTTATAGTAGGAAAATAAAACCATAAATCATGCTATTTAAAGACAAATAGAAGTAGGTTAAACACCACACCCAAGTCAATCTCCCATCCCACAATCAGGAACAAACAGTCTATAGTCCACAAAACAAAATCCCTAACGTCACTAGAAGTCCTTCAAGAACTCACTCATACTTCACATCCATTTTAAATGTCATTCCTTTGATTCATTCAAGCTTAACCAACACTTTCACATTTATCACAAAAGAAAAACTAAACTACAACTAGCAAAGCATCTAAGAAAACGTGAGAGTAAGGCAACTAATAATGTTCAACAAGCAACTACTCAGCAACTGAAAGCAACTACAGGGAATATAGAACAATAAGACGTAACACAGAGAATAGAAGAATCATCACAATAGAATAGAAACGTATATAATGGAGCAACCAAGGGAAATACCAGAGTCACTGCATTTAGGAAACTTACGATTTATTAATTGGAAGAAAATTACTACATACACCCTCTGTAGCACTCTGAATTTTTATCAGAATTTAATAAGAATAATCGAAAAGTAATTAAGGATAATTAGATAAATTGGAAGATTATCGGGGTATTAGCAAGGGCGTATTTGTGAGTTTTCAATTTTGAAGATTTATTAAGATTAAATGGAAATCACCGTAATTAAAAATAAATATATTAATTTAATAGATTAAATTATGATGTTTGGAACTACTATAATCATCTTAAATTAAGGGTTTATTGAATAAAAATAGAGTAGGGTTAAATCATTGGGGATTAAATTGTAAGGAGGATTAAATAAATTAATTATGGGTTAAAGAAAATTAAAGAGGATGGGGGAGGGCATGAACCGGTTCTGCCCGAACCGGTTCACACCACTTGAACCGGTTCACTAAGTGAACCGGTTGAAATATTAAAGAAGAATGGGTGAAAGCCATTCTTCATGATGAGCCCGCGAAGGGCAGACCCGAGAGGAGAGAAGGGCAAAGGCGAGGGAGAAATCGGGAGAGGCGACGAGCAACGACAGGCAAGTAGTGAACGGTGGAGTGTGCAGCGACAAGGCTTCGGCATGCGGCGACAGGCTTCATGGGAGGCTAAGGCTCGGATCGCTGGGCATGGTGACAGGCTGTGATGGATGGCGACACTCTATCGCCTGCCTATGCTGCTCGGCGATGACATGACGACGACGTCGGAAGGGGCCGGTGAGGCCCTCGACGGAGGGGAAGTGGCCTCGGGTTGGCGGGAGCAGGGGGCTTCGGTTCTGGCAGAAGGGTTGGTTTGAGCTGGACCGGTTGTGGTTTGGACCGAACAAGTACGTCCCTGATTTTGTTCTGATGAAGCCGACAATTGGACAGTTGATACAAGGCTGGTCGGGCATGATAGGGAGTGTCACTCTCTACCCTTGGGTGATGGCAGAGAGTGTCCCCTCCCCATCCTCGATATGCATAGGAGAAGAGGGGCATTTCTGGATGATGAAGGGCAGGACCGAGAGCTTCTGCAGCTGGGGATTTCTAGATGAAGGGAAGGGCCGAGAGCTTCTATTAAGTTTCCTTCCTCGGCTGTTTGATATTTAGTGTCTGCTCTTGGATGAAGTTTGATAGTTTTGTCGGGTGTGCTGAGCTTCTGTGAGGAGAAGAAAACTGAGGGAGGCAGAGAAGCTGGAAAAGAGGTAGAGATGGTGAAGCATATCGCTCGATGGAGGGGATTGGCTGAGAGCTTCAGATAGCGAGCTTTCTCCTTCATTTTTCAATCTGTGAATTGTGTTGTGAATGTTAGTCCAATGTTTATATTAGTTATTGTCTTGCTAAGGATTTCTGAATGTAATTATGGGTGAGAAAATGTTGGGTTTTGGAAGGAATGTTGGATTGCTACCTCTGAAGTGTTGGGTTTCTAGATAATTATTCTTTGGTGAGCTACTGCCTTATTGACCTGTGAAGCACAAATTTAGAGATAATAAGTGTATGTTATGTTAAATTGGTAATTTTGTTAACTACTACCTTTATTAGATGGTCTGCATCTTTATTCTATGGACGTAATGGGTAATTTGTCGATGGGCAGTGGTGAGTATAGAAGTGTTGTTTTGGTTACGAAATGATACTTTGTAGTTCGGAGATGGAGGAGGAATCACATAATCTGTTGTTGAATATTGGAAGTGTTATGTTACTTGGATATGAACCTGTTAAATTACAGCTTTGGAAATATGTTCTGTTGGTTAGATTTGAGTTATTGACTGGACGAATGTATGATGGTAATCGGATACGAATATTAGGATTAATTATTAAGCTAAGTAGCAATTAAGAAAATGATTCTATTTAGGAGATTTTAGTGAGTAACGAGGGATTAGAAAGATGTTAAGATTTAATCTTATTAATGAATGAACGTTTTAAATTGTGAAGGTATCGGAAGGGAGAAGTGTAGCAACTAAGTGCTAGTGCACAATGAAGAATTGAGGTAAGGAAAATGGGGTGTTTTGGCCATTGAGGCCCTACACCACAAGTATGGGTGTGTGAGTTGCGTAAATTTCCATTGTTATGTTGTGTAGATACTGCCTTTATTGTTAGTTCTATTCCATAAACATTTTCCTTATTGAACTGCTCTGTGATTTATACCCCATAGATATTCTTTGGATGATACTTTGTTGCTAAAATTTCCTGTGTCTTTGTTATGGTGCTTCCTTCGTTGCCTTGATAGAGATAAGGTGCCTTGATAAAGATAAAGTTGTGAATAAGGCCTGACGAATGATAAATGAGCTAATAAATGACGAATGACCGAAGGGTTCCTTGATTTTATATTGCTAAATGAATCTTCTGCTTTATTTCTAGCTAATACATTGCTCATGCCATATACATTGTTTTGTTATTTCAATCTCTTAAATATCCCTACGATACTTAGATGATTTTCCTTAGTTAATCAAACCTGTCAATTTGAGCATGTTAATCCTGTAATAAGTCCTTGAAGCATGTTTAATAATGTGTCCATAACCTAGGTTATCTAATTAGCTTATTTGATTTACAAAAGCATGTTTAATCGACATACTCAACTAAATGACAGCTTTTAATCACTTCATTGAGCATAATTAACTAAGAAAGACAACAATTGATTTACAAGTCGAGCATGTTTAATAATTTGATTAAGTTTTGATGCATGTCAAATTAATTATAATGATTAACTAACTAGAGTAATCAAACTAGACCTGAGTATGTACAATTAACTAGGTTGATAATCGCAACATGTTTAATTTGCTAGCATGTCTAAATTCTTAAGCATGTTTCATTAACCAGAATTGAGCACGTAATTGACTACTTGAGCATGTAATCAACTCTTGAATATGTTAATTAACTAACTAGAGGAGCATGTTAATATTAATTAGTGAAGCATGTTTAATGACTTAATCATTCCTTGATGTATGACAAATAATCATAGCAAAAGGGCATGTTTAAATCATCTAGAGTAATAATTGTAATCCTTTCTTGAGCATGTAATGAACTTGAGCATGTAATTAATTAGGATGATAAACTAGACTATTAATTGTAGCGTGTTAAACTAATTAGAAATAAAGCATGTGAAATCAGTTGGAATGAGATTTATGAATTCATGAGCACGATCCCCGTTTTCAGTTATTTAATCTTCCTAAGTGTTTAAGCATGTTTAGTTTTGTTTAATCGAACGAGCATGTTTAGTTAAGGGTGATTCATCGCATGTCTACTTATTGTCTCCTATTGCTCGTCGCTTCCAATTCAATATCGTATGTTGTTTCCTGCTATGCTTTGTGGTATGCTTTCAATTACTGTTATTTATTGTATTCGCCAGTTTCAATTCCAGTTGTTTACAGTTACCTTTAATTAAATGCGCACTTCAATTTCTATGAATGTTATATTGTGAAGCATCATGCATCATATTAGGTTGAGAATGTATGGTCATGCATCATGTTAATAGAAACTAATAGGGAGTGCCACGGGGTGGTACGCACACATGCATGAGTGAGGATAAATGATGAAAATGAGTAAAACTGTAAGATAATAAAGGCCTTTGTGGTCCGATAGCTGAGCCCGGCACAGAAACAAAGAAAAGTAATAAGGGAGTTGGGGAATGGTAGGGTAAGTACGGATCAGCCAGGTAGACATGATTTAAAAGAATGTTACATTTCCCTTGTCGGGACTGCGAGATTGTCTACTCTAGGTGGTTGAAGCCGACAAAGATCTATCCTACCGCCACGGATTTCTCCAATCTCCAGCTCAAAGTACGAGTAATGAACGAACGACATAAAGAAAAGTAATAAAATGGTAAATGGTTAATGAAAGGATTGGTTTGGGTGGCTCCCATTCCAAAAGAACTAAAGAGAGTCATAAGCATAATTGTATTAACCATTTTCCTTACTAAGCCTTTTGGTTTACAGTTACTTGTGGTGTAGGTACAAATTAAGAATAGATAACAATAGACATATATACAAAAATGACGAACAGATAATAAAGCGGAGGTCAAGGAATTTGCACGAACGAGATTAGAGGCTGGCCAGGTAAAGAAAAGAATGAGCAAACGGTTGTAATCACTTTAAGTTTATTATAATGTACTCTATTGTTAGATTCCTTTTAAACGATTTAAATACGCTTCCGCCATGTTTTACATGGATTTATCTTATGACGCTTTCGCACTTTTATATCAACTGATTTTCATAACGAGTTTATAGAAAGAGTCAGTAGCGATTTGGTCAGACGCACTCTGATACATTTTGGTTTTAAAAAGAAAGAAATTTCAAATTTTACGCATTTTAACGATTTATGAAAATCTGGGTCGTTACACCCTCACACATTTTTACTTCTAGGTAGGGCTTCCTCAAGCCAACGACTACCCATTTCCTTACCCTTTCTGTGGATGGCTCTACTCCCAGCAGCAGCTCCCTTCACTCCCACACAAGAACTCACCCGAGGCTTCTCCAAGAAGAACACCAAGCTCATAAAAATCAAGGGAAAGGGGAGGAAGAAACTGAGAATAATTAGAGGCTCCCTTGGAGAGACAAATCATACATGAGGCAAGGAGAAGGTGCTTGGCTAGTCGGGGTCGTGGTGTGTGCGATTTGGTGTTGATAGCCTAGCAGGGGCTTGGCTAGTCGGGGGATCTTCATTTTCTCCCATATAGAGCTTCGTAGGGGGCCATACTTATAGTAGCCTAGAAGCTGTTATTGTAAGCGAACTCGACAACGGTAGAATTCTACTCCACCTGACATGAAATTCGAGAATGTAGGCACACGGCATATTCTCAAGTGTCTGAATAGTCATCTCACTTTGGCCATCGGTCTGAGGATGGAATGCTGTGCTAAATTTCAATTCTGTGCCCATAGCTCTGCTCAAACTCTTCCAAAATTTTGAAGTAAAGTGCGGGTCACGGTCTGATACAACAGAAATTGGAACACCATGAAGTCGGATGATTCCTTTGATGTACAAGTCAGCAAACTGATTCATTGTATATGTCATAGATACTGGCAGGAAGTGCAACACTTTAGTCAACCGATCCAAGATTACCCAAATAGCATTGTAACCCTTAATTGTTTTGGGCATGCAAGTGACAAAATCCATGGTGATGTGCTCCCATTTCCACTGAGGAATCGACAGTGATTGGAGTACCCCACTAGGTCGCTGATGCTCGGCTTTAACACGCTAGCATATATGGCATTCAGACACATAATTTGCAATGTCATACTTCATGTTGGGCCAATAGTAATGAGTTTTAAGATCTCGATACATCTTGTTGCAACCGGGATGCACAGAGAAGTTGGAAGAGTGAGCTTCTCTTAAGATCTTTAGTCGCACCGTCGAATCACTAGTCACAAACCACCGATCCTTATACTTAATAATGCCATCAGCGGATGTAGAGAGATTCTGATATCTCGGAACGGTCGAGTTTAGTTTGAAATCCTTGCATACTTCATCATTCTACTGGACCTCCTTAATCTGTTCAATAATAGACGGCATCAATGTTAATTTGGATAATACCACATCTAGAGGTGTTGGGACCATTTGCATCTCGAGTCCGTAAAAGTCCCTCTGAAGCTCGGTAGACATTTCCCCGCATATTATGCTCATCACAGAAATATTGCGGCTGAGAGCATCCGCAACAACATTGGCCTTCCCTGGATGGTATTTAATCTCATAGTTGTAGTCCTTAACAAATTCGAGCCACTGTCACTGATGCATATTTAATTTCTTCTGGGTAAAGATATACTTGAGGCTTTTATGATATGAATATATCTCATAGCACTGCCCATACAGATAATGCCTCCACACTTTGAGAGTGAAGACAACGATTGCAAGCTCCATATCATGAGTAGGGTAATTTTGCTCATGAACCTTAAGCTGTCGAGATGCATATGCGATAACTTTCTCATTCGAACGGGCTCTCCTGTGTCAGCATCATCCACATGTACCGTCCGAATGTGTCTAGTAATTTGACAGATTCAATTCGGATGGGCTCTCCTGTGTCCGCATCGTCCGCATGTACAGTCTGAATGTGGGCCTTCATCTTGAATCTTTGGATCTTCAAAATAGTAATCCAAATAATCCTTTGAAAGCTTATTTGAATTACGCCTTGTATGAATTCCTTCAGCCACACCTAAGTTGATCGTCATATTGATTTGGACCTCCAATCCGGGTAAGTGAAATCGGAATTCTTATGCAGAATCATAGGTCTCTATTCGTGGGCCTTTTGGCATAGCAAATGAGCTTTGAATTTAACAAATAAGCCCATTCTGGAAACCTTGGGATGTCAGCTACAATCTTTATGAAGAACAATTTCCGACATAAAATACTTAAGGATGTCGAAACCGCCAAATAGTAGTCAAAGGTCGGATCAATGATTCTGCATTTTACCATAAGTCTCTCAATCTTGTGCTTGATTGTCCACATAAACTTCATCTTGAAGAATACTATAAAATATTTGAATGATAGATGAATATAATTCATCATCTTTCTCCTTTGAATCTTTTGTTAGATTTCTTCCTCAAAAAGTGGACGTCTTTCGTTCATCTTCTTCATCATTGCTCTAGTTTTTCGGCCTCCAATGCCTCCTAATAAATTATTGTTTTTGTAGGTTTTCTGGATCACATCATTCCCCCTTTCTTTGAGAAGATTCGTCCTCGAATTGCCTGCATCATACAAAAACAAGTTAATAAGACTAAAAGAAGCACTTTCATTACCGTATTTGCTAGGTAGCAAATTTTTATAAGTTTTGTCATTGCTGTGCTCCATGGCTTGGAATGGTCCAACTGCTTGTGGTTGAAACTGCTTAACAAATTCGACCTTTTCCTTTCCATCATGATAAACAAACTCATTAGTAGATAAAGATAAAAGGTCTAATGAAATAAAAAGATTAAATTCATAAATAATTTTAAAAAGTGAGTAAGATATGATAGAATGAACAATCTTATTATATATAAATTTATTATGCATTAAACACTTCTTCAAATTATCATATAATTGATTCTCCCTCAAAGTAATAAAATTTAAATCTAAGTGTTCAACATGTTTTTCCATAATTTTGCGATAAACCAAACTATCATTAAAACATATAATAGCAAAATTTCCAATAATATATTTAAACTCATGATTCATCATTCTCATAAAACTACTAGAATCTTTGAATACCTCATATAGCATAATCAACAATACATAAAATCCATGTTTAATTTTAAACACAACATTCCAATTATTACCTTTTTTATTCAAATTTGATAATATCCAATTTTCAAATCAATCTTAAAAATCATGCATGCTCCATAAAGTTTATAAAGATAATACCAAGGCATACATAATGAACTATGCTTATATATAAATTCCTCATGATTATAAGAATCGATGAATAAAACCCTTCCATGATCAAATTTCCAACCAATCTTAAAAATTGTATATGTTTCCCACAATATTTTCATGATATCAACTTGCAAAGATAATAACAAATGATGCAATTCATATAGATAATACTTAGGAATAAACCATATATTTTCCTCGAATAGACGTACTTTTAGTATATAAGAATCAACACATGCATTATTTTCAAAAACAATCCAAATATCTCCAAAACCTAAGTCATTCTCATGTAAATCCTTAAAATTTTCAGATCTAAATAATTTGATTTGAAGAGAGAAAACATACCTTTTTGACAATGTGTTAGTAACCACAATGTCCTTACCTTTGTTGGATTGGATTTTCTTTGGAAGCTTTTTATTGCAATTCATCCATTGTGCTTGCCTCTTATTTAACTTGCTCTTATAATCTTGAAAAATTGGTGAGACAAACACTAGAAAAGAAGTTAGTTTAATGGAGGTAAAAGAAAAATTCTTGCATGAAAGGAAAATCTCACTATTTTTCTCACACTTTTTCATCACTCTATTTTCTTTTCTTTCCTTTTCTCCCTCGGATTTTACCTCCTCTCCCACTACTATTGAGAGACTTATGGTAAAATGCAGAATCATTGATCCGACCTTTGACTACTATTTTGCGGTTTCGACATCCTTAAGTATTTTATATTGGAAATTATTCTTCATAAAGATTGTAGCTGACATCCCAAGGTTTCTAGAATGGGCTTATTCGTTAAATTCAGAGCTCGTTTGCTATGCCAAAAGGCCCATGAATAGAGACCTACGATTCTGCATAAGAATTTCGATTTCACTTACCCTGATTGGAGGCCCAAATCAATATGACGATCAACTTAGGTGTGGCTTAAGGAATTCATACAAGGCGTAATTCAAATAAGCTTTCAAAGGATTATTTGGATTACTATTTTGAAGATCCAAATATTCAAGATGAAGGCCTACCTAAAGAAGTGGATCGAGCACATGCCGAGCACATGCTAAACACATGTCATTAGTTAGTTAGATCTTATCTTGTTATTTTTTTTTTAAATTACGTTTGAATTTATTTTATCCTAGTTTATCTTAGGATTACGTTTGAATTTATTTTATCCTAGTTTATCTTAGGATTAGATCTACTTTATGTTTAGCTTATAAAAGCACCTTAGGGAACAATTGTGAAAAACCTTTGACAAATTGAAATTGAGAGCTTTTGCTTTTTTGGGGAGATTTCCTTCTCTTGAGTTCTTTGCGAAGAACTTGATCTATTCAAGTGGATTCTTGAAAGATCGAACCTTTTGATAGCTTTGGTTCTAGCCGACATGTTTGGTTAGGGTCAAGCTCCTTTTCGGAATACTCTGGCTCTAGTCGACAAGTTTGGCTAGGGTCGTAGTTCCAACCCTTTAATCTTGAAATCGTGAGACGATCCATCTAATTCCGCATAAGTTGTTGGGTCTAGGATTCGTATAATTCATCATCTTTCTCCTTTGAATCTTTTGTTGGATTTCTTCCTCAAAAAGTGGACGTCTGTCATTCATCTTCTTCATCATTGCTCTAGTCTTTCGGCCTCCAATGCCTCCTAATAAATTATTGTTTTTGTAGGTTTTCTGGATCACATCAGTTGTATTCCTAACCATTCTATTTGTATAATTTACATTCTGTTCATTGTTTGTTTTAGTATTTAAATTTTGTTTTATTGTTAATCCTTTCCTTACTAAGCCTTTTAGGCTTACAGTTTACTCGTGGTGTAGGTACCAGCAGGAGAAGATAGCGTTAGATTAGAAGCAGTGGATGAGGGATTTCCATGAGCGAGCTTTTGGTTAGCCAGGCTACGAAACGTAAGAAATAATCGGATTGTAATTTAAAGTAAATAAAGTTTTGTAAATGTAATCTAATGTTTTGTTATTTCATTAAAGTATTTTAGTTACGCTTCCGCAGTATTTTAAATAAATGATTTGTTATTAACGCTTCCGCAACGTTTTAATAAATTGTTTTACAACGCTTCCTCATTTTATTAAATAGAGAATTTTTATAACGAGTTTTAACAAAAGGTTGGTAGCGGTCCGGATTAGGCGCACTTTGAACTTTTTTTTCTCGTATTTTAACGCATTTTTAAAAAGGGACAAAAATCCCGGTCGTTACAGAAGATGTTCAACCCGCGGCGGCTGTGGAAGATGAAGAAACCGCCGAGCCTGAACAAGGAGAAGCCAGAGGCTCATTGGTCCGGTTCCAACCCGTTACAGCGGGTTTAAGGTCCAAACTATTCAGGACAGTGAATTGCAAAACACAGTATGAAAAAGATATAGAACATTGTGGAATTATTGTTTCCAAAATAGTAGATTTGAACTCTTTCGCAGGAATGAGAATTAAACATATGCTTGAAAATGCTGAATTAGCCGGGTTGTGCCGGATGGGGGAATAACTACGAGAGAATTGTTAGGATGTTTTAGGCAAATTTGAAACTGTCCACCGAGTCATTAGAGGTGCAGACGTATCTTTTTGGATGGGAGTTGAGGTTCACTCCCAACGATGTAAATATAATGCTTGGATGTGTGCTAGACGGGCTAAACAATGAATATTATAACATGTCTCGGGAGCCACCATTCGTCAACCAAGGAGAAGGGTTAGTGGTGCTTAGATTGTTTCACCAGGATTCCAAGGTTGCCCGGTACAAGAAGCCAAAGGGGAAGGAGTTGAATGTCATAGCCTGATTGATCCACCTAATCATGACCTGCACGATTTTGCCTCGAAATGAGCATTGAGACCATGTTAGCAGCATGGATCTTTATATGCTGGAGAAGGTGTTCACGGGGAAAAAGGTGGACATCGGATTTATCATCGTGAGCCACATGCATGAGGTACTCAACAACCCAGCGAAGAACCTGCCGTACAACTGGCTCATCCAGAGTATCGTTGAACAGTTTGGGGTACCCATCTCGGAGAAAGAGCCAAGAATTGAAGAGTTGGCCAATGACGTGTACAACAAAGCTAAATTGGACCAAATGGGTATCACCCAAGTTGGAGGGGAATGGTTCCACAAGTCCAAGAAGCAAGTAGCACCTCCACCCCTCTCGGAGCCTCAGCATTCAGCCCCCTCCCATGAACATCTCCCCCCTCCTCAGTCATCTCACTTTACTTCGATGCTTGAGGAGACGTCCACCTGGATGCAGAGGATGGAGGAGCTCCATCATGTGTCGATGACGAGAATGCAAATGATGGAGGAGCACCTGCAAATGCAATAAATCCAAATATAAAGAGGGGAGGAGCGAGCAAAAGAGAGGCATCGCATAGCAGAACAGTGGCATATGCGAGCAGAGGAGAGGCACTGTGAGATGGTGGCAACACTTAAGAGACGTGAGAGGCGATCAGCCTGTTCAGCATCCTCGTCATCGTCCTCTAAATCAACAGATGCCACATTCCGCTTGTAAGTTATTTACTTTGTACGCAAAGTCCAGTTTTTACTTTATTTGTGTTTCACATAATGACGTGTTGTTGATTTGCAGCACCCATGTCGGAAGCTGCAAACCTGCTCCTCCAGCCGTGCTTGTCGAGGTGCAGGGGACTAGTCAGTTCGAGCCTCCACCCCTTAGAACTGTGCGCATGGTACGTCTTTCATTTTGTTATATATGTGTGTTCATTTATGTTCATGCTTTGTTAGTTTGACGGCGTTTTGACATTTTTGTTGCAGTCTCTATAGATTATGGACATGTTCAAGAAGTATGTCCAGACAACTACTCAGAAGAACATAGAGACGTGCGCAGTTCTTGGGGGAAAACTAATCGACGATGATATGTCGTCACTGATCTCATCTTCCTGGAGCAAGTCGAGATGCCAGATACGGTGAGAAGCCTTCTTTATATGTTAGTGTATAAGATTTTATCTTAGTACTCATCCGAACTTATATGCAGTGCTATGCGGTCGATGAAGAAGCCTCTTCACATATCATCAGGATAATTGTCTATTGTCATTAGGGTGGATTCACGTAAGTAACCATCTCACTTCTCCGAGTTATCATTCATGTTCACTGAGATAATCAAATGCGTTGTTTACATTTCAGACACACCCAAAGCAAGAGTGTTTCATGTCGTCCGTTGACCTGCACATTCAATTCGCTTACCAGAGATTGATATCGGAATCAATCTCCATCATCGTAGCTCCCATGACAAAAAGCGGTGTGTATTTTCCCTTGTGTAAATTCTTAATATTGCTTTCTGCATATTTGACCGGCAATTGTTCCATTTGCATTGCAGGCCGTTCGGCATCTTGTGGTGTACGAGTGAGGGGATGAGGGTGCTGCGACAGTGCACTATTCCAAAACAATTCCACAAGCACGACCCTGCAACCTTTTAGTATGAGAGTCCATTGTTCGCCCCAGCAGAGAGAGTATTCCTTAACCCGAACTTATATTTTGTGGTCAAGGATTTGCGCCGAAAACGGACCAGGAAGAAGGCGGAATAGTTTATTTCAAGGATTTACGTTGTAGTTTATGTTTAGTTGAATTTGTGTACATTTACGTTGTAATTTATGTGTAGTTTACATTTATGTTGCGAATGACATGTTTGGATGATATGTGTAGTTTACATTTACTGGATGAATGATGTGTTTGGACGATACTGGAACTGCTTGGGATTTTGTATAGGATGTATGAGAATAGCTTTGGGGGAGTAAAAAAACAAGGGAGACTTTGAAAAAAATTTTTATAAATTGGGGTTAGGATAAAAGAAAAGTAAATCCTGTAATCAAATTTCATGCACACTACACAACCAAATGTATGGAACCAATATATGAATTCAAATTGCTGAAACGAAACTAATTCAAATTTATCAATTCAAATATATAAATTCAAAATTTACAAGTATAGCGTACAGTTCAATCACATATATATCAAACCTAATCTATCAAACGAATGTATCACGGAAGGTTAAGGTCCGCATTTGTGTACATTTGTGTTTGTGGACCTTGCGCATCAGACTCCTGCATAACACATTGCAAATGAAATTAGTATAGTTCAAATAACAATTGAAAACGTAAACGTGATAATGGGCCCATCTGCGTCTCATGAACTCTTTTGAGAACTGTCTCAGATACTCGCTTGGGGACTGTTTCAGGGACTATGGAAGGAATTGTCTTGAGGGCTGTCTCGGGGACTCTGAAACCCATCAATGTGCTCGCAGACCTTCCTTTGCCACCTCTGCCTCTGGCTCTACCTCTCCCTCTATCGCCTCTGTCGGCCCCTGCACTGGACTCGCCTCCCCCTTCGCACGTGAGGGAATTGTGCCCCTCACCGGCCACAAGTGACATTCAGATGTCTTCTGGTCAGCCTTGTCCGGCTTGGGGTCTCGTCCACATCCTGTATTCTACATTTACGCGGCCTTCCTAGAAGCCTTTTAAATGGCGGTGGGATAATTGGATCAAGATTCGTCACATGAGCCCACTCGATTGGTCCATTGATAGGGCGGAGAAAGTGGGAGTACATCGCCATGTATGTTTCCTGGTGATAGCACGCATGCACAAATTCCTCAAGAGATCTCCTCATGGAGTGAATGGACGGGACTGCATGGGCACATAGGATGCCGGTCAACTCCCACCGGTAACAGGTACAAGTACGCTTGTCCAAATCGACAGAATACTGTTCGTTACCGTTGCTGACCTCAAACTGGGCAGCTCCTGAAAAGGGGGGCTCCAATTTCGACCGGCAAGTTGTAGTTTGGCGAGCCGGTTGCTGATCATTGGACACAAAAGGTCCGTCAAGCAAGCCATCTTTTCATTTTTTTCACGATCCTACCCATAATGCAATTTCAAATGATCTCGAACATACTTAGAATCAGTTTGTCCCAGGCTGGTAGGATGCTAGCATTGAAGGACTTTCTCAAGTTGTTGAGACTTATGTCACACTTTGGGATGGAGCAGAAGACATGTTTGGCCCAGCATGTTACATCTATTTCTCGTAGATAATTGTGGGCCGCCGAGTCAAGGAAAAATAACTTGGCCATCTCTCTCTCAAACTGCCTCACAGTTGTGGCTCTAGATGTGGCCCACATTGCATCATTTAACAACCTGCCTTTAAATTGTTTTTGAAAATTGGCATACAGGTGTCGGATGCAAAACCGATGGTCTGCTTGCCCTTCCACCTCTCTGACAGTTGGCACTAGACCCTACAAAGATTCATAATATTAGTCAAACATTGGTACAAAATGCATAACATAAACACAGAAGGCAAAAGTAATCAACCGCACCTTTTGTCAATTAGAAATGATTGTCCATCCATTGCCAGATGGGGTGTTTAGATCATCGAGCAACAATTCTAGAAACCAGCTCCATGAAGCCCTATTTTCTGCTTCAACTACTGCTACAACAATCGGATACATACCCTCGTTCCCGTCTATGGTGACAGCAGTGAGCAGCTGGCCTGGAGTCGCTCTCTTCAAATGGCAACCATCCAAACAAATAACTGGTCTACCACAGTTCAGGACAGCCATCTTGCATGCAGCCAAACACATGTACATTCTTTTAAATGCACTCATGTCCAGGTCAACGCGCACCGAGCTTCCAGGATTAGACCTCCAAATCTCCTCGACATAGGACCATATGAGCTTGTATTGCTCATTGCCATCACCTTCGTTAATTTTTTTCGCCACATTTCTTGCCCTTCTAGCAAGACTGGGTGTGATGTTGACATTAAAGTCCTACCTCACTGTCTCAATTATGGAAGCAAGGTCCCAATCGACCTGACTTTTAAATCTATCTAAGTAATGCGTTGCCACCTATTTGGCAGTAGCATGACGACTTTCCATCTTTCTCGAGCAAGTGTGAATGTTGTTGTAAAACTTTATTTGAAACATCATTTCACCTTGCATTTTTTAGGCGTGCAACTGCCAAGGGCATCCATCCTGGCAAGCAGCCCTCAATCGATGAGCATCACTGTGGGTGAATTTTATCCCATACCCATTCTTCAACGCATGATCGACAATTTCTTCTCTAATTTTGTTCAATGAACTATATTTTTTGCCAAGGCCCATTCCAGCGAAGCTGCCTTCTGTTTGTGTTGGGCATCTAGGCCTACTCTCAGCCATGTCCATGTCTCCATCACAAGTGGATTGACATAATGAACGGAGGTCCTCATCGTCCTTCTCGTGCAGAGTTGCTGAGACGGAATGCAACACAATTGTAGCTTCATTTCCAATTCCACATACCTCATTCTCATTGGCCAAACATGTGGCTGTGGGTCCCACTTCAAGTTGACGGTTAATAACAGATTCTTCAACACTCAAAGGCGCCATTTGCTTTTCAACAAATTCTTCAACTTCGTCAAAATGTCGTTATCTTCAGCTCTCCGAATTCTCTAGGGTTAGCTAATCGATTACAAAATAAATGAGAATATCGCAAACCGTAGGGAGTTCGCGGTTATGTATACCGCTGAGTTAAAAGAGGGACGCCGCGGTGTCTTGGGACGATGCCATAGTGTGTTGGGATGCAGCGGTGTCCTGGGACGCCGCGGTGTCCTTGGCAAATTTGGCCTTCTTTTTTTGGAAAACCACGGCGTCGCGGCGTTTTGTTTACGAACAGCCGCGGCGCCCTGTCAGCTTCTTAACGGCGAACATGACAGCGATGTTGGTTTTGTCATTTTTCCATACATCAGTGGTTAATTTGTTAGAAAATAAAGGATAGTGGTTGACTTGTCATTGATCGCAAACCACGATGGTTAATTTGTCATTTTCCCAAAAATAAATCTTGAGCATGTTTAATTTACTAGGGCCCTAAACTAGTAATTATAATGACTTCTATGAGCATGTTAACTAACTAGGTTAATTAACTAAATGTGATTACTTAGTGAGCATGTTAATTATAATTATTAAGCATGTCAATTAACTAGGTTAATTAGTGAGTATGTTAAATTACTAATTAATTATAATGAATTCGAACATGTAAATTAACTAGGATAACTAACTAGAATATTAATCGTACATCTCTTGAGCATGTAATTAACTAGAGTGAATTAACTAGTCAAGCATGTTTAACTAACTAGTTATGCATGTTAATCCACTTAACTATTAAAAACATGTTTAATGAAGACATGTTTAAATAATCTAGGATAATAATGGTAATCCTTTCTTGAGCATGTAATCAACTTGAGCATGTAATTAATTAGGATAATAACTAGACTATTAAATATAGCATGTTTAATTAATTAGAATAAAAGCATGTTTCCATGTTTAGTTTACCTTAGTTTAATGAGCATGTTTAGTTAATCGAATTTCATCGCATACTTCTTTATCGTCTCTTTACTGCTAATTTACTTTCGATTACTGTTATTTATTATATTTGCAATTTCAATTACAGTTGCTTTCAATTACTTTCTTTTATATGTGCATTTCAATTATTGTTAATGTACGTTATAACGCATCATGTATCATGTTAGGTTGAGAATGTATGGTCATGCATTATGCTAATAGAAATCCAGTAAGGAGTGCCACCGGGTGGTACTCACATGCATGGTAAGGTAAAACGTTAAGAAAATGAAGGAAATGGGGAGTTGGGGGCCAGATGGGTAGCAGATCTAGTCTGTGGCTAGGCAAAGCCCGTACCTCGACGGGAACGGGGACTTAGTTGTAAGTAAAAGGTTAGATCCGATCCACCATGCCATCCCAAAGGAAATCCTCCAATCTTCTGCTCAAAGTACGAGTAACGAACGAATGAACGAAAGTAAAGTAAAGAAAGAACGAACGAATGACGTAATGAAAGGATTGGTTTGGATGGCCCCCATTCCAAAAAGGACTAAAGAGAGGCATCTCGCGTTGCATTAAACCATTTTTCCTTACTAAGCCTTTGGCCTTATAGTTACTTGTGGTGTTGGTGTAGGTGTAGGTACATACTGTAACACCCCAGTTTTTCGTAAACCCGTTAAAATGTGTGAAATTTGGACTTTTACAAAACAAGTCAGAGCGCGCCTAAACTGGGTTGCTACTAACCATTCATGAAATCCTTCTTTAAACAAAATTCATTAAATAAAACTATGCGGAAGCGACTTAGATAAAAACCATTGGTACAAAATGTTGCGGAAGCGTAAATAAAATAAAATCGTTCCATTAAACCTTGCGGAAGCTTAGATAACTGAAGAACAGCTCATTGAAATACTACTTTATTACAACTTAACTCGCTATATTTTAGTATAAAATCATGGAAACTCAACCTAATTAAAAACAGTTCTCTTTTACCCCTTTTATATGCCTGGCCAACCACAGATTCCCCCGCGCGTGCAAATCTTCATCCCTGCTTTGTTATCTAATTATTGTCTTTCACTTTAATCCTTAACTCCATGCATTTCTTTTTGTACATTACCTACAATTACACCATAAGCAACTGTAAGCCCAAAGGCTTAGTAAGGAAAAAAAGTTATGCATGAAATGCCTCTTTTTAGTCCTTTTCGTTAAGTCATTTATTCCGTTATTACTTCCTATTAGCCATTCGTTCTTTCATTGGGGTAGCCTCCTGAGTGCATCTTACTGCCAGACTACAACTAACCTCCTTGGGGCATACTACTACCAGGCTAGTCACTAGCCTCCTAGGTGCAAACTAGCTGCCAGGCTAAGCTAGTCTCCTGGGAGCAACTAGCTGCCAGACTAGACCCATCCCTATTATTCTACCATTCATTCTTACATTTTTCTCACTCATGCATGCGTCCTATTCTTTTCTATTAGCATGATGCATGAACGTACAGACCCATCATGATGCATGATAACATAACATAGCATTAAAGTACACATAAAATAAATGGAATCGAAAGCGCATAGCAATGAAGACAATTCACACCTGAACCATACACAATAGAGAACATTCATAAATGCGAATACAGTACTTAGCAGGCCACTCATCTAGTCAACTTCCTAATCCAATTACATGCTCCCTACCATTATTAGTCTAGGTAATTATGTTATTCGATTACTCAAGTTATTTATCATACTTCTAAATTAAGTGCAAACTTTCATTATAACAACGCCCTGGCAAAAGACAACCCTACCAAGAAGACAATAACAAAAGCAATTATATATATTCACACAATAATTGAAAGCCAATCCTTAACTCATTCACATACCCTCCATTCCTCCCCCCTTTTTTGTCTTCATTGTCATTCTCTTCTCTATTAACATACATACATTAACGAATTGTGTAAAAGTAATAGAAATTGATAGCGCATTCAAATGATAAAGCATGCTTGAATTGAATCACAAGAAAATTTACATGCTAATTCTTTTGGTAAATTTCCTAGTTCATTTACATGCTTCCTATCATTATTAGTCTAGGTGATTATTCTACTATATGCTCAAGTCCTTAGTTCATTACATGATTCGATTACCAATTCAATTACTATTAGTTACGTTAACATGCTGAACCTATCTAAGTTAACATGCGGGTTCATTTACATACTTAGTGAATTAGATAAACATGCTCAACTAATTCAGGAAGGTTACCACTTATTAGCCTAATAAGTTATAGCCAATTTACATACTTTGCCTATTTAAAGACAGATTAATTAGCTTTCATGCTTTAAATTATCTAGCTAGTTTACCGTCAATTAAATCAGTTAATCATGCTTGCTGGGTGATTATAATTTAACCAACCTACATAACGATCATGCTTTAAGGAAGAGTACAATTTATTAGCCTAATGACTTATTAATCAATTTACATGCTCAAGTGTGTTAACTAAAACATCTATTGACCAATTTATCATGTGAATTCCGTACTTTATTTCTCAAGAACATCAACCATACAATTAACAAGAAAACAATGACAGTAAGGTAAATAAAT
The DNA here is from genome assembly GCA_022433065.1 of Begonia loranthoides. Taxonomy (NCBI): domain Eukaryota; kingdom Viridiplantae; phylum Streptophyta; class Magnoliopsida; order Cucurbitales; family Begoniaceae; genus Begonia; species Begonia loranthoides. Next base: position 15,281,128 of record CM039485.1, read on the forward strand.
AGTAACTACACAGCAAGTAAAGGTTCATTGACCCTTTAGTCCATTAGTTCGTTTTCATACTTTACATAATCGCTTATTCTCTTCCTATTCCACTTCCTTATAAAACAAAACTAAGCAATAACAATTTTCTGCACTGTCTACACTATCATACAAGCAGCCAAGAGCAACAATCATACAAACATTTTCACCGGAAGCCATCCTAACACACTCAACCCATTTTCATGCCTCACAATCAATTATCCTTCCTCATTTAGCCATCCTTACCTTAAGCATTTATCATAACATAAAACAATCTTACGACTAACATTAAGGCAATCCAACACAAGGAAATCAACATTAAGGCACTCCAATACAACTACACAAGATGTACAGGAAAAACACAGCAAGAAAATCTACAATTATCAACATCTACTCAGCATCAAATAAGGAGTCAACAATAGCAATTCATTCAAGGAACCATAGCAATTCATTCAAGGAGTAATAGCAATTCGTTCAAGGAACTATTACTTAACCCATTGACAACAACTAGCAACAACATTTCTGTCATTTAATAATAAGAACTCCTCTAACTCACACACACACGCTTATGGTGTAAGGCCTCCACATGGCCAAGACACCCCCTAATCCTTACCAATTTTGAAGAACACAACAAACATGGACAGCTGCTACTCCTTCTATGTCCAGCAGGAGCACACACAAGGTAACCTAGTCCACCCAACCTTACACTCACAATACTCACTCTCTTCACACCACACCACACTTTGTAGTTCTCCTTCACTCTCGGTCACTCCCTCTTTCTCTCTTCTCTCAGGACTTCACGCAGGAAAGGGAGGAAAAATGGCATGAATTGGAAAGGAAGGAAGGTTAAATACTTGGGAGAAGGAAAGGGACAACATCATGGCTCCATGCAAGGAGGAGGTCGGCGCCCTAAGGGTTAAGGGTGGGCGGTGGGTCATTTTTTTGATTTTGCTGACTTTTCATTGATTTCCTTTTATTTTCTTCTTACTTTATTCGTAGGTCTGGGCTATTTCGGATGAGTGCGGACGCATAGGTCTCCTCCGCAAGGCTAAGTCTCGTAGGCTAATTCACTTTTGGGGACGAGGAAAGGCGTCCTCGTCCATGTCTATACCGTCCGCAACCGATTTTCGGACGCCAAATCACGTCCACACATGGCGTCCTCGTGTCGTTCGAAAGTGTCATAAAATCGAACAGAGGCAAATCGGACGACACCTTAACTTGTCCGCAATTGTCCCAATGCGTCTGAAACTGTCCAGGTTTAGAACATATTTGATGCGGACGCTACTCCTCTCGTCCGCATTGTCTGGACCCTCGTCTGCAACACTACGACTCAGTGTACTCAGGACGTCGAATCACGTCCTGAGCCTCGTCCCAACTCTTCCCTGTGTGTGCAACGTATTTACAAATGATACATCTCGTCCGCAGTGTTATCCGCATGTTGTCCGCAACTTCACAATACAGTGAAGTCAGGACGAGACATCACGTCCCCAAGTCATCCCAAGCTCTCGGGAGGGCGCTTCACACATCTGTGGACGACATAACTCGTCCGTAGAGTCGTCTGCAGGCGTATGAAAACACCCTGGACAATTCTGCTTCACATTTTCTCACTTAACTCCTACCCCATAACATTTTCCCCATGAATACCTGTAATAATATGACACGCATAAATACATGATGCAACGTCCCAATTATCCCATCCTTGATCATATCTTGTATATGAGGAAAACGTAATGGAAATTACTCCGACGTAACACTCCGACTACGCATTTGGTAATACTCCTATAGTCAACCCACTTAAAAGTCAGGATATTACACATACACGAGAAAATGATGAACAAATTAAGAAGCAGTTAATAAAGGATTTGCACGTGCGAGACTTGTGGCTAGCAAGGCTTAAATAAAAAGAGAAAATAGTTGTAATTGAAATTATATTTAATTGTTTCGTTCCTTTTATTAAGTTCTTTCATTAAATTATTTACGTTTTCGCATTTCATTAAATTGATTTTCATAACGAGTTTAAAAAAAGATTAGTAGCGATCTGACTTCAGCATCGCACTCTGATTTTGTTTTATAAAGGAGTCTCTCAAAAATTTTAAGTTTCTCGCATTTTCAGGGAATTACGAAAATCCGGGTCATTACAATTTCGATCAACAATGACAAGAAAATAGTGGAAGGATCCTATATCGAATCTAGGAACTCACCAGATGCGTAAACGCCTCAAAAACATGAAAAATAACACTATGAGGTTGACCTGGGACACCCGAGGTTGACTAGGGACCACCAGCGGTCGACTTGGAATCTCCACGGTCGACCAGAGACCTTCAGTGTCTAAACTGTCCTTTTCGCTAATGACCTGCTCATTGTTGTTGTCGCTGGAAATGGTCAGTGGCCAGACTAGTGTGGACCGGCTTGTTGTTGCGGTTGACTGCTAGGGTTGACCACTCCAGCCACGGAAGACCACTGTGGTCAATTGGTCACCAACTGCGGTCAACCGCAAATGGATTTGAAGTAAGCTAAAATGCACTACCTCAACTGCGGTCGATCAAAATGACCTTGTAGCATGGTTTCCGCGACGGAAACATGTTGTTTTCTCCTTTTTTTGGCCTCCAAACGACCAATATTCCTATACAAACTCTAAATCTACCAACATAGACCCGAAGTTTCCCACATAATGAAAAATTTCTAAACAAAAAAAAGATATTTGAAAACAACTTACCCGCGAAATGCCTTCACAAAAGACGGACAATAAGATGACACAAACATGAATCAAGGGAGAAACAACGAGGTTCGCGTACCAGTTCCCCACCCTCCTTCTTCATCTTCCCTCTCTCACGTGGATGGATGAAGGAAGAAGAAAGTTTCTTCCTTTTAAAAAAACAAAATTAATTATTTTATACAATAAATATAATATAAATTAATATAATAAAATTCTTAAATTCTAAACGACAAAAACCGACAAAACACAAAACTCAATATAAGGGAAACATGAACTTACCAAAAATAATTTCATAACTTCAAGTCGCATGGAAACACGGAATGCACTGATTGACCATTGACTGGTTCTCTTCACATGTGACTGAAGACCTGCAACACGTGACAAAGAATTAGTCAATACAAGAAAATTAGAGTTAGTCAAAGCAAAAAATTTACTATAAAAAATGTAAAAGTTAAAAATTTGTGGGTTTACAATAATGCTTAAAAAGATTACGTTCTAATACCATGTTAAGAATAAATGAGGATATGGGTAAACAATGACATACCTTTTCAATGATTACGAATGAGTATATGTATACACAAGATAGACATAAAGTAAGAAACTAATCCTTAGAATTAGAAGATTACAACTAATTATTGATAGGTAATTCTCTTATTGTGTTCATTGTGTATCTCCAACTTATTATAAAATCCATTACACACTAAGCTACCACATGTAACTTATACTCCATTTCTCTACAAAAGCAAACTGCATAAAAGAAAAATGTACATACAGTACAAAATTAGGTCTTCTCCCATTCTTTGTTGTACTTTTGTGCCATTCCACCTTTGACTTGCTTTTGGGATCACTGCTTGTACCTGAAAATATTGAAAAAAACAATTAATGAGCCAATAAGCTCAATAAATAATCATAAATCCAAAGAATTTTCCCTACATTCCTATCTTAACTTTCCATATGTTCAGTTTTTAGCGGGAAAATGACAAATCAACCATCGTGGTTTTAAATCAATGACAAGTTAATCATTGTTGTTTAGATTTTAACAAGTTAACCACTAACGTACGTGTAAATGACAAATCAACCATCGCAGTTACGTTCGCCATTAAAACGTAGTCGGGACGCCGCTGGAGTTTCTTGGGACGCCTCTGCGGCGTCTTACATAGTTTAGGGTTAAACATGTTAAATTACAGATTTGAGGGCTTAGACGATGGATTTAGGGTCGAAACATGGGAAAAATCACATGATAGGTCGTAGATCGCCGAGAGAGCTTCGATTTGATACCTTCTGCGTCCAATTCCGACATTCGTAGCGAAAGTTATGGTCGTTTGAAGTTGAAGAGGTCAAAAATCTAATAAAAACATTGATTTTGAAGGAGACCGCAGGGGTGTCGTGAGGACACCGCAGGGGCATCCCAGGACACCGCAGGGGCATCCCAGAACACCGCAGGGGCGTCCCCCAAGGGTGTCGTGAGGACACCGCAGGGGCGTCTCGGGACGCTGTAGCGACGTCCTGACTAATTTTTAACGGTGAACGTCACTGTGATGTTAAATTTGTCATTTTCTCATATGTTATTGGTTAATTTGTTAAGACTTAAACCACAGTGGTTGACTTGTCATTAACCTAAAACCACGATAGTTGATTTGTCATTTTCCCGTCTTTTAGCATTTAAAGCATGTTGACATACTTTGTCACTATAGCTTACACTATCTAGACACATGCAATTTCTATGCATTAATTGTCTAAACCACATAATTTTATGTAGCTTCCTATTACCATGAACTTCTAGTGACATATTCACTATCCTCACTTATCCTAAGGTTGGGTAAATGGCACTGTATACATGGATATGAAATTATTTCAGTACTAAATAATTTAGTTAAGGACTTGGACAAAGTTGTAACAAGTCACCTATAAATTATAAGACGAAAATTTTAGTGTATGTCAGAATGGATTGAGGTGGGCTAATAAAATATTTAATCTTTGTAATAACATTACTAAAATTAAGATAATGCAATATTAACACTCTAATTTTATGTTGTACCTCACATCTGATGTGATGTTTGTTTAATATAAAAGATTAAATGATTTAATGAGTTAATAACAAGTAAACGGTACTTTTGGATGCAAAATTTATAGTGCATTATTATCTAAATTAAGTTCATTGCTATGAACTCATACATCAATGAGTTAAATATTTGACCTACAAAGAAGGATGTACATTCACATCCGTTCAATTGTAATGTAAAATTCATACTTAAAACTTAATTTTCCCCAAATAAATTCTGTCAATTCATTTTCAAACGAAATAAAAATTAAACACCTACATCGCAAAACTACTAGTGAAAATAATGATAATCAGTAAATATAAACAAAACTAAACATACTCTTTAGTTTGTTTGTAGCATAATCTCATTATTTCTTTGTAGTTGCATACTTTTTGAATTTTTTAATGGTTACAGAAATCTGTTGCATACACGTTACATGCCAATTTCCATCGTTGTCTCCTCCATTGCAGGTACTCATCTACCATTTGTTGCTGAGCATATCCAAACTTTCACTAAACAACAGATTTCTGCACAGTCAGGTTGTATTCTTCGCGCAAAGCTGTGTTTTCATCCTTGTTGATGATAATAATTTTCTGGTTGGAAAGTTTTGATTTTTCTGCTAATTATCAATATAAAATCAAAACTTTATTTGGTTTGGAATATTGGGAAATTTTGTTGGATTTTTGTTAAGTTCTGAAATTTTGGATGGATTTGTTCAGAATTTCGAAAGCAAATTTTTGATGTTTTTAGGACTTAAATTTTTGTTAAGATATTCTATTGAAGTCTCTTATTTTGGGTGATGGGTTCAATAAAGTATGATATTATGGTGTTTGATCGAAATACAAGGTTTCTGTGGTGAAGACGTAAAATTTGCACTCGTAGATGGATTAAGACGCACATTACTTGGGTTCGATAAAATGTTTGCATATTGAAATAAGAAGAAACTACTTAGGATAAAAAAAAAACCTCTATCTTCAATACATTTGTATTTATCGAATCAAATTTTGCAGGACGTCCTAAAGGAGAAAACTATCTATAAAATTTGGAGTAGTTATGTATGACCAAAACCCTAACTCGCAAGTTGAATGTGAAACGTCTTTATTCTTGTAAGTTGATGGAGAGTATTTCTATTGAAGAACACTTGTTAGCATTCAAGGAAATAGTTTTAGATTTGTAAACTATGAAATGCAAGTATGATGAAGAAGATTTGGGGTTGATTTTGCAATGGTCGTTTCCTGCTTCACATGGCACTATCAGTGATTCTATTTTATTTAGTCTGGACACTAACTCTGGAAGAAATTTATAGTGACTTATTATCAAAGAAGAAGATGAAACAAATTATTGTTGGATCCAAGTCTTAATGAGAGAGACTCATTGTTCAAGGTAGAACACAAGAGTTGAAAAATAGTGGCAGTGATAATGTTCAAGATTCAAAAGACTAATAAAATTCAAGGAACTATAATAAGACCTGTTATTTTTTTCAAAAGAAGGGATACATTAAATCTAAGTATCAAAAATGAAATTAAGAGAGCTGCTAATGAGAAGGGAAAACAATTGAACATGTCAAGTAAAGTTGTTGTCGCAGAAGAAGACCATGGTGATAGCAATCTTCTAGTTGAATTTAAAGAAAACTCACAAGTTTCTAAAGATTGGATTCTAGATTCATTTTATATGAGTTTCAATCGAAACTAGTTGTCAAAACATTAGAATTTTTTCTGAGGATATTGTGTAAATGAGTAATAACACACCATGTAAGATAACTAATATCATGACTGTCAGAATCAAAATATTTGATATAGTTGTTAGAATACTTGATAATGTATGACACATTCCTTATTTGAAGAAAATATGATCTCTTTGAATATTCTTAATTCCAAAGTATATGTACACCATTATAGGTGAAGTTGTGAAGATCAATATGGGTGACCTTGTTTTGTTGAAGAAACACAAAAAATTTGCAAATTTATAAACATTTTAAGATTCTATTTTTATTGGTAATAAGGCTATCATGTTTGTTAAGTTACCTTCTAAAGGGTTGTGTGAAAATACTCAAACAAAGTCAAGTGTCCTGGTGAAACTTAAGTTTGAATATAGATCCACAAAACTTAAGTTTAAATATATATCCACATCAAAGTCTATATGTCATCTTAGCTCAAATGTTGAGGGTGATGTCATTAACATATCATTATTAGTTTTAGTTTCACATTTGATCTATAGCTAAAGTAGATCCAAGAGGAAGGTTAGACCTTCACGGCAGTATGCTTATGTGCAATTGAAATTAAGTCAAATGCTTATGGGTTGAATGTTTTTAGGTTGGTGATTCCAGAGATGAGTCTTCTACATATTTAAATGTAATTGGTTGTGACAATTCTGATAGTTTGGTGATCCCATGGAGAGGAGATGAAATATTTTTTTGAGTATGTTGCTCAAGTTTGAGTATTTGATCAATATAAGTTGTTGAGTTTGCCTTTTAAGAGTTTTTATTGGAGTTTTAAAGATATATTTAAGCTTTAGAATTCATGTTACGGTGAAAATTATTAGAGTTCATTTTAACCTAAATTGACTGGTTGGGCTCGCATTGTGAATATAAATTTTAAGATTTGAATTTAATAATACAAATATATATTTGATTTGCAAAACTAATTGTACATTAATTTTAAAAGGGAGTGAATTTTTTCTATGCCCTTGATTTTACAATTAGAGTTTTCCTCGAAAACTTGATATCCTGTTTTTCGTTATTTTTTTTTTTCAATTTATTGTTTGATTTTCTAACATTTACAATGACAATAAAACAAGAAAATGGCAAGCGGCAATTAAAATTTTTTTTTGACAAAGCATCCTATGTTCTAAAAGTAAGGTATCATTCATTTGTTTGAATTAATGACTTGAGACCCCAATGTTCTGCGTGACAATAGTTTGTGCCACGTCTTTCCTTTCTACACCACCTCCATTTTCAGCTTTCTTATTTTATGAGTCACTAGAAATAAAAAAAGGCTTTTTTCACTTATTTCATTAATATATATGTATAAATCATTAATTTAGAATTTGTGTCCCATTGCATGTGTCCAATAATGTTGGGTCCTCAAAGGGTTGTTCGAGATATAATCCGACAGCCGATTAGCCATTCATCCATTCCCACCCTTTGTCTTCTTTAGCCACACCCATTTTCTTTAACTTTCATTCCATGTCTAAATCAAGCCCACTTTCTTGGAGGTTTATGACTAATTTTTAGCATGTGAGATGATTGTAATTGGCCTCACTTTGAACCCAACTGAGATGTAGGCATGTAGCTAGCTGCCTAGAGAGAGAGAGAGAGAGAGAGAGAGTCCATGAGAGAGCACATGGAAGCATGTGAAACAACATACAAGGAGGGATTTGTTGAGGAAAAGAGAAGGCATACAAAAGAACAACACATGTGCTCCTTTTGAATCCCACCAAAAAATGACAAAACAATGGTTCCTCAACCCACACAAAAAAAAACCACTTGTTTAATAATAGGATAGGATTGACACGTAAGAACACACGTGTTTGCTTTGCCTTAGACATTGATAATCCAAACCTCAGTTTTTTTTAAAGCTATGCCTATGATCGTGATAATTAAAACCCACAAAGGCACATGCCTTAAGGCTGCTGCTCCTCCTTGAGATAATGAGTTTTGTATTTTCTCCCTTTGTCCCCACCACCTCCGCCCTATCATACAATCTTTAACCCCCTTTGATCATCCTCACATTTTTTTAAAGCTTCATTGATTCCGAGCTTTGTTCGTCCAACCGTTGGTTTGCTGGATTTGGTTTTGGATATCCTCATTTTGCAAATAACATGTTGAAAAACTTGCAACCTCTTCTTCATCATCATTCATAGATTTTGCAATTTGGATGAACATAAGATACTTCAATAATTAGAGTAATGGTATTATTATTGTGGGTTTTATTATATTCTTAGTCATCACTCACTATTTTATGACATATTGTGAGTTGGGACCTAGTTCATACAAGTAAGCTAACCTACGTCAAGCCCTCCATCTTCATCTACATTTATTGGAGAGAGTGAAATCGAAGAAAAGTAAGAAATGGTCAAAAAAAATGTGACAAGAGTGAAAATATAGAGAGAGAGAGAGAGAGAGAGAGCATGGGGTAGTCATGTATACAGTAATATACATGAATGATAGCACAACAATCAATATTACAAACACAAACGAGGAAACACCAACACCTGACTTCCGGCGATGTAATCAGCTAAAATGTGAGGTGGTCGTTGATCCGGCCAGAAGCTCAGTCATGGCTGTCATTGCTCGAACCTGCATCTTTAGAGCCGCTATGTAGTCGGTTGTTTCTTCTAGAAGGCTCGCGAGGGAAAGTTTTCGGCCGCCTGGAATTAACTGGCCGAGGAGCTCTACTTTCCGCTGCACCTTCGGCAGTCTTTTCTTTTCTACCCTCCTCAACCGGAGACGGCGGGTCACTTGCCTCGTCTTCTTCAACTTAACGAGGAGTTGTCTCGATAGAATCCCTTTGCTCCACCGACTCTTTCCCTTGTCGGCCACAGCCAAAAGTCGATCAGCCGTCTCGCGGACTTGTCGTCTCGCCATCGACGATCTCACCTTAGTCGAGGAATCTCGTCTGAATCGACGGAGAGCTAGGAGGAGCTTGGAGGAATAGATCCGTTGCTCTTCCTCTGTTTTCCATCTTCTGGCTCCAGAGTTGGCACTGTTTGCACGACTTTCCAGCAATGAGGAGACCTTGGGGCGTTTCGCTCTCTGGTGGTGCGGCGAGGTTTCGGAAGCCATAGGTTCTTCAAGGTAGGAAACCTAGGCCGCCAAGAGATTAGACAAAATATATAATCCTGACATTTTCCTTCTCTCTCAATCTCGCTCTCTTTTTAAATCATCTGAGAAAAATACCCGAAGTCAAAAATAACAATGGAGATTGTAGAAAAAAAGCGACAGCGATCAAATTGTAGAATCACAGAACCTTGGGGCCATTTGAAGGATGAAAAACTCCGGCTTTGTCGCTCCAATTTAGAGCTTTTTCTGGTTCTGGTTCTGGTTCTGCTTTTTCGTTGCTAATTTTGAAGCTTCATGAATATGGAAGAGAGAGAGAATGCAGAGATTTAGAGCTTCAGTTTTGAAGATGGAAACTTGTCCTTTACAGGGAGGAGTGTGCAAAGAGACAATCATGTGTTACAATGATCAGTGTCCATTAATAACCCCATTTTCTTTATTCATTTTATATTAAAATATGTGATAAATTATAAAATATGATTTTATAATAATGAAAATTTAGGCATGGCTATAACCTGGTTTTATATTATAAAAAAAAAAAAATGGACACGGTCGTTGATCGTAGAAAATTGACCTTAATCATAATAAGATTACGACAAGTTAAAAACAAATATAAAACATTGGATAAATTATTGGTTTAGGTGCTGATCCGATCCTACAAATAAATTAAAGCCATAGTGTTGTGATAAATAATGGGGGGAGGAAATTGATGTGGTCCGATAAAAAATAGCAACACTTGAGAACCCACTACAACGTACGTACAGGTATTTCGAGATAAACATTAAATGTTTTCTCTTTTTCTTTTTAAATATATTAATATTTTAAATTTTAATCTTCCAATATATAAATTAATTTTTACGTGCACTGAATGTGGAGTCAACGTTACTACTTTTCATTAAAATAATCAAATAATGGGATGAACAATTCCAAGGTTAAGAATATGAAAGTTGGATTGAGCCACATTGCATGTTAAACCTCGCATTTAGAGAACCAACAACCAATACCTTTGTGACACGTCAGCAAAATAGAAGATGTGTCACATTGCCACGTAGAAACTTGGTCAAACTCACGTTAACTTTGACTTTACATAGTTTTGTACTCTCTCATTATTAGGGGTGGGCAAATCGGTTCTCGGTTCCGGTTCCAAACCTCTTGGAACCGACCATTCGGTTCTCGGTTCCGAGAGTAAAGAACCGGAACCAGAACCACAAGGAACCGGACCCAGAACCGAAACCGAGGCTCGGTTCTGGTTCGGTTCCTGTCGGTTCCGGTTCCAAAGAGATCAAACGAGAGGGAGAGAGGATAAATCAATCAAGAAAGTTTGTAAACTATGAACCTGGGTCAAAAAAGATATTTATCAACTAAGAGATTACCTTTATAACAGATCTAGCTCTAATAAGAATGTTTTGTGGCTTCATGTCATTACAAATGAGAAGGAAAAAAACTGGAGTACCAACTGCTTTGCAATTGCTTGAATTTGGTCTTTAGGAAGACATTTATCATCTTCAAGAATCTCAAATAGTTCACCCTGCTCATTAAGAAAAGTTGTCTGTTATTACAAACACTAACATCTCCCAAAGAAGCTAGATAGAGGAGATAAAAAAATCATGATATCGTAATAGTTCACTCAAATATTACTTGACCAAAATCTGTTACAACCCAACTTTTGAGGGCTTTTAAAGGAGTCATGCATTTATATGATATTCTCATGTTTTAGCTTTCTGAGTATCTGCAACATTAAGCAACATTAAAGAGATGAAAAAATATTAATAGAGCCATGGAGTATATTTAGGAAGTACATACCTATATTAAAAATATATGCCAAGAAACAAATTTATTTATAGAATTAAGTAAAAATATGGTGTCTGTTTGATTGATTAAGTTGAACAAAATTTCATTTGCAGGATGCATTTTCAGCAACAAAAACATGGTTACAAAATCTAACCAAAATTATATACAGAAAACTTAAAACTAGGAAACTTTAGTTAACTCATTGTCTGAAAGAAGAGGGAAGGGCAGATTTTTAACCATAAAAAATCTATCCTTCGTTGGACAATTAAATCAAAGCAAGTTCAAAATCCATAATCGAAAATGATAAACCAAAGCAGAATAAAAAATACAGAATCAAAAAACCTAAATCAAAGCAAAGCAGAACTATTATTTACCTAAAATCCACAATCGAAAACCCTAAATTAAAACAGAACAATAGGTATCCTTGGACCTCGAAATCAAAAGAATCAAGAAGGGAGAGACGAACGGGCAAACCTTCTGACTTGCAGATTCGTCTTCGCCTTCGAATTCGCAGTCCACAGGTTCGCCTTCGCATTCACAGTCCACAGGTTCGTCTTCGCCTTCGCAGAGAGCTCTCAGTTCCAAGTTTTAGCTGCTGAGTGTGAGCTGCCATCTCCTTTGTTGAAATTAAGTTAAAACAAGTCGGTTCTCGGTTCTTGGTTAATGGAACCGAGAACCAAACCACAAATAAAACAAAAAACCGAACCCAAACCATTTAGGGATTTAGGAACCGATAACCAGAACCGAACCAGAACCGAATCGCGGTTCCGGGTCGGTTCTCGGTTCTGGTCGGTTCTTGCCCACCCCTACTCATTATGATGCCTTAAATACACCCATCAAAGAAAAGATATGGGTGAAAGAGGGAAAGTGGCCATGGTGAGTTAGTGGTCAATTAATAAATGATCCTATATTAGTATTAATTAATCACAATCAGCTTGTAACTTAAAATTGCACCAGTTTCTACGTTGCAATGCATTGGCAATTTCCGATTACCCGAAGATGAATAGAGTATCAAATAACATGTATACACATACCCTACTGCAACAGTATTCATGGGGATGGGGATGGGGCTGTCACCCTTGGCATATATAATAAGGTTTTATTAAGAAACATAATCTACCCTATGAATGAATGATGTCACCATATAACATCATTTGATCAAACAAAAGTACTATTTTTTGCCTGCATTTTTGGGGGCTTGACAAACAAAACTCTCTTCTTTCAACTCTCAACAATTTGGATATTATCATCAAGTTATGGGTCAAATCAAGCACCTTCATACTACATTTTTCATTTGGTGGAATTTTTTCACTCGATTTTTAACATCTCTAACGATTTCAAATTCTACTATATGATCGACCGAGTTCAAAATTAGGTTAAAAATCACTAGAGATGTCAAAATCAAATTAAACCACCCCACTAAATAAAAAGCGTGGATTTAACAGATAAATTAACGACAATATCTAATTGCTCACAACTAGAAGATAGAAAATTTTATTTGTTAAAAAAATAATTTAAGATTTAATTAATAAATGCCCTCCAACTCTATTTTCAATTTCAATTTACTTTTTTATTATTAAGCTTTTCTTTTCATCAATGTAACGGGCATAAAAATGAGCCACTGACAGAACAGTTCCAACAGCCCATCAACTAGTGCATGTGATTCAAGCATCAACTCTATGCAGACTGCGTACAAGTACTTACAAGAAGAATGGGAGAAGCACAACCTAATCTTCAAGGCTGACTTGCTTCATTTAGATACTACCCTGGTTCTTCTGCTCTCAATCCTGCCATGGAAAGACCAAAAAGAATAAAAAAAAAAACACCCAATCTTTTACATAAATTAAATATTGCAGCTTCCAAATTCCCTCATGGAATATAAGCAAAAGAAACTGCCGAATCTTACTATCCGGGGTTCTTCGTTGTTTTGGCGTCAGCGCCCAGTAGAAAGTGGCAAGGTGCTCGTAGAAACTTTTGGCTTCACGTGGAACCCAATTTTTATTTCTGCTGGACCAGAGCCCGCCTCTGGTTTTTCCTCAAAGAAAGGTATCTCAAATAACAATGATTGGTATAAACAGATCTCATCTTCCTTGCAATAATAAACCTGCAGACATAATCTTGGTCTGCTTCAGCACCCAAAACACCGAAACCAAATCAATTCGTCGGTTCAGAGATTTTGTTCTATTTTCCCTTTGAATTTTTTCGCAATTGTCTTTTGATAAGATTAGGACCAGTGTGATGAGCATAAGAACCCATTATAGACTTCCACTTCCTTCAAGGAAGGATTTACACTACTCCTAAGCCACCACAAGTCCGGTTTTCTCCACAGACTCGGAACCACTCTCAATAAAAGAGATATCAATTTCTTTAGATGATTGATGATGATCCCCCTTCACTGCCTTTCATCCACCATATAGACTCCTTTGCACTGTCACACGTCTCTTTCACTACACACACCCCACTCCTGTGCTCCCAACCAACTTTGCCCACACGAATGCTTAATATGGATTCACCATCTAATTACAATTGTGTGCCCCAATAACCTCCTACAATACATATTCCCAAATAGCCCCCTCCTCTATCAACTCCCTCGCATCACAGTGATAGTTATCTTTTCAGAATTTAGAAAAATAACTTTCAATTTTGGGGAGTTTACTACATCAGCCATAGATTTTAGAACTTGGGTATCGGGATAATAAACTCTGACAAAGAAGATCATGCTTGTTAATCAGTAAGCTAGAAGATGATCAGAATCTTCTAGTTCAAGGCCATTATTTGTGAAGTATAAGCAATAAATAAAAGCCTTCAAATATCAGAATCTCACATCAAAGTGATGAAACATGCAACTGCTGGAGGCTGTATTCATGTAAGAGGTAGGAATTATATAAAACTAATTATCAAGAAAAAAGGGAAATAAAAATCCCTATGCAAACTGTTTGCATTTATTATTTGGTTTGTAGTCAGTTGAATAGTTGACGCAGTCATTTTTTAAGCTTCAACCTCTTGAATCCTGAAAGATTACATTTGATTGTAGTCTACTATTTCTCAGGTCTTCAAACACACTCCAACTACATAGATCTGAGAAATACTCTGCAGCATGTTTAACTACTAAAATTAGATATATAATTGCATTAAGTTCAGACCATGTACAAAATGGACTTTTAGTATGTGGAATAACAAGAGTATTAGGGAAAATATACATGTATCTTCCACCCATAACGTCTTTCTCATAAGCAATTCATGTTGTTGTGCATGTGAGAGGCCTATATCTAGCTTAGTGGTGTTTGGAAATTGCAAGGATTGGTGAATATTTTTTATTAGATACTCACAGGTTGAGTACTATTCTGGTATCTTTTATCAGAAAAACTTAAACACGCTGAAATAAATTATTAGATAGGGTTTATGAGTCGTACCTTGCAACTTATTCTCCCTATTGCTTCTAAGGAGGAGGATCTTTTAAAATGAAGAATGGCGGATCCTTGAGAACTAAGATATCCATCCATGGGATCAATGGACACCGAGTTCTCAGGCTCAGTTTCCACGCTAAATTTACTGCGTGCTTCCTGCATTTGGAAATAGAGATATTATCCACCTTGAAAGTGAACCAACACATGACGAATCTGATAGCATCCCAATAATCGGAAAGGACAAAAAATTGATTAAGATAGATGAAGAAGATCAGCAAACAATGGCTGATTGTTTTGATTAAATTTATAACAGAAATAACAAAATACCATACAATTCGAGGAGCTTGTCTCCTCCCTAAACTTTCTTCCTTGATCCCCACTAGTGTCTAGCTACTAATATATAGAAAACATTTTATTCTCCTCATTAGCCATTCTCTCACTAACATTGCATTTCCAGAACTAAGTAATGTGTCTTCTCTGTCTCTTAATCTTAATTTCATTTCTACCCCCAACCCACTTGGATTGAGGTTACCAGAATCACCACCATACTAGCATGCAATGGAAACAGAAAAATCTTAAACTTATCACAACGGTGTGCTCGTATGTGTGGGAGAGAGTAAGAGGAACCTTTGAGAAATGACACTCCTCTGGCAAGGATATTTTAAGGGACATGTTGCCTTCCTTGGAAGATACCCCATCTACCTTGACAGTTTCTGTATCAGCTGATCGCCTCCTCAGCCGTTTTAAAGATTTGGTTTTAGGCATGGGAGGTTGAACCCCCTTCAGTTCTAAAGTAAAGAGTTGAGGAACTTGTTGGTTCAAGTCAATATATCGGATAACGTTATTATTTGTATCAGCCACAAAAAATCTTCCTGCAAGTTCACAAAAATATGTGTTCAATGCAAGTTTCACTATACAACGTGAAAGAAAAGGATTGAAATTTGCTGAATGCACAATCCAAAAAACGGAATATCATTCGAGCATTTGGGTACTTTTTCTAGTGCATATATACTCATGTAACAGAATATAACAACTCAACATCAATAAGACTCTCCATCAAAACATAATTTTGACAGGAAGTGTGAAGTTAGAGTTAATTTTATGTTGAGACATAAGAAGACTAAAAAGAAAGCAGCATGTGAAGCGCTGTGTTTTTCCATAACTGACAATCATGTCATTACTTAAACCAAAATTCTTTTACAATTTGCAAAAGAATAGAGTTGAGCATCACCATTTTCTGTTATAATAATTCCAGCTGGTTCTGAGAGCTACATAAAAAAAAATGAATGCATAAGTAAAATTGTAAGGTACTAGGAAAAAACAAGTAGTAAGCATTTCATTATTTAAGAAACAAAAGATAGCTGTTGATTTCAATGGATTGGATGTTGGGTACAATAGATCACTCTGACTGAAGATGAAAGAATTTCATGACAAAATTGGCAAGTCTGATAGAGCCCTAAGATAATTTCTTCTGTGTGTTAGCAGATGTACGTGAGAACAAATGACTTATAGGGAGTCTTCGAAATCTACATTCACATGCAGTCATGATAGTCCTTTGAAAGATGTCACTTTCTCGATTTGTAAGTGGATATTAAATATCATAAGAAATCATATTTAATGACTATCAATAAACAAATCGAGGTATGTAACAACCTGAGCTGCAAGGGCTGTTCCATCCTTGAAACCAGCTTTACCAGTCCCTGCTAAGGTGGTTACCTTTTTACTGATTGGATCCAGCCTCTTGATCTGATTAGTAAAAAGAACTGTTAGCATGGAACAATTGCAAAAAAGAATTGTATACAATATTAAATTTTATCCTATAAAGAAATTATCCTACCCAACATTCTTTGAAAACCGCATAAAAGAATTGTATTATATTGTATTGACTAGACGTAAGTATATAAAATATCACAAGTTACATTATAAGGAAATTATCCTAGTATTGTTTGGAAAACATAAGTCTGCCTTTCTAGCAATAAAGTTTTTCATATGCGTTCTCATGACTATTTCCATAATTATTTTCATCCTAATGGCTATTTCCATGACTAACATATTACCCAGCACTCTCCCTCAAGCTGCTGCAAATATGTCCATTCGTCAACTATTGTGATGGGCAGCAAGGATTAACACCAGACTTGAAATTGGCACTCCTTCAACGACTATAACAACCAACACAAATAACACCACACACTCAACTTATACAGCATTAAACTATCTCCAATCCAACAACAAAACATAACATGAAATGAAAACCACCACAGGTCACCGACCCTGAATTACAACGAGTCTCCGACTCAGAATATCTACTCCTAACAGAAATGTTTCCAGTAAGTTCCCAAGAGATGCCTTAGCTCTCTATTCCATCCCTTTTTATCTCCCTACACTTCCATCCCCAAATGTTGATCCACTAACATTCTAACCAACTACCAACTCAGCACATATAATACCAGAACTACCCCTTTGAGATGAAGACCTCTCCCGTATAAACATATTCTTTTTCTCCCAATTTCACTCTCAACATATTGATCGTTTCAGTTATGAATTGTTTGTAAATGTCCACATGTTTGGTTTTATTGTGTTGAACCTAAATATGGGCAATGCTTCTTTCATAATTTTGTCACAAACAACCTTATCAGTTTCTCCACTTCGATTTTCATTTCATCTAGTAGTATCTTTATCCTTATTCTTCACATATACCAAGAGTCACATTCCGATATTCAACGCTTGATCTAGAGCCTATATTTTGTTTCTTACTCTTCCATGTTACAAGGTTCTGTCCAACAAACCTGCAATAGCCAGATATACATTCCCGCCCTTTCACATCTTCCCTTATCAGCATTTGCATATATTTCTATATCCATTCTCTGGTTCCTTTCAAAATGTATTCTCATTCTCGTTGTTCTATGTAGATATCTAAGCATTCTCCTAACTACTTCCATATTAAGCTCAAGTAGATTGTGCATGTACTAGCTCACAACAATTACTAAAAATAAGTTCTCATTTCTTTTGAAAAAGATATATTAGTCATACTATAATATCCCTCTTTGTTATTTGGTTATTCTCTAAGAACTGCACCTAAATGATGATGTTTTTCTATTAAAGTGGTAGCTACTTTACATCTTAACATGTCAATCTCTTTTTAGGTACTCTTGGTTATATTTTTGTTGTGACAGATAAAATGCCTTCTATATTTTTTGCGATGCTCAAAAGGTACTTTAGCGATCCTAAGTCTTTGATCTCAAATTTTGTGGATGAATTCTCGTTAAAGTTGCTCGATTACTTCATGGTATTTCTCGCAATAATACAATCATCCATATAAACAATTAAGATGGTTAGTTTTCCATCTTAGATCTCTTCAAAAATTACACGTGATGTCGTTGGTTTTGTTCCTAATTATTTATGATATGAGGCTGAGTAAATTTTTCAAATCAAACTTTTGGTGATTTATTTTTTATAAAAAATGAAGTATGTTAATAGAAAGAAGATATGAGAGAAGAAACGAACAACTCTTCTCAAGAAAAAACAAGCATTTAATTTAAAGTACTTTCTCTGCAATTAAAAAGAATTAAACTAAAATGATAGATTCTAAAAAAACTTAAACAAAAGTGATGTGATCCAGAAAATCTACAAAGGCCAAAGTTCTTTAGGAAACAATGGAGGCCCATGAAGCATTAGAGATGAGATAAAAGAGGAGATTCAAGTCAAAGAATGCAAAAAGGGTGTTATGCATTCAAAGGCCCGAAGCCCGTGCGCGCCCAACGCCCACCTTCCATGATCTGCGCACCCAGAAGCCCATCATCCGTGTGCCACCTTCCATTCCTATTGTGCATGCATATGGATTTTAAAACAAGCACATGTCAAACACATGTCATTAATTAGTTTAAGCACAAGCTATTAATTAGTTAGATCTTATCTTATTTTAAGATTAGATTTTCTTATTCAATTAAGATTAGATCTACTTTAATTTTAGCTTACAAAAGCACCTTAGTGCTAGCATATTTTTTTTTGTTACCCATTTATGAAAAAGAATTTTTTAGCTTGTGAGAGAGTTTTTCTCTTTGGTTCTTTGCAAAGAACTTGATATTCTTCAAGTATGACTTGAGAAATTGAAACTTTGATAGCTTTGGTTCAACCGATAAGTTTGGTTAGGATCAAGCTCTTCATCTTGATAAATCTGGTTCTAGTTGATAGGTTTGACTAGGGACCAATTTCTTTCTTTGATCTTAACTCGTGAGACGATCCGTTACAGTCCGCGTATGTTGTAGGGTCTAGGGTTCATTAATACCCTAGATTCGCATCAGTTGGTATCAGAGCGTTGGCTCGATCGAAATCAAAGTGCTATATTTATTTTCAGCAATCTATCAAAAATAGATTTTTGATCCTTCGATCATCTGTAAAAAAAAAATGTCTTTCATCTTACAAAAAGTTTGATCCTCACGATCAAATATCAAAAACAAGTTTTGATCTTTTTAATCACCTATAAAAAAGTGATATTTTTATTTAAAAAAAAGAGTGAACTTCACATTTAAAAAGAAAGCCAAGTGAATAAAATTCACTTGTATTCACATCTCAAGGAGTGCAATTCAAGTCCCAAATCATTGATCTATTTCTGCCAGTTTTCAGAAATTTTTGAGAAAAAGTTTCATTTTTAGGAAAGTTTATAGATACAATTCAAGGTATTTGCTTCTTAGGCTACTTAATCACAATAAATAGCTTGAGTGGCTTAGTTTTAATCAGATTTGGAGGTTGTTACCCATTTATCAAAAAGAGCTTTTAGCTTGTGAGAGAGTTTTTCTCTTTGGTTCTTTGCGAAGAACTTAATCTTCTTCAAATATGACTTGAGAGATTGAAACTTTGATAGCTTTGGTTCTACCAACAAGTTTGGTTAAGGTCAAGCTCTTCATCTTAATAACTCTGGTTCTAGTCGACAGGTTTGGCTAGGGTCAAGTTCTTTTTTTTAATCTAGATTCGTAAGATGATCTGTTACATTCCGCGTATGTTGTAGGGTCTAGAATTCGTTAATACCCTAGGTTCGCATCAGTTTTGTAGAAGATGATCGAAAAGGAGCAACTTTTTTTTGATATTTTTTTATAGAAGTTCGTAAGGATCAAGAATTAGAAATAGTGAAATTAATATTGTCCCTAAAATAGATAATTAGTTCTTTGTCGTTGAAGACAATAATATTGCGACATATCCAGATAGCTCAAAAAATTGTCAAAACACTTAATCTCAAGATTAGATTCTGCTTCTTAGATCTTTATTTCCTATTAAAAACCTCATTAAAAAAACTTTGATTATCAAAATGCACCTCCACATTAATGTAAGTGCTAGTTTCCTTAGGTAAGTGTTAATTTCCTCCACAATAGTGCCAAAATGCCGAACCTCATGTGTTATTTCCTTATATAATATCTTACTTTTTGGGAATTTGGAGTTAAGTTTTCCAAAAAAGTTAAACACCTTGTCTTTTTCTTAAATTGCCTCGAATAAAAATCCATCTACAACTTTCCAATCACAATCTTGTAAATACATTTCTTGAATGATTTTCTTCACTATTCCATTGATATTATAGAGTTGAGAACATTACCTTGTTTGAGGAGGTTAGGTCGCTATCTAATACATAAAACATGTAGATTTGTAACACCAGAGGAAAATAAGTGACATTTTTATGGTATTCAAGGAAAATAATTATTATTGAATTTAAGAAAATTGAGATTTTAAAATAAAATAAAATATAAGGATTTTTATTTTGATGTGGTCGCGAGAATATGTTCGTAGTAGCTAGAAAGGAAGTGATGTTGTATTTGGGGAATGGATGTCAATAAGGACATCCGTTGTTAAGGAGAAACAACGTCGTTTAGTGAAGGAGGTAAGGAGAATCTATGGTATGAAGTGTATTCGCATATTGGTGTCTGCGGATCATGAAATTGAGTTTCTTACTCCATTTTTATGATTTAAAGATACTTGGTTATGTTCTAATAGTATGTTAGTATTAATTGATGAAATGATTTCTCAATTAATCAATGTTTATGCACCTAATATCATGCTTGATCCAAAATTGGAAACAAAATGGCGGAGTTTCTGTGTTTGTAGCACCGACTTATCTTAATGACTTTCAATGGAGGAATTGTTTTAGTATGTTAAAATAGACACTTTGATGGAACTATGAGTGTTGGAATTAAGTCATTTGGATCTATATAATGAAAGTTAGAATTTTGGAAGTTGATGGTAAACTGTGAGACAAATTTGGTTGTTGGACGAGAACAAGGTTCTCTAAATTTATCCATGAAAAAAATAGTTGGATTTGTAGACTGATTCTATATGTTAATGAGCATCAACTAAAAGAACTATGAGTTCAAAAATCACTTAAATTGAAAAAGTATACAAAAAGTTATGAATATTAATATAAAAGTGTGTAATTGGATACTAATATATGATTGTAACATGTTTAGGTTTTCCAACTCAAAGAAATAATTCATAGTTGTTGTGAATTGTGCTAAGATTTCAAGATAAGTAATGGTTGCATATGTTTGACTTAACAACCTACATCACAAGATGATAGGATTTGTATAATATGATAGTTGTCATTGTTTTGATAGTGATATTATTATATTATGTTGATGGAAGATGTTATGTGATATTATTGATGATTTCGATAACATGTTGTTTGATAATACTCAAGGTTATGTTATAATTATACATTCATGTTCATAAATCATGTTTTCAAGAAAAGAATAAAAATATTTTATATGCCTATGTTTTTATATAAGAAAGATATAAATTAAAAGAAATGTACGTAAAGAAAATAAGAAGGGTTTGAGCTGACCGAAGTTCTCACTCATCCCTAATTAATGTGAACGGTTTGAGTTGATTAAAGTTCACCACTCATCCTTAAATGATAAGAAGAATTTGAGTCGACTAAAATTCACCACTCTTTCCTAAACTATAAGAATAGTTGAGTTGACCGATGTTTACCATTCTTTCTTAAACGATAAAAATGATAAAGAAAAAGAAAGAAAAATAAAAATGCATATCATGTTTTTATTAAGCATTACTTATTGAGCGTTATGCTCATAAATGAATCTTATGATGTAGGTAAAAAAATTATACAACGAGAGTCTATGGATAACCAAACAGTTGATGGTGCATACTCGTGAGGAGCATTTACGGTTGTTACTGCGAATTCGACTTGTGGGGCAACATGACTCATTTTGTATTAAGAGATTGAATGAACGTTGTAATAAATTGTAACTGTTTTGTTAAAAGTATGTTATGGAATTTTATGTTGACCAAAGTATGTTTATGATTTTGAAAAAAAAAAGGACTAGAATTTCAAAGCATTACAAGATATGACTCACTTTTGGTCCCCTAGAGCTCGCTAATCATGCCATCATCATTACATTTTCTGCATCCCATTGTTTTTATCCTGGAACTTCAGGCATGAATGAGGTTTAACATTCATCCAATACATTGATAAACCTCCCATCCAGTTGATGTATGCTAGGCGACCCAAAAAGCCCAACAATTAAGAAGAGAAAGAGACAAATGGTGAAAAAGAGGAAAAGAGTGCCGGAGTTAATTAAGAGTTAATTATGTATTTTAAATTAAGGGGAGAGGGGGATGTAAGAACAGAGTGAAGAATTGTAAAAATAGGTAAGTAATTGACTTTGTACTCTATTTTAAGAGGAGTGGGGCTATGCATGAAAAATTAAGGAAGTGAATTAAGTGATAGGAGTGAGAGAATCAGACCTCAAACTATCCGTAAAAAATGTATTTGCTATCGAATAAATGTCTCTAGTGAGAATTGTCTCTTACTGGATTTAATTTACAACCGGGTTCTTATCATACATTTCCTCATCTCCTAACAAAAGACTTAACATTGTGACCACTACAGAAAGTTAGTACGGCGACTTATGAAGTGTCCTTCATGGGAAATGTACTTCTTCTCTCACATTCTCTTCATTTTTTGATATTGCATTAATTATACATGGAGTTGTTTTGGTAGCTCAAACTACCAATCCAATGAAGAATTTCTGATAAACAAAACAAATAATGCGCTGAAAATATTCAATTCAGATACCATGTAGAAAGGTTGAAAAAATATTCTTTTTCTCATACTCAGTTTACATATTTTTGAAGTACATACTAGAACAAATTAATATCCGAAAGATTTACTACAAGTGATAGGCTGAGGGTTCCTATCAGCAAGTATGCCTAATTTACTGGTTATAGCAGAAACTTTTTCTCTAATGGACCAAATAAGAATTTTCTCATTTTGGACAGTTCTTATTCAGTCATGCCCTAAATCCCTTTATTTTGTTGATTCATTGATGATATTAGAGGGAGTTAGATAATCATTTCAACAGTATTCTCGGATACAAATTCATTATGTGCACAATTTGTGAAACTGAATCTGCATGACCAAGTTGGACATCAATCAAAAACTTAGTTTTGAGAAGAAAAATAGAGACTAAATCTAACTAAGAGACAAAACAACTATAGTAATTTCAATGCAATCTATATACCTTGTGATTATAGCTATCTGTTATAAAAATTTGGCCGTCCCTTGAACAGCAGATACCCAGTGGATGTTGAAGAAGTACTTCAGATCCTACTCCATCGTGGTCTCCAAACTTCCTCAATTAGAATAATAAATTGATATCGTTAGAAAATGTTAATCTACAACAACTCTTTGACATCAATATCATTCTTAGATGGAAATGCATTCTTTATCAACATAAACTTACCCTGAATAAATTGTCTGAGAAAACTGCATCACCTCCAGCTAACAATCTTGATCCTCCAGATTTTAAGTCAACCGCTCGAATGGAGCTACTCTCACTGTCGGCAACATACGCTTCCATCCGATCTACAGGGCAAGTTAGTATATAAATTAGAATAATAGTTCACATAAATCACATAAATCATGTGAAAAGGATAGTTTATGACAATGCTACAAGAAAGTACCAGGAGACAAGCAGAGTCCAGATGGTTGAGCAAATGAAGTGCTTGCAGAACTATTTGGATAAAAAAAAATATATTGTCAGTCCGACACACAATCCAATCTAACAACATCCATATGAAATAGTACATCTACATCCTTTTACAAGTAACAATAACATCTTATATTATCGCTTCAAGATGTTTCTGCAATATCTAGGAAATTTAGAAAAAGAAATTAAATTAAAATCAAAACAACACCCATTATCTTGCTGAATCAAAATCAATGAACTCAAAATCAATCAACGCCACAAATTATGCAAATCAAAGACTTTTAAGGAAGGGAGACACTTTTGCTCTTAAATGCAAACCTCTCTCCTTTCCCTGCAAATTCACTCTTTGTTTCAAAGGGGAGAAGCAGCCCATTCCCCTAGTAGCCGAGATTTTCCCCTTCCCCTGCACCAAAATTTTCTTTAAGCCTCATACCAAACGTCAGCAATATTTTGTTTCTTTCACCCTCTAACGCCACGAATTACCCACGTCTGCCTCCTTTCAGTTTCAACAAATAGATAGAAGCTGAGAGAAAGCACAAACTTTTGTGCCCTCCCTGTGCATCTCTGAAGGCCTCAATTGCATTCAGCCCTAGTCTGATATCAGCAACTCTACATCAACACTGAAACAGCCATCATCACCCAGCTCTGATGAAGCCAAACCCAAGGAGACTCATGACGCTTGTGCACACTGGATTCAAAGCAGACTGTGCAATGATAGGTTTCTACTTCACGCAATGCAGCAGAATCCACTCCAAATTGAACCTATCTCTTTTCAAATCAGAAAACCCGAGAAGAAGCATTCAACCCAGATTCAGCAAATTTGACACTACAACATGAACCTACCATGAGCCGAAAACCAACATGACCTGAATATCTTACAATTCAGCTAATTCTCTTATCACAAAAATTTTGTTTCTGTCAGAAATTTGAAGAAGGAAAGATAACCGATTGATTTCCTAATAAAAAAATGTTAGCCTGACTCTGCGTATATTTTCCCTCATAATAAATTCTCTAACCGTTTTCCTCTGTAGAATATTCTCTTCTTTTATATATAGGAGTTTGTATTCCACTACGAATATAATATACAAAAATATTACTCTTCGCTTTCTTAAAAGTCTGACTTGGTATCAGAGCAGGACGATAGATGGCCTCCACAAGCAATACTGCTATTCCTCCTTCTCCAACGTCTTCTCCTACTTCTGCTACTCTCCCACCTCTCCCTGCAACCCATCAGCCTCTCCCTGTAAAACTGGACTCCACCAACTACCTCGTTTAGAAAAATCAATTGTTGAATATTGTCATCGCCAACGGTCTCGAATCCTTTCTTGATTGTTCGTCTCCTCCTCCTCCTCCGTTTCTTGATCCTACTTCACTTCATCCAAATCCTGCTTTCCCAATGTGGCAGAGATTGAGTTGGTTATATGCCTCCCTCTCTGAATCTCTTCTTCCGCAAATAGTTTGCTATTCCACTACTGCTGATGTCTGGAATGCTTTGGCCAGACAATACTCTTCAACATCTGTTGCTCGTCTTACAGAGTTGCGCAGTCAGTTGTGCAATATTTCAAAAGATGGATTAACAGCTACGGAGTATATTCAGAAAATTACCTCCATCTGCAACACCTTACAGGCCATTGGTGAGTCCATCTCTCCCAAAGACTATTTTGAAGTTCACATTAAAGTGGCGAAACCCAGGATCCACAAATACATTAACCAGGGAAGGAAGAATGATAAAAACAATTGTAGAGAGAAATTATAGTCCTTATTGTCCATCATACCGCATATTATATTATAAGGCTAAAGGGTAATGAATCAGAGATCAAGTACGAAAAGTAATTGTTCGTGTCAATCAGCTTGAAACGTAAGTAAATAAGTTCAACACAAAAGGAGTTTATTTGACGCACTACCTGGATCCATTTAAATTCCTCTCATATCCATCGCCACTAAATGATTCAGAAACTCCATCAAGCGTATTATGTACCCAAATCTGATGTTGGCCAGCCATTGCAATATACACTTTTTCATTGACAGGATCAAAGCAGCTATCCCAAGGAGAGTTAAGAAGCTGAAAGATAATCACAAAATTCTCAACTCCATCGTGACATTTTCATATGAGAATGATATTTTGTCTGCTTTACTCTTTAACCACATTAAATAATATCTTGCACCTTCTTGTCAGCTAATATGATTTGGAGATCAATACAGATAACATATGAAGCATAGCACAAGGTGATAACTATAGACACGACTACTGAAGTTATTAATCTTACTTGTGCAGTTCCTTTTCGTCCACCTTTGTAATCAGATCCTTTGGTTCCATCTCCTGCAAGGGTTCGAACGGTTTCATTTACAAAGTCAATCTCCCTGCGGTAGTAAAAAGTTCAGCAATCAGGCAAATACTGCACTCAAATAAAATCTCATGGGAATGGTTGATTGCTAAAAGAAAAATTCTCAGTTGGAAAGGAAGAGAAAAGAACTTCGAGGATGAAAAAAGAGTAAATTATCACCATAAAAATTATCCACCACCAGTCTAGCAGGAAGAACATTCAACTACTGAAATTTCATTATTTTTAAATGCTACTTTCTTTCTAGAGTTAATCTCTTCTATTTTCCTGAAGCATGCTATTTGATTGTATCTAGACTTTCTATGCCTCCCTACAAAAAATTTAAATAAAGAGGTACAACATTCAGATAAAAAAGAAGTTTCATAACCTCTTGTTTATATTCCCTTCTCGAAACCAAATTACCCTCTTTCATTCAGAAACATTTATAACAGTCATTGTGAAAATTGGAAAGGAGATAAGCTACTTTCAAAAAGGAAGGAAAATAAAAACAAGAAAAATCAAAACAAACGCATTGCAAAATTTCAGCACAGTTTTTTCCTAAACCATATGAAAATTTATAACAAAAAAAATCACAGAATTATTTGTATACTTGAGAACTCCTAAAGTCACCACATACCTCAATGCATGATTTTCGGTATCAGCAACATATAGCAAGTTTTTCTTTGCATTATAAGCCAAGCCCTAAAGTGGTTTATGGCCTTTAGAAGGTTGAGTTAACAAAAAAAATACAAATGGAAGCCAGTAAAAACAATTTCTTGACCTGAGGGCGATTAAACATAGCGTCATCAAAGGAACCATCGCGTAAACCTTCCTCTCCTGAGCTTCCAACTTGTATTATAAAATTCCCATCCATGTCTGTCACCACCTAAACTTCAGTAATAAACAATGATCAACTAATAAAACAGTACTTCAAAACAGTATGAGCTGAAGATCATTTCGAGATTGAATATTTTCATAATTTTTGGGGCTATTTACTTTAATTGTAACGATAATTCTTGAAAAACAAAACACCAAAAAATGACTTTTGGGACAATATTTATTTCTTTACTACAAAGTGGGTATATATTTCTAAGTACTTTGTTTAGTTTGGTTCTCTCTAATTAGAGAGAAATAGTTGCAAATTAATTATAATCGTTGTGTACATTCAATTTCGGAGAATCTTCTACAAGAGGATGCACTAATTTACAGTCTAGGGAGTACTGAAAATAGCTTGAATAATTCATTAAAAAGAAAACTCCAAGTCAACTTTTCATTGTTTCAATTTCGGAGAATCTTCTACAAGAGGATTGTTGCGTGAAAACACAGATTAACACAATAACAACATAAACATTAGAAATACCACAAATCTGTTTTACAAACTCAGACTCGGAAAAGGAAAACAATTGCTTTTGTTTTAAGAAACTACAACATAACCTCCCCTTTGTTATTCTAATATATGTTTTTTCAAACAATTTATCCTCCTCTGCTGTACATGCATCATTACTTCCCCTGCTGGAACAGACCTTGTCCTCAAGGTCAATATGTGGAAAACGAAATGCAAAGCCAAAATAGGTTCCCAAGTTGCATCTTCCTCTGAACCCAAAGACCATTTCACTAATACTTTGAGTTTACCGTGCACTAACCTTCGTTGGAGAATTTTGTCCGGTAATAATGGTTGGAAATCTGTGTCCCCACCCTCCCAAGTTATGGGAACTTGTGACAAAGAGTGATTGCCCACTACTTTTTTAAGCTTGGAAACATGAAAAACAAGATGAACCTTATACTCAGAAGTTTTGATATTCTTTGTGTAATTGACTAATATTTTCTTCCAAGCTAGCTAGGAAAGAGACATCTACAAAATAAATAAAGACGTTAGAAACTCCTTTACTCAAGCTCGAGTGATCGGGCCTCGAGGTGCATCACCTAAGGATAGACCGTTTGGAAACACCAACTCCACCACATGGGCCGAGAATGAAGGAATTACGAAAGAGGTGAGTTTGAGGAGGAAGAAGGCTACAATCAAAGAAGAAGGGATTCCCAAATGGATCAAGAATATGGTAATTTGAGTAACATCAAGGTAAATATCCCACCTTTTCAAGGCAAAAGTGATCTAGAGACATATATAAAATGGGAATGGAAAGTGGATCTAATTTTTTATTGCCTAAACTACACGGAAGAGAAGAAACTTAAATTGATCATCATGGAGTTCACGGACTACACAAGCATTTGGTGGGATCAAACAGTGAAGAATCAGAGGAGGTATGGTGAACCACCGATTCAAACATAGGAGAACATGAAAGTCATTCTAAGAAAGAGGTTTGTTCCTAAACACTACTATAGAGACTTGGGTCGTAAATTGCAGAATTTCAATCAAAGATTTAAAAGTGTGGAAGACTACTATAAGGAAATAGTGATAGCCATGATCCGAGCTAATGTTCAAGAAGATGTGGAAGCCACGATGGCAAGATTTGTTGGAGAACTCAACTGAGATGTTGATGATATAGTTGATTTGCGACACTATGTAGATATGGAAGAATTACTTCACAAGGCCGTCAAGATAGAACGACAATTAAAGGCAAAGAAAAGTTCCAAGATATCATTAGCCCCTAACAACATGATTCAATCCAATTGGAGGAGTGAAAAGCCAAGACCAAAAGAGGACCAAAAGTGAAAAGACCCCCGCTTTAGCAGCCTCTTAGAGGACGCCAAATATAAAAAACACTATACTTGTGAGATGCTTAGTGTCATTGGTACGCTAGTGATATTGCTTAAATGTTCATCAATGCCAGAAAGGACACTAAGAGTATTGTTAATTCTACTTTTGAGTAGAAAATGTCAAAAATCTTCAGAGGTATTAATTCTTATTATAATATTGAGATTGTGAAGGTTTATGAGATTCAAAGTAAGCATGTCAAGAACTTTATAAGATGTTCGCAGTTGAAGAGAATTAGGGGAAGAGAAAGAAAGGAGAGAGGGAACTTACAATGCGATTATGGTTACTGTCTGATATGAAAAGTCTGTTGTTAACAACGTCAAGTGCCAGCTTACCAGGAAACTTCAATGGAGATGTAACTAAACGAGGATCATTATCTTTTTCCAAACGTAAAGGAATCAGTTTGTTGTCCAGGATCTTTTTTTCCCCATAAAAGAGCAGTGCTGCTTCCACTAGATCATCAAGATCCTGTGAGGAAACCCCTTAATCAATTGCCCTATATCACCAACACACTGATAGATAGTAATATGAAATTCAGATATGACAAGGTTAGTATCGAACTTCATAGAGACAATAGGCAAACCACATATATAACAAAAAGAGCAGTATGTTTTTCTAATTATCAATGCAAAGTTTTCTTCAACAAAAACAAATAAATAGAAAAATATGACAAAATACTTGGGTCAATTTTATAAGCAGGATCTGATTATGCATGATGATACAACTTTCCATGCAATATCTTAAATTGCCTTAAAAAAGTAATATTGAGTGAAAATGATTACAAATCTAAGGATACCATTAAGTTATTGAACTTTGAGTTTGATTTAAAAATGTGTGTTCTCATCCAATATGGTTATTCCGTCAGCTTAACAGTCGTCGTGTATGAAATGCTTATGCAAGGGTTTTGTTTTTGTAAAGTTGATATAATCATAAACAGTATTAAGACTTGAAATATTTTTCAAACCCAATTTTCTTTAACATAAGCATGCTTTGTTTTATCAGACTACCTTTCTATGGCCTTCGCCTGATATTTGCGCAAGGAGCTTTCCATTAGGACCAACCATTGCAAATGTTGGCCATGAATTTATACCTAGATCTCGCCATAGAAACATGTCTCCATCATTGACTACCTAGATTGATAATAGAATTAAAAACACATTTACCCTAGGAAATGAAAGCTAAAAAAAATTGTCACTCAAATGATATCAGAAAGAGCAATGCAAATTTTTGGCCAGTGATACGCACATCTAAGGATGGAAAGGAAAATGTTCACTTTAAAAGAGTGAAATTATCCAAGTGATCCATCTTCCTTAGAACTGATAGAAACAGAAGATTTATACAAAGAGGGTTTGAAATATGCTGCCCATAGTCATGATAGCAAAAAAAGTAACGAATATGAAGGATTAATCATGATTAGGCTTTTTAATTTTTGCATTACCAAGTATTACCCAATGCAACTAAAGGAAATCAGGTTAACTGTAGGGTTAATTATGTCATTCTACAATGAAATTTACTGAAAAATGTAATCCAGTGTACTAGGATCCTTGGTATAAAAGGGCAGCCACTAATTAGCTCTACATGCAGATAATAGAACTATAAATACTTTAAAAGATTACTGCTTACAAAAAAATATCAATTTAATGGCTTACTGGGTGATTAATGCCATAGCGTAATACTGCATTGCGAATAGCTTCTAGATCTTTCTCATTATCAAACTTTGCAGAATGAACTCCCACAACAGTAAACTGTACAATTAAAAGTATCAATAAGAAAACTGTCCATGAAATTGAATAAAGAAATCAGTTTTAGATAAATAGCCAAAGTTAATAGCATGAGGAATTACTAGAAAAACAAAGCAATGAGGAAACTTTATGACATTTTTCAAAGTACCATTGATTTCAAAAGTTATACTGATGGTTTGGAATTATTTTAATAATTTCAATTATTTCTCCATATTGTAATTTAAGCGGGACTATTCTTGTCTTTGAAATTTTTTAAATGATCAAGATTTTTCTTACTAGTTACTAAACATCTAACCATAGTTTTATATGTTCTATAAAAAAATGGAAATGGCAAGATCACAAAGCAAGATTAAAAGAAGTTAAATTAATTAAAAAACACTTTTAAAAAATTTTAGAAAGCACAAATTATGAACATGGAATTTATTCGAAGATTAGGAGAAAACTTTGACACTATGGGATCCTCCTCTATCAAATTCAAAATATTATAATATCTTTGGTTACTACAAGTTCCTATGATAACAGAAGTATAAAAGAGATATGTACCGAGACAAGCTAGAAACTAATAATCCATGAAGTGAATATCCAAAGACATACCAAGATTCATTTAATTTCTTAAGTCAATAATAACTTAACATAGAGACGTCTAAGACCTTTTAATACAAAATATCACATTTACATACACATGAGAAAGAGTGTAAGAAATAATTTAAATGCCTAGGGTAACCTTAACACAATAGATTAAGTTAATACTAATTTAACAAGGAACGGAAAAAAGAATGAGAAAGCTATGTAATGTTGCAAAAGGAAGCATTTAAAAATTTCAAGAGAGAATAATTTCTCTTAAAAAGAATTATACTAATAATGTGCATCTATGCTGGATGTAAAATTAAAACTTACATGGGATAGTTAATCATACCTATAATATACATGACAACCGCATAACACTTATGTTTCATATAAATTTTTGAAGAAATACTCTTCATAATGCATTGAACTCTGCTATTGTAAAGTGAAAAAGGAGACTTAACTGGCATGTCTTTGTACTTCTTCTCCAAATACTCCAGATCTGGCAACACATGCATACAATTGATGCAACAATAGGTCCAAAAGTCAAGTAAAACCACTTTTCCTTTTAAATCCTGGAAAAAAGTACATGGAAATTTGGTGCTTTCTAACGTGCATGATGGCTGCATCATGTGAATAATCAAGTCAAATGAAACTTACCCTACGAAACTGAAGAGGAGTAGAATTTAGCCAATCAAGTTTGGATGGAAATTCTGGCACAATTGTAGCAGTATCCCTTTAACATATGAAAATACATTCTCATCCATAGTATAAAAGTAACAAGAATGATTGAATAATGACGAGGCAAATTCAAAAGGAAAAAAATACTTGATATAAAAGAAAAAAATGGTGAATGATGCAGAATAAAATAAATTACTTGCTTTCTATATCTGATATATAATTCACAAATCGTTGGATTTTATCCAATTGCGATCCACCTGTGGCCAATTAAAGGCAGTAAGTGTACTTCTTGCATAGTTTTAAACTATCACTTGCAAATAAATGTAGAAAAAAGGAAATAAAATCAACTGGACAAGATATTATCCAGTTGTTGTCAAAAACTTTATATTCGATCAGAAAAGAAAAGAAAAAGAATGGAGTTTCTTGAAAAATATGATTCATGAAACAACCTAGTACCTTCATCCTTTTTAAAAGATGGCTGGTTGATTCCAAAAAACATGTTCCAAAAAGCTTTAGGAGACGCATATTGTATTGCCTGGGTCGTCATATATAGAAATTAAATAAACTAAAGTGAGCAGAAATAAATCAGTAGCACATGATGTCATCTTTGTCTTTTTACACTGCCAAAAGTTTGGCATACCTTCCAGTTAGAAATGGTGAAGAGGAGGCAAGACAAAGCAATTCCTAAGCTTCCGTATCTTACGATATCTCGCCGAGAGCCCTCCAGCCTGTTCAAAGATTACATCTGCAGCCTTAGGCTGAAGAAGCTTAACAAAAACTTATCTTTTTTCATAAATATTTTCTTCTACAGGGAAAAAAGATCGTTGAACACACTGTGTATATGATGTATTGTGGAAAAATGGGGCACTAATGGGGTATTTTGGGTGTAAATAACCAGCTATCCTAGAATCAAGCAATATTGATTAGTTTCCAATTGAGTTAAAATATCCCACTAATCATGGGATTTAAGATAGCAATACATAGAATTTTTCCATGTTTAAAATTAGCTGTTATAAAGATAATATTTGTGTAGTCATAGAATCAATTTTTTGAATGAAAAATATTCTTTCAAAAATGTGTTTTTAATTTTTCACCATGGTATCAGCGCTGTAGGCTTCATCTAGGACTAATTGTTAATTGGTAGTTAAAATTGATTGCCCTTCATTTTTATTCAAGTCAGCCTTCAATGCCAATAGCATTAAGGTTGTGGAATTGACTGTGATCACTAAAAAATCATAACTTCGGGAGACAATGTCAAAGGAGGCCAAGACGACCATGAAGACTCAATCAGAGAAGTTTTTTTACCTCAACAATCTGAAGACTTAGAGAGCATTCAATCAGCATACAGACTAAATGAAAAAAAATTGTCTAAAATGCTCTCAACTTGTTTGCAGTTAGCTGTAAGTGCTAGATCAGCCACCTTAAACACATAGGGCCAAAATTTAGAGATTCTTGTTTTGAAACTTTGGATAAAGAGGATTCTATGATCATGGCGTGGCTCTGGAATTCTATGATCCCAGAGACCAGTGATACACACATGTTCTTAGCTACGACTAAGGATATTTGGGATGCAATCCAACAAACCTACTCTAAGCAAGAGATGGACCAAACTAGAAGTCTGTTACTGAATATGCCAATCAATTAAAGTCCCTTTGGCAAGAACTTGACCACCATAGAGTGATAAGAACTCAGTGCCCTAATGATGTTTTGAGTGATGTTTTAGGCAATGTTCCCAGCAATCTTCAACATTTCAATCTTAAATAATCTTTTTTCAAGTTTCAACACAGCCGATAAGAATTTTATGTCTCAAAGAGTATTGATGTGCCTGATGCATGTACCATTGCTTTAGTAGAATCCAATCTTTACCTTCCAACTGACAAAAACCCATTATTGGTAGCATTCAACATCAGTGTTGATTTATCCTCTCTAATTTCTGCAACCAAAGAAATTTCTGGTGTTGTATTGAGAATCTGAGGTTCCTGCATCTTCTCATCTGCAATGGTATTCCTTCATAAGAAGTCAAATGCTAGAAAGGAGGAGAAACTTTATGATATATTAATAGCATGACAAATAATGAAGAACTCAACTAATAAAAAACATAAAAAATATAACCACCGTAAGCTCAGAGCATTATAAAATGTAAAATTAGGTAAAAAAAAATCATTAAAATAAAGAACTTCACAATTGTACAATTCTGATCACAAGAAGATCAATATTTTAGTTCCTATATATTAGCACAAGCAAGATTGTTCCACTTATCAACATATAATTGTACAAAATAACAATGCAACTATTTTTCATAACATACTACAGCCATCAAGGCCACCACTAAGAATATCCTGAAGCGAGACATTTCCAATGTCATTTCGAACAATTGTTGGACCAGCAGTCCTTAAGATATCTTCTGATAATGTAGTTCTAACAGCAATGCACCTGCAAGCCACCAACAGCACCAAATGACCAATAAGGTTTCCGGTCATCAATAAGCACCAGATGAGAAAAGACTACATTTAATGGAATGGAAAAAAAGATGAAGATAAATTTAAATATTAATTTGTGGTATATTTTCATTGCTTAATTAGAAGAAAGAGAATAATAACATCATTACAACACCTCATTTGTGCTGCGTTGGCAGCTTGAACTCCAGCCAAAGCATCTTCAATAACAATACACTGGGAAAAACAGATATTAGTTGATAGCTGAGCAATACACACAAATTTTTCCATCAGTAAGAATGAAAAAGTAAAATAAGTTATCCATGAAACAGGGAAAAGCATTAATCTCCATTAGAGCATAATTTTCAGGACTTCAGTTAGCCAGAACGAATCATCAAAGGAAAATAATGTTACTCAAGACTGTAAAGGCTGTAGCAGCATACTTCTTCAGGGGGAACACTTAAAATTTTTGATGCAGCTAAGAATATATCAGGGGCAGGCTTCAAATTCTCAAAGGCATCTGCTGACACAATAGCATCAAACCTGATAAAAGAATCAATGGCACAATAACTAAGATGATTTCGATTTAATATTGTTAAAAGAAGCATTAAATTGCGATGAAATTCACTTTAAACAAATTTGATATTGAATTATTCAAGTCTTTAAATATAAGCAAGAACCACGTTTTAAGTTTCAGTTAAAAATTGTTAGTTAAAATCTCTACAGCAAATATTATTTAAGTTTCAGTTAAATCATTATAGAATACATCGAGGATAAGTAAAGGGTCTTTAATGTATTGTACCAGCACGTTTGAATTACAAAAATGAGAAGGACAACAATTGCAAAAGTAGAAATTAACTTTGTGCAAATGTTGTAATTAGCACAATTCGGAATTTTTTCTTATTTGAATATTTCCTAATTTATTATTTAGTGTAAAACTATATGTATATGTAATGTTGAAAAAATGAAAAGTATAGTAACAATGTGATTCCATTCGTACAATTCACTTTTTCTAAAGCAATGAAAAAAAAACTAAGTGACAATGATGCCAATGTTGTGTTTATCCAACAATAAAAATTTCATAGCCGAAGCTATAGACTTTGGAAGCATAGGACATGAAAAAATGGGCATACATCGATATTGGTAATCCAGCAGCAGCCAGATTTGCATCAACCTTGATACGATCAGCACTGGATGCAACAGCGACTTTAAGGCCTTTGCTTTTGCACTATCTTGCAATAGAAGAAAGTATTTAACAGCATAACGAAGAAGCAAGAGAAAACATCACGCTTCTATTGAATGTTCTCAAGTACCAGAGTGATAAGTTCCAAAGCACCAGGGAATCCTATTCCTGAATTGGGTTTTGCATACTGATAAAGGATAATATAACAGCACAATTGTCAGCAGATGATTGAAAAATACATTCTAAAAGAACATTTAGTAAAGAAAGTTGGATTACTTTATCCAAATATATCTCAAAGAACCTCTTTTTAGCAGCATCAGGATTGAAATCCTTGATCCCTTTTACCAACGCAACCCCACCCAAAAAGTTCGCTTCTCCTGGTATATGATAAGAAAAAATATTTAGAATTTGGGGAAACCAAAAGGTTTGATATCCAAAGGACAGAAATATTGTGGTGGATTTAACTTTCATTTAATGTTGACCATATTCCCAGATCTTGCCGAAACAATAAAAATTCATTTTCCCCATGGATGTGAAAAGGCAGGGTGCTGATGCACAACTCATGTGAGAACAATATGAAAGAAGTCAAATCTAACTATATGCAAAACGGGTGATAAGGAAGAATTTAATGGATAAAAATCAAAAGGTTTGAAACAATAAGCTATTCCAGAAAAAGAAGGGGGCACTGTCCATTCAAACAAAATCTATAAAGTTAAAATCCATTCATCACATTGGTGATCATAAAATTTTTTGTCATGTCTTATCTGAGTAAGCCTTACCTCTATCATCACCAAAACCCACTGGCTTTAGCCCAATCATTATTTGTGAAATTACAGAAGTTATGATAAGTATTTTCTTGCAATGTCTCCCCACGAAGGGAGGAAATAGAAGCTCAAATAGAAAAACCATCTACATTTTCTAAATCCGAAGACCACCAGAGTTGAACAATTCGTTTTCTTCCCATCATTCAAAGCAAAGAACTGTCACTTCATAAAATCATCTACAATGATAAGCAATTACGAAACTCAGCGTCAAATGATAACAAAAACAGTATGAGTTTCAAATTGGTATTACCAGTTCCCGTGAAAGGTATGAAATCCTCTACGGTGACTTCAACCCCCATTTCTTCGAAAACATCGACGGCTGCTCTTCTAGAAGGTTCCTCGCTATTGCAAAGTACTCCATCCATGTCAAACAAGACAGCTGAAACCTTGCCCCATTCTTTTCCAGAAAACTCTTGCGCTCTCTTCTCCTCTACCTTCACACAAGCTTTTACAGTCACTTTACATGGAAACTGTACATGGGTCGGCCGCCATCGAAGAGAATAGTTGAATAGCCAAATGGGTTTCCGCACTCTTAGCTTGTTTGAGAAGGAAAAGAGCTTGGGTGGGCATGGAAGAGGTGGAGTTGAGACACAGTTAATGGCCATTTACTCACCCTCCCTCCGCGGTTTGATACTGGAGTTCAAGTGCGGGGAATTGGAGTCTTGTTGGTTTGGTTATACTGAGGCTGAGCCACACTTGAACAGAAGGGCCAACTCGTTTGTCTGTAAGCTTACTTCATATCTTCATACTTAAGAGTTATCATTTGAGAGTTGTGTGGTTCAAATGGAAAATTGAAATTGTTCAGGTTTTCCTCTCGTTTGAATTTGTTCCCAGTTTATTCAGTGGCAGAGAAATGGATTTCTGGAGCCACTGAATAATGGTCGCATTATCGCATTATCTACTTCTTGCTGATGCTGATGCTGATGCTGATGCTGATGCTGATTCTGACGCTGACGTTCTTGAATAGAAATTTTTAAGCAAGTTAATTCTCTTCCGGACGTCCCCCGCTTTCATTTTCATTCCTATGCCATGGTCATGCTTTACCTAGAGTTGTCAAACCAAACTAATGAACACAACTAAGACCCATCGTACTTTTTTAAACAAATTAATTATTGAACTACGAAAAAAATTGTCTTCAACATCATTGTCATGTTTATTGTTAAATACTTTAACGACAAACTGTGGCGACTTGACGATGATCCGCAGCGGCTCGATAAGAAAGAGATTTCTTTGTTTCACCTAGCACGACAGTAAATCTTTGCAGATCAATAATTCTCTTAATTTTCAACGGTTTTGGATGCTTGAGGACTCGTTTTCCATTATCTTTTCGCGATGCACTGGTAGGAAACATCTGTTTTGTCATTCGGTGCTTATCAGAGCAAATTCGAACAATAAAACATGCAGAGCTTCACAGTTTTAAATTGTGTAAGGAAATTTGAAGGATTTAGAAGTGTTTTTAGGCCTCGAAAGTGGGACAAGCTACCTTGCCAGTGCATAGATCTTAAAAAGTTATGCAAAAAAAAATTCTTCCAAATCGGTCGACTGAAACAAAGTTATGGCCTTCCAAAGTTTTCGAGTAAAGGATCTCATTTTTTTCTTACCCAAATCTGCTTTGATATGCACCGAATGACAAAACAGATCTCTCCTACTTGTGCATCACGAAAAAATGATGAAAAATGAGTCCTCAAGCGTTCAAAACTGTAACATCCCAATTTGAAATTCCCCAAATTTACAGCAATTGTTCCAAAAATAGATGTAATCTTAATTTCACCCCCAAATCAGAAACCCTAAATTGGATTATTTCCAATTTCAGTACGCGGTGTTGGAAATATTAGAAAATTTTCCAAAAGAAATCAGACCTCATCCTAATAAATTTCCCCTAATCTAGCTCAATCAAGCCCTAAAAGAAATTGTTTCCCAAAATTCCTACACGTGATGGAGCCTAATCAAGAAATCACCTCCATTTCCATACTTGTCGTTGAATCTGGCCTCATGAATGGGCAGATTCATGACGTTCTTTCAAAAGGAAAAATGGTGAGACCTCCCCCTATAAATAGAGGGTCTCATCGGTGAAGAAAAGTCATACCAAAACTCAAAAAACTCTCAAGAGTCCTTAGAAGCTTACCTCTGCCGCGACAAAAATCCTTTCCCGAACAAACTCTCCGCCAACCAAACTCTCCATCGCGGCGACATCCCTACTGCGGCGACCGACGAACGACGAGAGAGAAGGGCTGTCTCATCCCAAAACAGAGAAAGGACTCTATGTCGGTGACTTTCGAAGGATAAAGAAGAAGGAGAAGTCGATTAATTGAAGGAACTAGCGAACCGAACCGGTCCAATTCAAGTGAATTGGACCGAACCTAGCCCAGTAAAACCGAACCGAACTAGTCCAATTTATGAAGCCGACCCGACACGACCCAAATCTGTCTTCAACTCAATTGAGGATTTTAACGGCTAATTATTCGAATATTTGGAAATACCGTAATCCCTTATTTTCTCAGAATCCAGGTAAGTAAAACACAAGGTTTTACAAAGTTTTGGCCCTATGCCCTACATCACAAGACGTATAGTATTTTTTTCATATTTATATTATTATTAAAGTTGTATATTTTATTATGACATGTATAGTTAGACATTGACACATGATATAAATAAGATAAAAATTATAGGTCATCTTGTATGCGTGTGAATTTGATGGAATTGACAGAAAAACTCTGAGATAGCTAATGAAAGCCTGAACGCATGAAACCTTGCGATAGTTAATGTCACGACCCACAAAAGACCCGAGACAGAACGGGAAACGATCCAACCCAAAAGTGACGGATCATCCGACCCATTTCACTTAAATTAATTATGCAGTAGCAGAAGAAGAAAAATTTATTTACTTAAATTAGGACCCAACATCCAGTGGGCATAACAGGTTCCAAAAGTGACATCAGATAGTAAGACAATATAATCCAAATAAAGAAGAAACCGTATAGAAGAAAATTAAACATTTAATGTTTACAGTCATCCAATTAAATAAATATATCTCACTAAAAGTCTCTCGAAATAAAACTAATAAAATGATAAAAAAATTTAACAACTGTGCTTGATCTATTCTTGACTTGACAACTGGAAGTCTAGTAAATAATTTCCTGAAAATTTTATTTAAGGGATGAGTTGACTAACTCAGTAGGGATTTAAAATTTTTAGAATTTTATTGAAGGATTTTTATGAAGCATGTATAACATTTAAAAATCACATTTTTATGTTATAAGCATTTAAAGAAATAAAGGCGATGCTCGGGGATTGCGAAAGCCAATTAACACCCTGATCAGATTTAGGGTTTTGCGCCCAAGGACAGGGCACATACAACTGTCCCATGACTCTAGTTGCACTTTAGGGATTAAAACTGTAACGACCCGAATTTCTACTTATTTTAAAACTCATTAAATTTCTAACTCAATTGACAACTTTAAGGAAAATATCATTTAAATATTTAAACTTTTAAATACAGGGTGCAATAATTCGAGTGTTACTAACTTTCTAAAACAATTTGTTAAATTTAAAGAAATTTAACCCTATTTAATTTTAAACTGCGGAAGCGTGAATTTTAAAATGTATTTAATTCAAATAGTAATGAAATCCAAATAAAACTTTAAATACCAGTCAACTAAACAAGAAAAGGTTAAATAAACATTCACAAACTACAATTGACGTTAAACCCTTTCTATTACTTGTCTTTCTTCCTTACTGGCATACCGTAACCTTACTACTGTTCTCTTTGTGTTTCCACTGGAATGGCCTCCTCATCAACTCCCGTCACGATTACTTCATTACCTACACCACAAGTAAGGATGTGAGCTTTTTGGGCTCAGTAAAGAATTGGGGAAAACAAAATGTAATGCCTCTCTTTTTAGTCCATTTGGAATGGAGCCAACCCAAACCAATTCTTTCGATTACGTTTTCTTTCTTTCTTTCTTTCCTTTCTTTCTTTCTTTACTCGTACATCGAGCTGGAGATTAGAAGACCCGTATGGGATGGTATAGTGGGTCGGACCTAACCTCCTATGGACGACTAGGTCCCGTTCTCGATATGGTAGGGGTATTTCCTAATTGTCAGACTAGGACCGCTACCTATCCGCCTCCTAACTCCCTTTTCTTTTCTTTCCTTTCCTTTGGTCTTTTCTTTATCATTTTACTCTCCCTTACTATGCTTGTGAGTACCAGCCCGAGGGGTACCCCCTACTTGATTTCTATTATATGAATGTATAAGTGCACCCTATTCATCTCACACATACAAGATTATCAACAAAACTACTTTGAAGAATTTACATTAAATTTAACATAATTTCGTATATAAGAATCATAAGGTATAAATGTTATAGCAACCTATCCACTGATACTTTAACACTAACTAACAGTAAGCATAATTGTCTAAGTACACAAAATAATTCATGATCACTAAATGATGATATTTAAGTATGCTAACATATCAACACTGATAAAGTAACTAACAAGCTGTTAATGAAATCATACTAATAACGAAGTTACACTATCAACCCCAAACCGACCAGTAAATGATTCATAAAGTTTTAGCAACACATAAAATAATGTAAGCATATTTCCTAACGAAACTAAATAATAGTAACAATTTTTGAAGGAAACGGAAAACACATTCTGAACCAAAAATGAATAAGTACATTTCCTAGTGGCGAGGTGGAGTAATGTGCATGCTTCTAAGATATCACTATAACAATGAATATTAATATCTAAATGGAACAATGATCATAGGTTTTGAATTCACAAAACAAAATACAAATGAACGAATATCATCATATTATAACAACGGAGAGTATAAAGCAATATTACTGCAACATTTAGGATGTGGCAAAATAATTTACACCTGTCCTTTAACCATCAAACATAGTAAAACGTACAACAAGGTTGAATAGCACTTATATGTTCTTTCCCATTAGTTCACAGCCACATATACGTAAAAAAAAGAATAACAGATTCATGCTTCTTACTTACTAACTCACAACAGCATATTTCACTAAATAACAAATTCATGCTCTTTAACGATTATATTATCAGATAGAATGGAAGCATAGTTCTACCATAAAGCAAATTCTGCCAACAGAACATAACTAGTGACTAGCAAAATAAGTAGCAAAATATCATACAAAACATCCCCTTTTTCTTTTTGAAAAATAATAAACATTGATGGGTTCTGAAACTTTTGGACAAGGAAACATTCTTGATAAACACAGTAATGAGATTAGTCAGCTACTCATACTATTGTAAACAATTACTTTCAATAATAGATGAAATAAATTGATAACATAGTAATGACACCTAGCTACAACATTTCCACTAAGAAATCTTCTAAATGGTTATCGCACAGAATATAGACATACTGGCATAACACTTCATGCTACAAGAAATTGACAATAATTGATAAAAGAAATTGCTAAACAAAATATGACATGAGGTTGTTATTATATGAAGCAGTGAGCAATTTTTAGGGATATAAATTTTACAAGGCATGTATTAATAAGTGGTAGTGATATTCGTACAGATTCCAAGTGTTTAATGAGTTTCTCAAGTGCATATAACAACAGTAACCAGGAACTGAACACAACAAAGAAATATGCATCTATAATTGTAACAATAATGGACAACATAACAGTAGAGAACCTGTATATCAACATGCTTTCCTATTGATAAGACTAAACACACTTTCAATCACTGAGAAAATATATGCTGGAAATATGAACATCTCTAGCATTTTTCAGATCAATTATAATGATACACACTATTGAGCTATACAGTAGACAGGACATCAATGGCAGCAGGTCACTATAGTTATTAATAATTTAGGGAGGAAAATCTACAAGTTGATGGCGAATGATCACTTATAATAACAACAGAATATATATATAGACAGTATCTTGCAATGAACTACATAAGCGAATTAAACACAAATATACAGGTAATACATCGTACATTAAAGAAATCACAAGGAGATATCTATATCACAGACCAATACAACAAGATTAACACTAACTCTTTGTTCATTTTAATTTCATATAACATTTATTAAACATTTCCTAGGCCTCATAAATCTTTCTCTACCAATCCTGGGTTAGCCAACTGAGAGAATTGCAATTTAAGGGACTCAAGTTACATTCAGACCTTTTAACTAAGCATAATTCACTCCTACCTACAAATGGGTATTTAAAGGAAATCAAACAATCGAAATTCTAAAGTATAATTGTTTAGAGAATCACAGTAGAATACCACATACGCACACACTCATTACTTGGGTGTAGGGCCTACGTGGCCAACCCAAATCCTTACCTAGGATGATGAAGACCGATTCGAGCAAACACTGATAGACTAACAACTCCACCCTTGCCTTCACTTCCCAGCTTCACACGGTCCCTTTCCTCTCATTCTTAGGCGATATTTAAAGAAGATAGTGGCTTACCGTTCAAATTCTGTGATGATCAATGAGGACAGAGCTTAGACCGAACATGGAGGAGGTGATCCCTTGAGAAGAGGATCGTATGCGGGCGGTTGTGATCGTGGCTACCCAACTCGGATCACACGTCCCTCAATTTCGCAGTCTCCTAAATTCGAAATTTTGAATTGAAATCAGCTGAACCGACCTATCGACTCTCACCCGACGACACGTTGGCACAACAACCGAACGACCCATCGTCAAGGCCACTGGCTGTTGCGGAATGTCGACGAATCGTCCCCGAAGTGTCCACGGAACCGAGCGGCTCACCGTCATAGACTTTGCACAGGACAGGGCCGCGAGATCTGGCCATTCGCCGACGCTCCAGCAAGAAATTCGTCGGTGCACAGACCTGGAACACCACACGTCGCTGCCAGCACCGTCGCCAGCCATTTCGCGTCACCGTCGAGCTCCCCGGCGTCGCTTCTCCATCGTTGGCCGAGCTCTCTTCTCTCTCTGCTTTCTTCGTTCGGGCATTCCCAGCAAAGGACAAGTAATGTCCTTTGTTGTTTATTTTTAAATTTAAATTTAAATTTTTTTTATATTATTTATTTATTTAATTCTTTTAGTTTAATTAAATATATCTATACATA
This sequence comes from Begonia loranthoides, assembly GCA_022433065.1. Taxonomy (NCBI): domain Eukaryota; kingdom Viridiplantae; phylum Streptophyta; class Magnoliopsida; order Cucurbitales; family Begoniaceae; genus Begonia; species Begonia loranthoides. The sequence continues at coordinate 15,324,432 of CM039485.1, forward strand.
TACATGATTTTATATATATATATATATATATATATATATATATATATTTATTTATAATCTTTAAATTGTATTTATTCTAAATTCAAGTATAAGATTCCTGATTACATCTAATTTTCAGTATGATGGTACACTTTCCAACTTAAATTTCATCCAAATTGACTCGTCTAGACACGAATTGAAATATTTTATTTATTTTAACTTGACTACATTGCGAAGCTAGAAAAACAGAAACGGGGTGTTACAAAAACCCAAGGACATTTCTAAAGAAATCCCCTTTTTAACAAATCTAATATTTGAAAATCAGTGATTTATTAGAATATAAATTGTTCAACTTCAAAAGAATTATTTAAAAATAACAATATGCAAAATGTAGTGCATAACAAAAATAATCCCTACCTCAAAGTGGGTTATTATGATCCAAGCTCAAATTGCTCAAAGTGTCCAAATTTTAGAGTCCATAACTTAATCCAATATTTGGGTACCTAAATTGAAATTAGGAAAAATTTTGTGAGTCAGCCTTAAATCCCAAAATTATTTAAAATAGGCCCAATAGAAGCCCACGTAGTGGCCTCCACATTAGACTCAATCCTTAAGTCCAATTAGAGGCACAAAGACCTTAATTAAATTTGGCCTCTAAAAATAAAGCTTAATCCAACCCATGAATTAAATTGCAGCCCACGGTCCAAACTGTGGGTCTACCTTGCTTCTACAGTGGAGAGATCTCCCTCTCCCTTCGACGCAGAGCAACCTTTATTCACAAAACCCATAAAAATTTCCATTTAGTGAATAATTCATAACTGGCCGATGCATTACATCGACGAAAACTTATACAAAATCTCATAATCCAGTTGCAACGAACGAAACTTGGTAGGAAATCTTAATCCAATTTACAGACCATTATCGATAACTAGAGACGATAATCAAAGTGAAAGTTTTGATTTTTCATACCTTCAGATTTACAACTTCCGAGCCTTAGAAAAATTTGTGAACTGCTTGAAGTCTCAAAAAATCAAAACAAGTTCCAAAACTTCAACCTTTTTGAACAATACAGCCGTTAGCATGGTTTTTGTGAAGTAGAAAAGAATGGATTGAGGAAAACAACTTGAGCTTACTTGTCACTGCATATAGATGAAATTAAATCTGTGTATTCTAAACTCGCCGGAGAAATATCACCTGAGATCCGAGATGCGTTTTCAGACCTAAAGGAAACGACACCCATTAACAGGGCACACCGAAAGGGGAATCAGATTTTTAAGCTTGAAGTCGGACTTACCAGGAAGATCGTTCAACCGAGAAGAAATCGCCGGACGAGAAATAGAAGATTTGAGGGATGGGGGATCGAATGGAGTTCATTCTCCTTCCTGAGCGTTGCTGATAAAGGGGAGTTTTTCCCCAGATTCTCGGCAACTCACCCCTGGAAAGGGGGTGTTTCAAAAAAAAAAAAACTGATTATTATTTTATTATTTTATTTTTTTAATGGGCCCACCAAACAGGCCAGATTTTACATTCTCTCCCCCTTAAGAAATTTCGTCCTCGAAATTTAGAATAATTTCAAGTGTACCATTGAACAAATGAGGGTATTTAGCCACCATGTCGGATTCCACTTCCCACGTAGCTTCTCTTTCACTATGGTTCGTCCATTGAACTCTAGAGGTATTTCACGACGACGAAGAACTCTAATTTCACGACCAATAATCCTTTCAGGTTCTTCCTCATAAGTAGTATCCTCTTGAATAGGCACTTCAGTGGAGGAGATCACATGTGAAGGATCAAAAACATATTTCCTCAACATTGAGACATGAAAAACATCATGAACATAGTTTAACTGCAGTGGCAAATGTAGACGATATGCCACTGGACCAACTCTATCCATGATTTGAAAAGGACCAATATACATTGGAGCCAATTTTCCTTTAACCCTAAAATGACTTATACCCCTTCTCGGCCTGACTTTCAAAAATACGTAATCTCCAGCTTCAAATTCAACTTCTCTTTGCAAAAAGTCTGCATAACTTTTCTGACGACTTTGAACAGTCTTCAGTCTTTCTTTAATTTCTTGAACCTTTTCAGTAGTCTCCAGAATCATCACAGTTCTAGGTTTAATACGATCTTCGGGCTCAACCCAACATATCAGTGATCGACATGGTCTCCCATATAAAGCTTCATAGGGTGAAACTCCAATACTTATCTGATAACTGTTATTATAAACAAACTCTACAAAAGGCAAATGATCATTCCAACTTTTCCTGAAATCCAGGATACAAGACCTCAACATGTCTTCGAGAATCTATATAGTACGTTCTGATTGTCCATCAATCTGAGGATGATGCGCAGTACTTAAACTGAGTTCGGTGCCCAATTCTTTCTGAAGAGCTCTCCAAAATTTTGAAGTAAATCTCGGATCTCTATCTGAAATAATATTGGAAAGAATGCCATATAGATGAACAATACTATTAATATACAAATTGCTTAACTCTGAAAGAGAATAATCCATACGAACAGGAATAAAATGTGCAGACTTCGTCAATCTATCCACGATCACCCAAACTGCGTCAAATTTCTCTGCTGTCCTAGGCAAACCAGTCACGAAGTCCATAGTAATCCTATCCCATTTCCACATTGGTATAGACAAAGGTTGTAACAACCCAGCTGATTTTTGATGTTCTGCCTTAATTTGTTGACAAATCAAACACCTCTTAACATATGAAGCCACGTCATGTTTCATTCCAACCCACCAATACTGACATTTCATATCTTGATACATCTTCGTACTGCCAGGATGAATGGAAAATCTAGATTTATGGCTCTCAGCTAAGACCACTTGCCTCAAATCCAAATCACTAGGACCAACAACTCGATTTTTGAAGAATAGAAATCCGTCAGAACTGATTTTCCAACCATCAAATTGTTAGCCTTTTTGTTAGGCTAAGTTTTATTTTGATGATGACTAAATTGTGTGTTAATTTAGTAAATCAATAAGTTGTATTTTAATTGCATGTTGCTTGGATTAATTGGTGGATAAATTGCATAACTTAATTGAGTAAATCAAATATGCAATATTTGTGGCACATGCTTAGGTTTGGATATAAACAACTTTATATGTTTTGGACATCATCAATAAGGGAGATTGTTTAGACTATGTGATCTAGATGATGTGAAATTTAATAAAGTGTAAAAGTTGTTTATACATTGATTTTTTATATATCATATTTATCGATTAAATTGAGAATACCCTTGATCAAGGGTATTGGAAATGTTTAACATGTTTCTCTAAGTCTATGCAGTGATATTGAAGACTTGTATGACTTAGAGGATGCGTCTTGTGGAAGATTGAAGTGCTATGTAATCATGCGGACGCGGATTGATAAAGTGCGGATGTCGCGGACGCCATTTCCAGTCATCCGTTTTGAATCTGCCATTTTGGAGATTCACGCGGACGCGTCACACGGACGAAGCGGACGCCATTTGGCATCCGCGTCCCTTCAGCGAAGTGGACGGTAGAAGAAGCTGAGGATGCCACGGATGCTAATCCGTGTCGTCCACTTTGAATCTGCCATTTCAGGTGTTCGTCGCGGACGGTTCATGCGGACGGTGCGGACGCGAATATTGGCGTCCGCTTTGAATCTGTCCAATTTTATTGAAGACGCGGACGATAGATGCGGACGCAGCAGACGATGAGAATGGCATCCGCAAATGCCCAGAATTGTGCAACGACTATTTTTCTCAATAGGCATTTTTGCAACAGTCGTGCGGATGATAGGTGCGGACGCTGAGGTCGTCCGGAAGTAGCAGTGGCAGTGTGTATAAATAGAGGAACACTCCAAGCTCTCAATAACGAACCAAGGATTCTAAAGCGAAGCTCTGCCGATTTTCATACGCGATAAAATCTTTGTGAGCTTTCAATATTGCTGTATATCCAATTCTCCCTATTCCGAACTTGAGAGTTATATTTTGGGAGAATTCGGATTAGATAGATTTGAGAGTAAATCTCCGAATTATTATTGTGCTTGATTGTAAAGGGTGATTCCCTAAGAATTCATCATTGGGTGATGCCCCGCAATAGTCAATTTAGGGTGACTACTCGTAAGAGTCTAAGGTTGACAACCTAAGAATTAGTCAAGGGTGACGCCCCGTCTAATAGTCAATTTGTAAACGGTTTTATTGGCACCCGCAAGCCAATTACTTAGTGTATCTCCAAGTGCAACTTGGAGAGCGGAGTAGGCTAGTTTGCCGAACCCCGTAAACAAATATTGTGTGCATTTCTCTAACCCTTACTCTTTATATTATTGCATATATTTGTTATCGATATCTTAATAATATGCATTAAATCATTTAGGGTAATTAGAGATTAAAATATCGCATGAAAAAGTTAAAACGCTATATTCACCCCCCTCTATAGGCGTATATCGATCCTACAATTGGTATCAGAGCGGGTATTTAAATTTTTGTGTGATATTTTGTGCACATTGTAATATTTGTTAAGTTGCATTTATTGAAAATTTTATATATATTTGCATATTATGGATTTCAGTATGTGTGAGTTAGGACAATGCACATCTACACACCTCCACACTTTGATGATTATGATTATTTGACTTGGAAGTGTAGAATAAAAGTGTTTATACAATCTATTGATTTCTTTTTATGGAAAATCATTGAAAAGGGAATAACTCTTCCTAGACCAAATTGTGAATTCAATGATTTAGATAAACGAAATTGGAATTTAAATGCCAAAGCAATGAATATTTTGTATAGTGCCTTAAGTCAAAATGAATTTGATAAAGTCAAATCTTGTGTTAGTGCGTATGATATTTGGAAATCTCTTGAGCTAACACATGTAGGCACAATTCAATGGCTTGAAAATAAAGAAAGTTCGTTCTCCGAAAAAGAGGAGAAAGTGGCCAATACATGCTTCATGGCCAATAAAGAAATAGAGGTAACAAACTCTTCTAGCAATTCAAATTCTAGTAGTGATGATAATGGTGATTTTGTAAATGAATTGCCAGAAAGTTTGGATGCATTAAAAGGTAAAAATAAATCATTGCAAAAGAAAAATGATAATTTGATCAAAAAGTATACTATTTTGAATAAATCTCTTGATGATCAAATTATAGAATTAAAAAACGTGATTGATAGTTCTAATGCTTCTTTTAAATCTCTTGAACATGATTGTAATAATTTGAATTATTGAATGATAAATTGATTGGTACTATCAAATCACATGAAAATGAAATTGATTTATTAAATTGTAAAAATTGTGATTTGATTAGTATTAATGAATGTCATAAACATGATATTTGTGATTTGAACATTAGAAATGATAGTTTGAATATTTTGATCAAATCACATGAAAAGGAAATTGAATCATGAATGTTAAAAATTGTGATTTGATTGCTACTATCAAATGTCTTTAACATGATTGTGGTGATTTGAAAAATAGAAATGATAAATTGAATATTTCCATTAAATCATGTGAAAATGAGATTAGATCATTGAATGTCAAATCTAAATGTACTAGTGATGCTAATGCTCAAATTAAATCTCTTGAAATTGATGTTTGTGAATTAAAGGCCAAAAATGATGATTTGAACTCTACAGTACTTAAATTCACAAATGGGAGCAAAAATTTAAATATGCTCTTGAATTCACAAAGAGTCACTTTTGATCAAACCGGTATTGGATATGAACCCTTTGCAAAGAAAAAAGAATTACACAAATCTATTTGTTAGTTCATCTATTTGTAATTCTTGCAATTGTGTAGGACACAAATCATTTTGTTATCCATTGAAATTGAATACTAAATTAAAATCAAATTTTGAATCTAAATTTGTTTGTCCTTCAAAATTGAATGTAAATTCTAAATATGTGTGAGTTCCTAAAGGAACCAAACTTATAACCAATGGACCCAAAATGGTATGGGTACCAAAAATTGCAAAATGATTTTTGGTTGTAGGTTGGAGGCTCTCCCAAGAGGCATAAAAGGATAATGGGTACTTGGATATCCAATACTAAAGGAGAGAAGCTTCGAAGAATGCCTCCAATGCTTCAAAAATGAAAATAAATATCTTAGAGGTACACAAGTTTTTTTTTGTTATAATTGAATTTATATGTGGAATTTGATTCGGATTAATATTAGATTTTGATTGATTAGAATGAATTATATTATCGATTGATTCAATCTCTATTTTTTTTGGGATTAAAGCATAGATTGATTCAATTATATTGTTCTCTTCTTTATTGGGATTGAAATTGATTTATCTTGACTTTAATTCTTGATTTGGAGATAAGAAGATCAAACTTCTAATTGAATTATCTTGTGCTATTTCTAGGTTGAAATTTACCTTATTAATTCCATGTGTATTTTGATGATGTAGTTTCAACAATTGGATTTTAAATTGCATATCTTTGAAAAAGTGTTGGATGTTTAATTTTGTTATTTTGAGTCTATTTCTTCCTTGAGTTAGACTTGGATATGAAATAGGGGGAGAAAATAGAATAGCTAAGAATAGTTTTTAGGTTACAATTTTTGTTTAGGATTTAGTTTGAGAACATCGACTTGCTTTGCAACGTTGATTTCAATTATAGTTGATGATAGGATATGCTTTAGCTGAGCAGCACTCTGCTGATTCTCTCCCATTTTCAAATTGATTAATACAAGGGGGAAGAATGCCAATAGTGTCCTTAATCTTAAAATTGTTACTCATCTATTAAATTTATTTTTCTTTGGCAATTCGTTGTGTGTAAGTGAATTTGAATTTAACTTGGTTCGATCTTTGTAGATAATTCATCTTCAACATCTTCTAAATAATCAACTTTACATTTCTAGTGTGTTGGAGGAATACACTCAATGATAGGATCAATTTTGTTCATTCCATTTTTCTTGGGTTTCCCGGATTCCATAGTGCGGACGCAAAAAATGGCATCCTCACCGTCCGCATGTTCGAATTTTTAAAACTGTTTCATTTCTGGTGTGTTGCGGACGAGCCGGACGCCAATAAATTCCGTCCACTGCGTCCGCAAATGCATTTTAAAACATACAGGGGTCTTCTGAAACCCTAACTTTTGCGTCTTCCTCTAGGCTGCTCGACTCCCCGCGACCTCTGACGCCTCTCTATCACTCATTTCGGTATTTCTCTCATATTTTCAACTCCCATTGCCATTGTTTATCAATTTATCATCCTTTGTTCTTGTTTGTCTAGAGTTTCTTAGGGTTTTTCATTGAATTCTCTTTTAATTTCATAATGCCGAGTCGTACTCCTAGAAAACGCACCTCTCTTCAAACTTCCAAAAATACTCAAGTTTATAGGTCTAGATTATTCATTAATGACGTATGTAAGAAACGTTATGATGATGATTTCAAAAAGCGTTCATTGATTCCTTCTAGGCAAATCGATTTTCAGCGTTTATCTAGTCTTGATTTAGTGGATACGTATACCTATATGGGTTTACGTAAGTTATTTTCTCTCGATGGTCCATTTGTTGAGAAGACAATACGCATGTTTTATGCAAATTTGTCATACACTGACCGTCCTTTAGTTGTTAAGAGCTATCTTTATGGGCGAGAGATTGAGATCACTCCTCATCTCCTAAATCTGTTCCTTGAGTGTCCCCAAGGTCTGTTGTCGGAGGGATATTACAATGCTCACACTGCTCCTTCTTTTCACAATAAGGAAGAGGGCGATATTCTATTGCGTCAAATCCTTCGTGATCCGATTAATGATTATCACGTTAAGCCCAAGATGAAACAACTCAACATTAAGGCACGTGTTATTCATCATTCCCTTCAGTACAATGTTCTTCCTCGTGCTGGTCACCGAGATCATGTTAGCTACATGGATCTCTATGTTCTTCAGCGTATGTATTCTAACACTCCTTTCAATTTAGGATATATCATTGCTGCTCAATTGGCTGACATGGCTGATACTGTCTCGTGTTCACTTCCATTCAATTTACTTCTTATGAACTTGTTTAAAGAGATGGACATTCCTATTCCCTCATCCTCCAAATTTCGTGAACTTCGCCGGTCCGACATTTATTCTCCACAAACCTTAGGACGGATGGGAATCATTCGGGCTCCTAATGGTGAGTGGATTGCCCGTCAAGATAATGTTCCGGTTCTTGATTCTCCTCCTCCACGGCCTTTGGAACCGCATCTTGCTCTTCCTTCTATCGAGTCTGGTCCGTCATCCTATCATGAGGCTGGTCCATCATTCCGCACCGAGGCTGGTACTTCTACGTTTAGCACTCCATACGCCTCCCGTTCTGATTTTGCACGCCTTGAAGAGTATATGCTTCAGATGATGAATCGCTTTGATTCTATGGATCGTCGCTTTGATTCTATGGGTAGTTGCCTTGATTCTATGGAGAAGCATTTGGATGACATTTCATGTAGCCTCTGGTCCACTGGCATTCCTTCTCCGGTTGCTCCTCCCGCTGCTCCTGCGTCTCCGGTTGCTACACCTCCGATTGACTTAGACGATGAGGACTTACCGGATGCCTAGATTAGGATTTTATGCTGAATTAAGTATTTTGTTATTTGATTAGGAATGTACAAACACTTTGGTTGTAGTGTTCCCCTTGACTTTGTTATGTACTTGCATTGTTTCTTGAATCTTATGAATGAAATGCTTAGATTTATGTAAGTTGTTGAAATTTCTGAATGTTCTGGATTGTTTTGAGTCGATAAATTGTGTTCACAGATTAATTTTTGGCATTAAGGGGGAGCTTATAAATAAACAAAACCATGCAAAAAAAATTTTTAAATCTATATTTTGTTAATTACCCTTTTGACTTTAACTTGATGAAGGGGGAGATAATTATTTTAAGAAAATTAATTTGTTTGTTACTCTTGGATCTCATTTCTTCAATTGATATCTTCAATTTCTTTATGCTTTGAAATCTTAAATTGGTATCACTTGTTAGAATTTGAACATGTGTTTACAATTCTTGAACTTAAATGGATTCTAGTTCCTACATTTGATTTCTAATTTCTTGAATCTCATTCTTTTTGGTGTCTATTGTTTGGACTTAAATGCATAATTCCCTCAAATAAGATTCTTTGCGTATTGACAAAAAGGGGGACAATGTTCCTAGAATCGATGTTATTTGAATGTGGTTGATTTCAATTATGTATACTATATTTAGCCACTCATTGAGAATACTTTTGTTAGAAATCTTTGTAATTGTGGTTTTTTACAATTGGTATCTTTCTTTTAACCACAAATTGACATTGAATGTATATTTCCCTCCATGGTTTGCTTCTTGGTTAGATTCATTGATTAAGGGGGAGAAATCTGTTTTCAAGAGAATTATTTGTTGACATTATCTTTGGATTCTAATGCTAATTCCCTCAATGGTTTAATTATTGGATAGATTACTTGAAAAAGGGGGAGAATTTATTTTGTTAATCTTATTTTCATAACATTTCTTGATTGCGTTTGGGCTCCCCTCCCCTAGAATTACTTTTTGATTATGACAAAAAGGGGGAGAATGGTGTATGAATAGTATATATATTTTTAGGGGGAGTTGAATAGCATGAAATAGCATGTTGCATGGATTATATTGTTCGATAAATTGCATAACTTATTTAGAGAAATCAAATATGCAATAGTTTTATGCAAATGCTTAGTTTTAGGGTAAACAACTTATTGGATTTTGCCATCATCAAAAAAGGGGAGATTGTTAGCCTTTTTGTTAGGCTAAGTTTTATTTTGATGATGACTAAATTGTGTGTTAATTTAGTAAATCAATAAGTTGTATTTTAATTGCAGTTGCTTGGATTAATTGGTGGATAAATTGCATAACTTAATTGAGTAAATCAAATATGCAATATTTGTGGCACATGCTTAGGTTTGGATATAAACAACTTTATATGTTTTGGACATCATCAATAAGGGAGATTGTTTAGACTATGTGATCTAGATGATGTGAAATTTAATAAAGTGTAAAAGTTGTTTATACATTGATTTTTTATATATCATATTTATCGATTAAATTGAGAATACCCTTGATCAAGGGTATTGGAAATGTTTAACATGTTTCTCTAAGTCTATGCAGTGATATTGAAGACTTGTATGACTTAGAGGATGCGTCTTGTGGAAGATTGAAGTGCTATGTAATCATGCGGACGCGGATTGATAAAGTGCGGATGTCGCGGACGCCATTTCCAGTCGACCGTTTTGAATCTGCCATTTTGGAGATTCACGCGGATGCGTCACACGGACAAAGCAGACGCCATTTGGCGTCCGCGTCCCTTCAGCGAAGCGGACGAGAGAAGAAGCTGAGGACGCCACGGATGCTAATCCGTGTCGTCCACTTTGAATCTGCCATTTCAGGTGTTCATTGCGGACGGTTCATGCGGACGGTGCAGACGCGAATATTGGTGTCCGCTTTGAATCTGTCCAATTTTATTGAAGACGCGGACGATAGATGCGGACGCAGCGGATGATGAGAATGGCGTCCGCAAATGCCCAGAATTGTGCAACGGCTATTTTTCTCAACAGGCATTTTTGCAATGGTCGTGCGGACGATAGGTGCGGACGCTGAGGTCGTCTGGAAGTAGCAGTGGCAGTGTGTATAAATAGAGGAACACTCCAAGCTCTCGATAACGAACCAAGGATTCTAAAGCGAAGCTCTGCCGATTTTCATACGCGATAAAATCTGTGAGCTTTCAATATTGCTGTATATCCAATTCTCCCTATTCCAAACTTGAGAGTTATATTTTGGGAGAATTCGGATTAGATAGATTTGAGAGTAAATCTCTGAATTATTATTGTGCTTGATTGTAAAGGGTGATTCCCTAAGAATTCATCATTGGGTGATGCCCCGCAATAGTCAATTTAGGGTGACGACTCGTAAGAGTCTAAGGTTAATGACCTAAGAATTAGTCAAGGGTGACGCCCCGTCTAATAGTCAATTTGTAAACGGTTTTATTGGCACCCGCAAGCCAATTACTTAGTGTATCTCCAAGTGCAACTTGGAGCGCGGACGTAGGCTAGTTTGCCGAACCGCGTAAACAAATATTGTGTGCATTTCTCTAACCCTTACTCTTTATATTATTGCATATATTTGTTATCGATATCTTAATAATATGCATTAAATCACTTAGGGTAATTAGAGATTAAAATATCGCACGAAAAAGTTAAAACGCTATATTCACCCCCTGTCACACCCCTAATTTTTCGCCGTGCGGAATAGGGCGAATAGGTGTGCGGCGCCATAGTCCCACTACGACCAGCCTCTCTCCGAATATTCTCGGATGTCGCCTCCTCTCGTTGAACACAAACTCTTTACGGGAGCCAGACCCCCAACCCTTTCTTTCGATTCCAAACCAAAGAAACTAGGAACAATTCTCGCCACTCGGAACACCACAACTCTCTCAAGGATGACTAATCACTCAATGATTATCAATGCCTTGGTTGGTGCCTCAAGGGTCTTATTTATAGGCAATAAGCAATCCTAATTCAACTAGAACTAGGAATCCTAAGGCTAGTAGGATTTGTAGCTCCAATCCAGTGTGTGCTAGTCCATGCTAGTAGCTCCAATCTAGTGTGTGCTAGTCCATGCTAGTAGCTCCAATCTAGTGTGTGCTAGTCCATCATAGCGCACTGTCGGCCCAGTTGGCGCGCTGCTGGCCCAGCCCAATCGCGCTGCTGTCTTCTCCTCTGCGGCGCACGCGCTGCCGACGTCTACTCCTGCCTGATGCGCGCCCCGCACGCAGCTTGTTTGCATAGTGCACCCAGCGCACTGTTGTGAGGCTTCCCAGAAGCCTCCTTTCGTGCGCTGCGCCCGTTTACGCCTTGTGAGAAAGGGGGTGTGACAATTCTCCCCCACTAGATGAAGTCGAAGGCCTCGTCGACGCCCAATCTAAGTAAGCCGTCACCTCGTCTTCAAATTGCCACAAGTCTTTATCATTCTCCCACGTTGCCTCATCTTCATCCTCCCATAGAACTAAGAATTGCGTGCGCCTATTCTTTGAACTTTCTCCCATGCTTCGATGATCAAGGATCTTGGAAATCTTCTTTTGAAATTCCACTCGCACCCCAGGTGGAGCCTTCAATCTCTGAACTCTATCTCCTTCGTGATAGGGCTTTAAGAAACTTACATGGAATGTAGGATGCAATTTGAGTCTGTCGGGAAGTTGCAATCGGTAGGCCACCGACCCAACTTTTTTGATAACCGTGAATGGTCCATCATACTTGGGAAGAAGTCCCTTGTGATATCTCCGAGATGTCACCTTCTTCCATATCTGAGGCGTGAGTTTGAGTAGGACCCGGTCCCCCTCCTTGAACTCTAGTGGTCTTCTCCCCTTATCTGCATACTTTTTCATCGGTCGTTGGGCCTTGCCCAAACTTTCTTTGGCTTGTTCTAACAGTTCTGTCCGGTCTCGTCCGTACCTGTAGGCTGCTGGACAGGGGCCCTGCTCCTTCCTGCGTGCAATTTCGGCTGGAGTCGCCGGCTGAAATCCCAAAGTAAGCTCCGCAGGACTCATTCCCGTGGTCGATGTCCGATGAATGTTGTATGAAAATTGAGCTGCATCCAATAGATCCACCCAATTTCTCTGGCTCGCTGATACAAAGTGCCTCAAATACTCTTCCAATAATGCATTGAGCCGCTCAGTTTGCCCGTCTGTCTGGGGATGGTTTGCCGTGGAGAACTTTAGCTTGGTGCCCATTAAGTTGAACAATATAGTCTAGAACTTCCCTGTGAACCTCGAGTCTCGATCACTCACAATATCTTTCGGCAACCCAAATGTTTTAACCACGAACCTCATGAAGTAATCCGCCGCCTCTTGCGCGGTGCATGTCTTTGGTACGCCCATGAACACAGCGTACTTTGTCAAGCGATCTACCACCACCATGATAGATCCTTTCCCCTCCACCGTTGGCATCCCGGTGATGAAATCCATCGAGACCGACTCCCATGGCTTGCTTGGAATTGGGAGTGGTTGAAGTAGCCCTGCTTCTTTTTTCCTCTCCGTCTTGTCCACCTGACAAGTTAGACATGTCTTCACATAGAGCTCAATGTCTTCTCCCATCTTCGGCCAGATGTAGTCTCGTGATAATAAAGCGAGCATCCTCTCGACGCCTGGGTGTCCCGCCCAGCGGGTGTCATGTGTCTCTTTCAGGAGAAGTTGGCGGACCCCGCCCCAACTAGGCACTAGAACTCTGTCACCACGTGCTTTCAATAAGCCGTCTTCTAGCCAATATCGCCTCACCGACCCATCCTGTACCTGCTTCGCAAGTCGCAAGTACGCGACATCTTCTGTAGATGCTGCCTTGATCTTCTCTAGAAGATCCGAGCGAACCTTCGTTATCGCTGCTATGCGTTCCGCATGCTCCCTGCGGCTAAGTGCATCTGCCACTCTATTCTCGGCCCCTGGTTTATGTAACCAAGTGAAGTCAAACTCTGCCAAGAACTCCTGCCATCGCGCCTGCTTTGGTGAGAGATTCTTTTGTGTCTTGAAATAGGTATTGGCCACATTGTCTGTGACCACGGTGAACTGTGTGCCCAATAGATAGTGTCTCCAAGTTACCAAGCAATGTATAACCGCCACCATCTCTTTCTCATGTGCTGAATAGCGCTCCTCGGCTCCCTTTAGTTTCCGGCTCTCATAGGCGACCGGATGTCCATCTTGAACCAAGACTCCGCCCACTGCGCGCTCTGACGCATCTGTATGCACCTCGAATGGCAAAGTAAAATCTGGAAGCCTCAACACTGGCTCCGTTGTCACCGCCCTCTTCACCTGCTCAAATGCCTCTTGACATGCGTCCGTCCATGCCCATGGTTTATCTTTCCTCAACAAATCGGTCAAGGGATTCACCAGTCTCGAGTAGTCTGCAATAAACCTCCGATAATAGTTGGCTAAGCCAAGGAAAGACCTTAGCTCGGTTACCTTTGTTGGCGTGATCCATCCGTCGATCGCCCGTACCTTAGCACCATCCATGCGAATCTCTCCCTTTCGGATGTAGTGGCCTAAGAAGTTGATTTCTGTTGCCCCAAACTCGCACTTTTCCCGTTTCACAAATAAAGAATGCTCCCTGAGCTTCTTCAGAACTGTCTCCAAGTGATGTAAGTGCTCCTCCAAGGACTCGCTGTAGATGACAATATCGTCCAGATAGACCACCACGAAGCTATCCAAGAACTCATAGAGCACGTCGTTCATAAGATTGCAAAAAGTAGCCGGTGCGTTGGTTAGCCCAAACGGCATAACCAAAAACTCATATGAACCATATCTTGACACCATTGCCGTCTTGGCCTCGTCACCCTCGGCTATCCTCACCTGCCAATACCCCGATCTCAAGTCCAACTTGGTGAAGTATGACGCCTTTGCCAATCTGTCAAATAGATCACTGGCATTTGGAATAGGATACTTGTTCTTGATGGTGATTTTGTTCAATGCCACGTAGTCAACGCACATGCGCAGTGCGCCATCTTTCTTCCTCTGAAAAAGCACCGGTGCCCCATAAGGAGCCTTGGACGGTTGGATGTAACCAGATTCCAACAACTCGTCCAGCTGTCGTCGCAACTCCGCCAACTCTGATGGAGCCATGCGATAGGGAGCCTGTGCAGGCGGCACTGGGCCCGGCTCCAACTCAATGTGATGATCGATAGCGCGCCTTGGTGGCAACACTTTCGGTAGCTCCGCTGGCATCACATCACAATATCTCTCCAACACTGCGCGTACCTCTGATGATATCTCCCCCACTTGGTCCTGCTTGACCTCGCGTAGTGTCGCCAAGAAGGTTGTCTCCCCCTTCCGAACTCCCGTCTTCAACTGTAGGGATGATTGCATCACGCTTTTGCCTCGGTTCTCACTCTTGACCGTGCAAGGTGTTGTCTCGTCTTGGATAAGAATCATTCCAAGATGTGGCAGTACCGTCGCCTTTGCTAGTCTGAAAAACTCCAAGCCCAATATAAGATCAAAGTCGTCCAATGGCACAATCATCATCGGGCATGATTGCTGCCACTCGCCTACTCTCAGCAGGGGTGTCGCCGTGCCCTTGATGGGCTGGGCGTCTGAATTGAATGCTTTAATCAAGCTCGTGCTCTTGGTCACTTCCAAGCCGAGCTCTCCCGCCTTCCGCTGCGAGATAAAGTTGTTGGTCGCGCCGGTGTCCAACATCGAACGCACCTTCTTTCCGTTGACCTGCACCTCGACGAACATTAGGCCCTTCTGCATTGGCGGTGTTTGGCCAGACGCCGCTGTTGCTTGTCCGCTTGTCGTCGCTTTTTGACTGCTTGTCAGGGCATTCACTAGTTGAATGGGGTTCATCCGAGCTTTCTCCTCTCCTTCGGAGTTCTCTTCCTGGACCCTTAGGGTAGATGCTGCCGCCTTAGTAGGACAATCCCGAGCATAATGTGGCCCACTGCATATAAAGCAACCCTGGTTCTTCTTGCGTTGGGGTTGATCAGATCCCTTGCCTTTAGATCCCTCGGTCCTTTTACCTTTGTCGTGCCCACCTTGTTTACCTTGCTTGTCGTCTCTTCCCTTTTTCTTCTCAGAAGTAGGGGCGGTCCTGAAGTCCACCAAACCCTCGGCAATTGCAATTGCCGATGACACATCCTTCACACCATGCCGTCGCAGCTCTGTTTGTGCCCATGGTTGAAGTCTAGCCATAAAGTTGAATAATTTATCACTCTCGTGCATGTCTCGGATATCAAGCAATAAGGAACTGTATTCTCGAACATAGTCACGAACCGACCCTGTCTGTCGCAACTTCCTTAGTGCTTCCTTTGCCGTCCACTCGGCGTTGAGCGGTAAAAATCGCTCTTTTAGTTCTCGCTTGAGAACTTCGCAACTAATGATCTTTGGCTCCTTGTCAAGACGTTGTCTCCACCATAGCTTTGCGTCTCCAGCAAGATACATGCTAAAAATCATAACTTTGTTGCTTTCCTCGATTCCGGCCGCTTGGAAATATTGTTCTATGTCGAATAGAAAATTCTCCAACTCCTTTGCGTTCCGATTGCCATTGTAGGGCTTCGGTTCCAGAATTTTAAATTGCGTAGCCGTTGCGCCAAGCCTCTTTGCCGCGCCACCTGCTGCCGCTACCGTTGCGCTTACCTGCGCTACCTCCCTATTAACCCGTGCGAGCCCCTCTCGTGTGAGTTGTTCTGCCGCCGCTAGATCTTCGCTTACCGAAGCTTTGAGGACGTCGATTTCCATCTTTAGGGAGATAATTTGGAGTCGTAGGGACTCCTCATCGCTTGCTTCACGTACCCCCGTGAACTCCTCTAATCGAGAAAGCCTTGCAAGCACCTCGACCATCGCCATTCTCCTCGTGAATTGATCGAAAAACCTCTTGAGTAGTAGATCTTGGGTGTAAAAGAGAAAAAGGAGCAACCTTTACTCGAACTCTTGCTCGAACTCTTGCTCTGATACCAACTGTCACACCCCTAATTTTTCGCCGTGCGGAATAGGGCGAATAGGTGTGCGGCGCCGTAGTCCCACTACGACCAGCCTCTCTCCGAATATTCTCGGATGTCGCCTCCTCTCGTTGAACACAAACTCTTTACGGGAGCCCGGCCCCCAACTCTTTCTTTCGATTCCAAACCAAAGAAACTAGGAACAATTCTCGCCACTCGGAACACCACAACTCTCTCAAGGATGACTAATCACTCAATGATTATCAATGCATTGGTTGGTGCCTCAAGGGTCTTATTTATAGGCAATAAGCAATCTTAATTCAACTAGAACTAGGAATCCTAAGGCTAGTAGGATTTGTAGCTCCAATCCAGTGTGTGCTAGTCCATGCTAGTAGCTCCAATCCAGTGTGTGCTAGTCCATGCTAGTAGCTCCAATCTAGTGTGTGCTAGTCCATGATAGCGCACTGTCGGCCCAGTTGGCGCGCTGCTGGCCCAGCCCAATCGCGTTGCTGTCTTCTCCTCTGCGGCGCACGCGCTGCCGACGTCTACTCCTGCCTGATGCGCGCCCCGCACGCAGCTTGTTTGCATAGTGCACCCAGCACACTGTTGTGAGGCTTCCCAGAAGCCTCCTTTCGTGCGCTGCGCCCGTTTACACCTTGTGAGAAAGGGGGTGTGACACCCCCCCTCTATAGGCGTATATCGATCCTACACAAATTGTTCACCAGCTTGAATTTTCTCAAATCTCTTTTTTAATTCTTCATCAAATTTCTGCAAGTCTTTCACACGCTGCAAGAGTGTAGGGGTTGCAATTAAATTAAAAACTTGAACTGAATGATCATCCTCTCAGAAATGTAACTCATAATCTCCAATGACTAAATATCTCTTCCAATCCTCTAAAACAAGACAAGAAAGGGATCCTTAAGGATAACGGCTTAAGGCATCCGCTACAGCGTTGGCTTTACTAGGATGATACTGTAAAGTGAAATCATAGTCCTCCATATATTCAACCCAACGACGTTGTCGGATATTCAAATCACGCTGTGAGAAAAGGTATTTCAAACTTTTGTGATCCAAAAATATCTCGAATCTAGCACCATACAAGTAGATCCGCCAAATCTTTAGAGCGAATATAATAGCTGCAAGCTCCAGGTCGTGTGTAGGGTAGTTTCGCTCTTGCATCTTTAACTGTCGAGATGCATAAGCTATGACTTTATCATGTTGCATCAGAACACAACCCAAACCAACCCCTGAGGCATCAGTAAAAACTGCATAAGGTAAAGTCTTGTCAGGTACTGCCAAAACTGGAGCAGTAGTCAATCTTCGCTTGAGTTCATCAAAAGCTGCTTGACATTTCTCACTCCAGATAAACTTCACATCTTTTCTGGTCAACTGTGTTAGCGTCATAGCAACAGAAGAAAAGTTCTGTACGAACCGTCGATAATAGCCAGCCAAACCCAAGAAGCTGCGTACACCTGTAACATTTCTTGGCGGCTTCCCATCTAACACTGCTTCAATCTTAGCTGGATCAACTGAAATGCCATTCTGGGAAACAACATGACCTAAAAATTTTACTTCAGTCATCCAAAAATTGCATTTTTCACGCTTAGCATATAACTGATGTTCCCTCAATGTCTGTAGAACAACCCTCAGATGTTCCATATGCTCATCTCAAGTCTTAGAATAAATCAAAATGTCATCGATGAATACAACAATGAATTGGTCGAGATATGGCCGGAAGACTCTATTCATAAGATCCATAAAAGCAGTTGGTGCATTAGTTAACCCAAATGGAAGCACCAAAAATTCAAAATGTCCATAACGTGTGCGAAAAGCAGTCTTTGGAATATCTTCTTCACGCACCCTCAATTGGTGATAACTAGATCTCATATCAATCTTCGAGAAATACATGGATCCTCCAAGCTGATCAAATAAATCATCAATTCTCGGCAATGGATACCTGTTCTTGACTGTTACATGATTCAATTTGTGAAAGTCAATACATAATCAAAGCGAACCATCCTGCTTCTTTGCAAATAAGACTGATGCACCATACAGCGAAATACTATTTCGAATGAACCCTTTTTGTAGCAAATCATTTAACTGGGTTCTCAATTCGTTTAGTTCAGCAGGAGCCATGCGATACGGAGCAATCAAAATTGGAGTGGTACCGAGCATCAAATCAATGCAAAAATCAATCTCGCGGTCGGGTGGCAACCCAGGCAGATCCTCTGGAAAAACATCAGGATAATCACAAACTACTGACAACTTGAAACCCTGCCTGACCGTAATAAGGTCACCGCTGATGGCAAAAATACTCCCGTAAGGCTCCAATCTCCTCCGACCACCCAAACAGGCTCGTAAAACAGGGTCAACAGGAAGCATACGAGTATTACATGGATGCACCAAGACTTTTCCATTTTCCAATGACAGTGATATATTCCTTCGATAACAATCAATCTTTGCTTTATACAAACTTAACCAATCTGTACCTAGGATCACATCAACTGATCCTTAGGTAGAACTATCAGGTCAACCGATAGTTCTTGCCCATCAATAATAAGGGCAGCAGATCGGACAACAAGGTATACTTTATATCTTTTATTCAGGGGACTACTCAATATAAGGGGATTATCTAGTTCCTCCATAGTCATATTCAAAACATGAACAAGCGATGTAGAAATAAATGAATGCGTAGCGCTAGTATAAAAAAGAACATGCACCATAGTGTTAAACAAAGAAA
The DNA here is from genome assembly GCA_022433065.1 of Begonia loranthoides. Taxonomy (NCBI): domain Eukaryota; kingdom Viridiplantae; phylum Streptophyta; class Magnoliopsida; order Cucurbitales; family Begoniaceae; genus Begonia; species Begonia loranthoides. The sequence continues at coordinate 15,343,537 of CM039485.1, forward strand.
GTGTACCATCAATGACGCCCTGACCAAACTGATCAATAGCTTCAGCTCTAGAAACTGCATAAGCTTGGCTAGACATCTTCTCCTTACCTTTCTTGTTTCCGCCAAATCCACCCCTTGATGCATGAGGAGTGGTGCCAGCCATCACATTAGAAGATCCCGTAGGTGTAGTATTAGCTGCATAACTCTGCTGATGTCCAGAAGACCTTTGAAAATTAGTACCAGTGGGTTGATACTGCTGCTGAAACGGAGGTCAATAACCGACTGGTTGTGGGGAAGCAAAACTCTGTGATCTAGAAAAACTGCGCTAACTCTGACCAGAAAATCCCTTACCAGTTCCAAAATCAGGTCTAACAAATGCTGACTGAGCAGGCGCCTAATTAGTCTGAGAAGATTTCAGGGCAATTCTTCCTCAAATGACCCGGCTGGTTACAAGTATGACATACATAAAGGCCTGAGCGTCCACTAGTAGAATAAGGAGTGCCACTAGACTGACCACCAGCTCCACTCTGAAGGTGTTCACCTTTGTTTTGATTCTTCTTCTGATCTTTCTTGTTTATCTTTCCCCCAACTTGTTGTTCTCTGTTAGACTTACCTTTATACTCGCCAAATTGTTCAACCAAAGAAGCTTCAACACGTTGAGCGGCAGCTACAACTTTAGAAATGGATTTATAATCCCCTGATGCCAACTGATGATGAATCTTAGGTCTCAAATGTTTCATGAATTTGACCACCTGACCAACTGGATCCTTAATGACATACTGCGATAACTCTGTAAACTTAGCATAATATTTTTGCACAGTCATCCCTTCTTGCTCCAAGTCATAATATGCACTGATCATGTTCTGGCAGTGACCAACGTTGCAATATTTATCACGAAATATAGTCTGAAACTGGGTCTAGGTCATTATATCACGCGGATAATCCAGCTTCAGAGTTCTCCACCAAACTTCAGCCATCCTCTCAAAGTAGAATGTTGTAAGACCAACCCAATACTCTGCAGGAGCTCTTATACCAGTCAGCTTCTTTTCCATCACTTGCAACCAATTTTCGGCACTTTGAGGATCACCCGCGCTCACAAATACTGGAGGGTTAATTCGTCCTAACTGCTCAAAGAATTTCATGTGGCGTGTCTCAGGGTCCTGAATACCGCTATTCTATGGCAAGTTTTACAGTACATCTCTCAAAGCCATGAGAGGAATAACAGGTTGTGATTCCACAGATTGGGCAGTAGGTGCAGAAGGGACACGATTTCTAGGAGCTCTTCGTGGAGGCATTTTGATAAGCTGAAACATTTAAGGGGTAAGTTAAAATACATCCTTAGGCACAGTATATTGTAAAATCCTGTATATTAATTTACTATCTATCTTGTTGATATCACTTTTTAAGATGGAACCTGGCTCTAATACCAAAAATTCTGTCACGACCCACAAAGGACCCGAGACAGAACGGGGAACGATCCAACCCAAAAGGGACGGATCATCCGACCCATTTCACTTAAATTAATTATGTAGTAGCGAAAGACGAAAATTTATTTACTTAAACTAGGACCCAACATCCAGTGGGCTTAACAGGTCCCAAAAGTGACATCAGATAGTAAGACAATATAATCTAAATAAAGAAGAAACCGTGCAGAAGAAAATTAAATATTTAATGTTTACAGTCATCCAATTAAATAAATATATCTCACTAAAAGTCTCTCAAAATAAAACTAATAAAATGATAGAAAATTTAACAACTGTGCCTGATCTATTCTTGACTTGGCAACTAGAAGTCTAGTAAATAATTTCTTGAAAATTTTATTTAAGGGATGAGTTGACTAACTCAGTAGGGATTTAAAATTTTCAGAATTTTATTGAAGAATTTTTATAAAGCATGTATAACATTTGAAAATTACATTTTTATGTTATAAACATTTAAAGAAATAAAGATGATGCTCGACGATCGTGAAAGCCAATTAACACCCTGATCAGGTTTAGGGTTTTGCGCCCAGGGCCACGGCACATACAGCTGTCCCATTACTCTAGTTACACTTTAGAGATTAAAACCCAAGGACATTTCTAAAGAAATCCCCTTTTTAACAAATCTAATACTGATAAACTGTTCAACTTCAAAAGAATTATTTAAAAATAATAATATGCAAAATGTAGTGCATGACAAAAATAATCCCTACCTCAAAGTTGATGTGCCCCAAGGTCTCATCGCTTGAGCTGAGCTCAGGGGCTCCTTTATTTTCTAACTTTTATTTGTTTTGTAGGTGTTTCTTTTCTAGCCAATTTGGAGGAAAGTTTTAATCAATGTTACAAAGAGGATTTGGTGCTTTTGGACTAGGGAATATCATGCTTATCAATGAAGAAATGGTGGGCTTGAATTTTGTATGCATAGAATCTGACCTCCGGGCGTTCAAGTGCATGTTTGGCCATCGGGATGATTTTGTTTTAACTTTTGTCCTTCATATCAAATGCAGCCAACAGCCAGGGCTTTCCAAAGACATATTGGGAGTTTTATTTGGGTTTGGTTTGATACATCAAATGTTCCTTTACAGAGACTGATTTCCAAACTCGGATTTAGTGTTTATGTTTTATTATTAAGGGTTATTTTAGTCATTTGCTACTAGGGTAATTTTGGTATTTTGTCCTAATTTGTAAACATTAGGGTTTTAAATACCCTCTTTTGAAAGAAAGAACGAGTTTTGATTCAATAGAAATTGTTTCTCCTTGAAGAGCAACCCACGGCCTCCTCCTCCCTAGCGCCAATCCCTCAATCCTCCGTGCAAGATTTTCTTGAAGCCTCTTGGTCTTGCAATCCAAGGATTATTATGTCTTCCAATCCCTTATCTTTGAGGTGAGGATTGTGGTGTGGGGATAAAAGTAGGTTTCCACCCTTGGCGAGTGTTTGCTTCCAAGCAAATTGAAAATCGTCCCTCTTAGTAAGAGGTCCACGGACTCCTTGATTTCTCTTCTCGTTTCTTAAAGATTTATACGTTTATTCTGGTTCTTTGATACTCTGAAACTCTCTTATTTGGGATGTTGGTGTTCTATTTTGGTTGTTCATTCATGGAGTGCAAGCTGGATTGAGTTCTTGTTGGATTAATTTCTTGCCGCTAATTCTGCTTTTATTTGAGCTGCTGCTTGTACCCGATTGTGAATCTGTTTTGGGACCCTTGCGCTCTTTGTATCAAATTAGTTTCTTCTAGAGAGTTGTTATGTTTTTTTTTGAGATAAGTAAATACCCTCCAAAATTGACGTTAATATTCCGTAAGCAAGAGAAGTTCTGTTCGTTTTAATCTGGGTTGTCGGATCTGTCCAGGAGAATTCAAGATTTCTAGACTATATTGTTTCTGCTATAACTTTCGTTTCTGAGTGGATAATGAGCTGAAATTTTGATACAACATTCATGAATGTGTTGAGGTGGTGCTCACCAAAATCCAGCTAAAGTTCACGGTTGGATTACGAGTTATTTCCGTTTTAAGTTCAGTATCCAGATTATTACAGATTGTCTTGACAAATTTCTAGTTCGTACTTTTGGCGATTCTTAGATCCTATCATTTGGTATCAGAGCTTTGGGTCATGTATTCTTGCTATATTATTGTTATTAAAAGGGTTTGTTATGAGTACTAGAAGCGGGGCTCAATATCACAACCCTAAAGATATGAGAAATAATTCAAGTGCACAACCACCCGAGGAAAATCATGAGCCAACCGAGCCTTTTATGAGGGAGATGTTCGAAATGATCCTCAAACTACAGCAACAAATTGGAACTACAGATAATGATCATATACGGGGTCCTAGAACTCCAAGACCTAGACGGAGGATTAGTACTTTGAATGATTCTAGAGGACGGGGTGCTAGTGTGTTTGATGATGATTGGGATGAACCCGAGGAGTCGGATTCACCGAGTCCTAGAAGGAGATCAAATGGTAACCATGAAATGAGGCATGTCAAAGTTTCTATCCCTAATTTTAAAGGTTCTAGTAATGGCTGAGATTTTTCTTGAATGGGTCAAAAAGGTGGATCATATTTTTGAATGTTATGATTATTCGGAAAGAACAAAAATTCGAATGGTGGCCTTGGAATTTTAGGACTATGCTAGTATTTCGTGGGAGGATCTCAAAATACAAAGGTGGAAAGAAGGAGAAGGAGAGGTCCGTAGTTGGGAGGCCTTAAAAGCACTTATGAGAAAAAGATTTGTTCCTCCACACTACAAGCAAGAGTTATTTATACAATTGCAAAATTTGAGGCAAGGTTCTTTAACGATTGATGAATATTTGACCGAGTTTGAAATTTTAAGGATTCGAGACAATGTGGTGGAGCTAATAGAGCAAACCGTGACTCGTTTTATCAGAAGATTGCAAAAAGGATATTAGTGATGTGGTTGAGTTGCAATCTTATAAAACCCTTGACGATGTTATTCAATTATCCTTAAGAATAGAAAGACAAAGAAAGAGGAGGCTTAAAGAGGGTTTGACCCAGCCTTTCCAAAGAAGTAGCAACCCTCCCAAATCAACTTCAAAGGGGGATGACAAATCTAACACTGTGAAGCCCATTGAAAAAATGAAAGTTTTTGGTGATGCAAGCAAGCCGAGATCTAGTGATGTCAAGTGCTTCAAGTGTCTAGAATTCGGCCACATTGCTTCTCAATGTCCGAATGCAAAAGTGATGATTGTTAAAGCGGGAACTATTGAAGTAATTAGTGAAGATGAGGAAGAGGTTTCGACTTTAATAGAAGATGAGAATGAACAAGAGACTATTTATGCTTCTGAAGGACCATTTTTCGTGATGGAGAATCAAGTGGATGAAGAAACGTGTTTCCGGGTAGTTGAGAAAGAGATGCAAGATCAGCATTGTAAGATTCTACAAATGCCGAGTCCATGGGAAGAATTTGTTAGAATTGAAACCAAGTTGAAAGAAGATAAGGTCGATCATCAAGAATGGCTTTACACATGTACTTCTAATGATACTTTGCTTGTTCCACTTAGTGTTGAAGGACTATCTATCAATGAAGAGTTACCAAATTTAATGATGGAAGAGGAATAAACTCCTCCTCAAAGGGAAAGGCTCATGGCCTTAGGGGAAACACTCGTGGAAGATGAAAAGTCTTCAACTTTGCATAACCGAAACAATTTTTGTAAAATGGAAGAAACGAGCATCATAGAGCATGGAGATGAGTTCTTTGCAGCAACCATTAAAGGAGAAATTGATTTTAAGGAGTTAGCTCTTATTCAAGATGAATTTTTTTTCTTGACCATAGAAAGACCTCTCATCATTGAATATCGGGAAGAGAAAATTCATGGCGTGTTGACTTGTTATGATTTTTGTTGAGGCATGGACAAAGTAAATTTTTTATTCATAAATGGAAGGAGATTTGACATTGATGCTTACATGCATATGGATAAAGTTTGGGGCTTTGGTACATTACCATCTTCGAGTCTTTATTTGCTAGTCTACGATAGTGGAGAATCATGCATACTAGCCGAAACTAGTTGCTTGAGGTATCCCCCACTAAACACTTTGATTACTTGGCTCTTTCAAATAGGTTGGTTAGGAAATACTGCTGTTATTGAATCTGTTATACCACGGCTGGATGTTAGTGTTGTGGATACTATAATTGATCACTCTTTTTCTATTGGAATTTCAATTGGTAATGATAACCTCAGCTTGCCTAGTGGTTTAAAAGAAAACGAGTTGATGGGCCTTCTGAATATGTGGGATGAGAATTATGTTAACTCTGTTTTACTGTTATCGCATCATCTTGTTTCCTATTGTGGTGGATCCAATTCCATTGAGTATGCACCCCAAGAAAGGAACATGGTGTTAAATTCCTTACTTTCATGGCTCTTTAAAATTGGGTGGATGGGAAATTCCATTGTTGTTGGTGCTAATTTTGAGTTTTGGAAAGAGGTTTTTAATATTGTAGTTGAGGAAAGAAATTCTAAGATTGAAGATTATTTTGATTCAAAGTTATTACCACTACAAAATCTGGATATTGTCTTGTGCCAACTCTCAATTCTTCTCCTATCTTTGGCAAGACGGTTTGCAAGTTCCTTTATGAAGAAATTGCCTTAAGGTGGAAACAAAATTTTTCCATTTGATACGGGTGGAAGGCGTGCAAAGAAGATAATGATGAAAACTCCCTGGATTTGAGGGCAAATCCTTTTCAACCCGGGCAGTATGATGTGCCCCAAGGTCCCAGCGCCTGAGCCGAGCCCAGGGGCAACTTTATTTTCTAACTTTTATTTGTTTTGTAGGTGTTTCTTTTCTAGCCAATTTGGAGGAAAGTTTTAATCAATGTCATAAAGAGGATTTGGTGCTTTTGGACTAGGGAATATCATGCTTATCAATGAAGAAATTGTGGGCTTGAATTTTGTCCGCATAGAATCTGACCTCCGGGCGTTCAAGTGCGTTTTTGGCAATCAGGATGATTTCGTTTTAACTTTGGTCCTTCATATCAAATGCAGCCAACAGCCTGGGCTTTCCAAAGACATATTGGGAGTTTTATTTGGGTTTTGTTTGATACATCAAATGTTCCTTTACAGAGACTGATTTCCAAACTTGGATTTAGTGTTTATGTTTTATTATTAAGGGTTATTTTAGTCATTTGCTATTAGGGTAATTTTGGTCTTTTGTCCTAATTTGTAAACATTAGGGTTTTAAATACCCTCTTTTGAAAGAAAGAACGAGTTTTGATTGAATAGAAATTGTTTGTCCTTGAAGAGCAACCCACGGCCTCCTCCTCCCTAGTGCCAATCCCTCCATCCTCCGTGCAAGATTTTCTTGAAGCCTCTTGGTCTTGCAATCCACAGATTATTATGTCTTCCAATCCCTTATCTTTGAGGTGAGGATTGTGGTGTGGGGATAAAAGTAGGTTTCCACCCTTGGAGAGTGTTTGCTTCCAAGCAAATTGAAAATCGTCCCTCTTAGTAGAAGGTCCACAGACTCCTTGATTTCTCTTCTCGTTTCTTAAAGATTTATACGTTTATTCTGGTTCTTTGATACTCTGAAACTCTCTTATTTGGGATGCTGGTGTTTTGTTTTGGTTGTTCATTCATGGAGTGCAAGCTGGATTGAGTTCTTGTTGGATTAATTTCTTGCCGCTAATTCTGCTTTTATTTGAGCTGCTGCTTGTACTCGATTGTGAATCTGTTTTGAGACCCTTACGCTCTTTGTATCAAATTCGTTTCTTCTGGAGAGTTGTTATGTTTTGAGATAAGTAACTACCCTCCAAAATTGACGTTAATATTCCGTAAGCAAGAGAAGTTCTGTTCGTTTTAATCTGGGTTGTCAGATCTGTCCAGGAGAATTCCAGATTTTTGGATTATATTGTTTTTGCTATAACTTTCGTTTCTGAGTGGATAATGAGCTGAAATTTTGATACAACATTCATGAATGTGTTGAGGTGGTGCTCACCAAAATCCAACTAAAGTTCACGGTTGGATTACGAGTTATTTTCGTTTTAAGTTCAGTATCCAGATTATTATAGATTGTCTTGACAGATTTCTAGTTCGTACTTTTGGCGATTCTTAGATCCTATCATTTGGTATCAGAGCTTTGGGTCACGTATTCTTGCTGTATTATTGTTATTAAAAGGGTTTGTTATGAGTACTAGAAGCGGGGCTCAATATCACAACCCTAAAGATATGAGAAATAATTCAAGTGCACTACCACCCGAGGAAAATCATGAGCCAACCGAGCCTTCTATGAGGGAGATGTTCGAAATGATCTTCAAACTACAACAACAAATTGGAACTACAGATAATGATCATATACGGGGTCCTAGAACTCCAATACCTAGACGGAGGATCAGTACTTTGAATGATTCTAGAGGACGGGGCGCTAGTGTGTTTGACGATGATTGGGATGCACCCGAGGAGTCGGATTCACCGAGTCCTAGAAGGAGATCAAATGGTAACCATGAAATGAGGCATGTCAAAGTTTCTATCCCTGATTTTAAAGGTTCTAGTAATGGGGGAGATTTTCTTGACAATGATATCAAACACCGTTCTATTAGTATCTCTAAGAAGGTAGATGTAATACCCCAATTTCTCATAACAGAAATAAGTGAGAATAATTAAAAAATTAATTAGGTATAATTGGATTAATTGGATAATTATTGAAGATTTATTTAATGAAAATTATTAGAATTGATTAAATGAGAATTTTGGTTAATGATTAATTGGAAATAAATTTAAAATGAGGGATTAATTAAATAGAAGAGTTAATTGAATAAATTGGAAATTGAAGATAAATGAAATTAAAGTAAAAGAAGAGGAATGAAATTAAAATGACCAGAGAAATTACAAAATAAAATGGAATAATTGATGATTGGAGGAAGGGAACCGGTTTTGTGAACCTAATTGCTGAACCGGTTCGGTTCGACTGAAGACAAAAGAAAGGGAGAAGGAATTGGAATGGCCCATGGCCATATTTTTTAGGGAAGAAGAGAGAGCAAGGGAGAGGATTCGGGCGATCTTCTCTCGCGAAGATGAAGGGTTGCTGGCGCTGCGGGCGATGAACGATTTCGGGCGAGTGTGGAACGTGATGGCTTTAGTGGGGCGAAGCCATGTATTGTGAGAACGGCAAGAGTTTGCCCTTGCCTGTGAGAATGAGGACGGTGATTTAGGGCAGAGAACTGGTGAAGGCTTCAGCAAGAGGCCGAACCTCCGGGGGGCGATTCTGACAGTGAAGAACCGTGGGCGAATGGACGAGGTATGTGCCCTGCGTGTTTGGCTTCTCGGTCTCCATTGCCGAGTGTTGTTGATTTCCTTGGTTTTGCTTTGGAGACTGAGTTTGGTTTTGTGAAATGGTTTCTCCTTTGATACATTTTTCTATTGATGGGAATTCTGCGAAATTGGTGCTTCGTCGTTGGGTTGTTCTGCGCTTTGTGTTGCCATGGAAATGATAGTGGCGAAGAAGCAACGAACGATGTGAGGAAGGGGATGAGCGAGCGACTGATTCTCGTGAGCTTCATGTTGGGCTTGAACCAGTTCCACTGTGATGGATTGGCGATTTGGGTTGTGATTGTTTTCCAAGTTTGGGCGTGAATCCCAGGTAGCTGCACCCTTGTGATTCCTCCACTTGCTCCCCTGTACAGCTGGCAATTTATGAGACGCCTTGGTTGAGGCTTTTAACTGTTGTTAGGATTTTATGCTTGGCACAAAAATGATTGTGTTAAACTATGAGGCGGATATATATTGTTTTGATAATGAGTTCTGTTGGATAAAGATAAAGGAATATATTCTGTTAGTTAATGACTCTTGCTCCTATTGTTTACTATTTTACTAAATGTAAAGAATATTAATGGGTTAGGACTATGAAATTCTATGAATGAGGGATAATGGTATCGAGTAGTTGAGACTTTATATTCTGCAATTTGGTTAATGGTTGTTAAGACTATGTGAACCTGGATATCATTAAAGATAGATTGCTATCAATAATTAAATATTATTCATTTTGAAGGTGCTTAAAGGAAGAAGGTTAACGTTAGTTTCAGAAACGCTCTAAGGGCACTAAGTAAGTGATATTGCCTGTGTTTTGGTTTTCGAGCCTACATCGCAAGAATTATGATTTGTGTGCTAATTTTATACTGCTTTAATAGAATATTAAGGTTGTTTAATGTTTTAATAGGATAGCTAGAAATTGAGCATGTTTCGTGAATCATACTGCTACTTGGTGGGTGTTTATTAAAATTAGGTTCTTTTAATGATATGTTTATTAGATGAGCATGCTTAGAGATTATAGTAATAATATGATAGACAATCATGGTTTTAAAACTATATGAAAATGACTTTCATGCATGGTTTTGAAAAGGAAACGGACATGAAAATGAATTAAGAATAAATGTAAAGAAAATAAGAAATATAAGAGTAAAAAGAAATGGGTAAAGAAAATGAAAGGGGTTTGAGTCAGGTTGAAGGTCACGTGCTCATTCTCGAATGGCTAACAAAAAAGGTAAAAGTTAATCGTGATGGCACGCATTCATCATCACAATGAAGCTCACCAATGCGGTTCACCATGATGGCACGTGTGTGACAACCGCGTCAAAACCGTACTTTCTTATTTTTTCTCTTAAGTTTCCGTGTAAAAATTTTTCTTTTTCTTTTTTTTTACTTAAAAACGAATGAACGTAAAAACTTAAGTTTAACATGGAAATCTAAAGAGCATAAATAAATCAGAGTAAAGCGGAAACATTACTAAATGCATTAAATAAAGTTCAGGGTTAAAAACATAAACATAATTAATATTCAAAATATGGTTTTAGGGTAAGAGTAAAAGTTAATATTTTACAAAACGCGTCCATTAACAAACCCTTTCAAAATAGTGAATTCTTTCCTTTTTCTCTTGGGCCATACTTCTAGTTGGGTCGCGATTCGTCCAAATAATCCGCAGGCTCCATAGGAAATGCGTCATCCTCTACTTCTAGCATTATCATCTCGTTTCCTATACCACAAGTAATGCGTGAGCCTAAAGGCCTAGTAAGGAATTGGGGTTATGCAGTATGTTTTGCCTCTCTTTAGTTCTTTTGGAGTGGGTACCGGCCCAAACCAATCTTTTCTTTGCTTTCGTTCATTCATTCATTCGTTACTCGTACATCGAGCAGGAGATTTGAGGAACCCATGTCGGAGGTATAGTCTTGGTCAGCTTCTAACCACATAGGGTAGCTGGTCCCGTTCCCAACGAGGGAGGGGCTTAGTCCAGTCTACCTGATTAGATCCTAACTCCCCATTTCTTTTCTTTTTCATTTCATTATTTTCATTATTAGTTTTCCTTTCATAATGCATGTGAGTACCATCTCAAAGGTGGCACTCCCTACTTATTTCTATTATCATGATGAATGTTGATACAGTATAAAAATAACGAAAATTAGACAACGTATATAATTGAATAACAGTAATTAAAATGAATAAAAGAGAGCAATTATAGCAGCGAGTTATAAATTGAGGTTAAATACAACATTCCAGCGAGTTATTTGAACGAACTAACATGCTTAATAGTTTTACAATGGCATAGACATGAAATTAATAATTAAACAGAAACATGCTCAATAATTAGCACATAAAAGCATGCTTGGTAATTTGATACAGCTGGAAATGTGCTTAATATATTGATGAGAACTAATAAATTGATGCGAATTAAGGACATGAATCGATTATAATTAAGTGGACTAATGATATTGTAAATTCGAGAGTAAAGCATGGTTTAAATCTTTTTAGCTAGAGTTAACAATCCGCTTGAAGATACAGAATATTAACATAAGTCATCATAGTGATTTATCATGCATAGTCATATTAAAGAAAGTTACAACTCCTAACTAGTACCAAGAAATAATAGCATTATAGACTAAGTTTACTATCTTACCAAATAGTATGAGAAACAACACTTCTAATAGAACAAAACTAGTATCCAAGAATTTGTTAACAGCTTATTTATACTTATCATTTCATTTAGACATCTTTAGTTCCTCAGTTCAAGTCATCGATTCATATCATAGGAGTTCATTATCAAATTCTTCTATCATAGAAAGCATTGAGTTGTCATACATAGAAAACATTTAGTTGTAGTAAAGAATTTGCAGGAATTAACACAAAACACACGCACACTACTTGTGGGTAGGGCCTCCACTAGCCAAGACTCTACCCAATCCTTACTTTTGATGAAGAAATCAATCACGGACATCAAAATCTCAGCTTACAGAGCTTCATAATCACCCTCGTAACACACTGAAGAAAATCACACTAACTCACAGAAACTCACAATTTCTACTAGAAAGGTTTCTCTCACTCGCAGGAAGACTCTCGCTTGCAGGGAAAACTGAAGATGAAGATACAAAGAAGGATGGCTTAAAACGTAAAGCCTTACCTGGTAACCGACACTATACACCCACCAGAGAGGGAGGGCATGTGTCGACGTGGTGGAGGGAGTGTCCAGGCGTGGGGAGATCGTCTCCCTGTCAACTGAGTGCGTTTTAATTAACAAAACAAAAAATGCTCTATCATTTAAAACCTATTTTATTCGCAGCTCTGGGACTTTTCGAACAAGAGGAGTCCTCTAGGCCTCATCTGCATGCATCCAAAATTGCTATTCTTCCTGACATAATCATGTTTTTAGACGAAGGAAGGTGCCCTTGCCTTCATCCGCATTCGTCCGAATCTGTCCAAAAATTGGATAGATTCAAATCGTCCCCATCAACTATAGTCCGCCATCGTTTGGGATTGTCCGAAATCACCCGATCACGGCGCGACAGACAAAATTAGATGCGGAGTCCTGTCCTGTATTGTCCCACAATGCAAGGATGACGTTCCATGCTTTTTTAGATGACATTCCCCATCCTTGAGTCGTCCGTTTGCATCCAAATTCTCATATTACAGTTTTTCTTCCAATATTCCTACTTAATTTTTATTCCATAATCTTTACCCCCTAATTACACGTCATAATTTAACATGTATCGATATGTAATGTAATATATTAATTATCCTGAATTTGATTACATCATGTATATGGGGAAAATATTATTGGGGTGTTACAACGTGTTCATCATCATGGTCTCTAGTTCACTGTGGGGCCCATATTCACTTCATCAGAGCTCATCATAGTTCAATCATGCAGTTCACCATGCGGGCATGTGTTCATCATCATGGTCTATACTTCACAGCAAGGCCCATGTTCACCTTATCACAGTTCATCATAGTTCAATGTTGCGGTTCACCATGATGGCACGTGTTCATCATCATGGTCTATAGTTCACCACGAGGCCCATGTTCACCTCATCACAGTTCATCATAGTTCAATCATGGGGTTCCCCATGATGGCATGTGTTCATCATCATGGCCATAGTTCACCGCAAGGCAAATAAAGATTAATGCATTGCGGGGATCGGTCCACGGTTGCTATGCTGGGCGTGTTGGGATCGGATGCATAAGAGTAAAAGATTAAAATGTAAAAGATAAAGGAAAGAGAAATAGAAACAGAAATGGAACCTGCATATGATTTTTAAAAGAGCATAGCATGTGCATTTTTATAGTTTTATTTTATATCACTTACTAAGCGTTAGACTCATTAGTTAAGTCTTGTGGATGTAGGTACGTACGAGAACTGGTTAATAAGCAGTTGATGAAGGATTTGCACACGCAGATCTTGTGGCTGGCTGGGCTAAAGGTTTAAAGAGAGAAAAATAGTTTTGTAAAGTATTTGAATTGTAAAAGGTTGTATTATACATTCTTCCGCTGTGTGTTTACCAAGTGTTTTAAGAAATGCTTTCAAATATTGTCTCTAAAGTATTCTGCCATTGTAAAAGAAAGATATTTTAAAAAATTTTAAATTTTACACATTTTTCAAAAGAAAGAAGCTATTGGTCATTACAGTAGAATTTTATGTGTTCATTGTATTAGGAATAGAAGATATGTTTGAGTGCATTGAACTTGCTAGGTTGTGCAAAATGGGGGAATATTATTGTGACTGAATTGTCAAGCTGTTTTACATGAACCAAGAGCTGGGCAACCAACCCTTAGAGCTAAGGACATACCTGTTTGAATGGAAGATTATGATAACTTTCAAAGAGTCAAATAAGTTGATTGGATGCTCCATAGAGGAGTATTTTCACGAATCCAAGGATCTAGAGTTCATTAAATAAGGAGAAGGTCTGACATTGCTATGACAGTTGCATTGCAATCCCGACGTTGGATCTCTCTACAGATTTAAATCCAAGGACTTCAATGCCAAAACAAGAGTTATCCATCACATGATAACCCACGCAATTCTGCCTCGTGATAGACATAGAGACCATGTCAGCTGCATGGATCTCTATGTGATGGAGAAGCTCTACAACGAGAATAGATTCAACCTTGGATACATGATTATGAATCTCATGAAGGACATCCTGAATAGTTCAAGGAAAAACCTCTCCTATAACTAGCTTGTTCAGGAGATTACTAACAATAGCGGGCTAGCACTCCCTCCCAATGAGCTAAGAATCAATGAAAATGCACTTGATGTTTACAATCAAGTAACCTTGGTTCAATGGGGATGGATAAAGTCAAGGGGGAGTGGGTATTCAAGGGCACATAACCTCCATCCACATTAGCTGTGTTGACCTGATTGACATTAGGTTATTTGTTTTCATAATAATGATATTATTTGTATAATTAAGTTGTTTAATTTGTATTTGTTGTTGGTTGTAAATACGTTATTTATATTCATTAGAAATGCCCTTAATATGGGTATTAATATTTACTAACGTGTTTGCTTAAGTTTATGTAGTTTATATGATGATAGTTGGGACTTAAAAGAATTAAAATGAACAAAACACGGAGAAAAGTTCAACTAAAGCACTTTGGTGGTCAACCAAATTTGTGAAGAACAGGAGACACGGTCGACGAGCTGAGAAATGGTCAACCGATTCTAAAAGGCAGAAGGCTCAACGGCTTAGCTATAGAAGACATGGTCGAGCAGTGAAGAAATGGTCGACCACAAAATAAGATAAATTCAAGCCCGTTTTTGCAGTTGAGGAAGTAGTCGAGCAGACGGTGGAGTAACCAAATTGTTGATCAACCAAATGTTCTGAGCTATGAAGAAGCGGTCAATTGATTTGTCAGACTTGCACAAAAAAATGGACGACCAAAAGCATATTGATAAAATCCCAAATGGTCGGATACGGTCGACCAAAAAGGAAATGGTCGACCGCTCAAGTAGGGTCTATAAATAGAAGATACTCTAGAGCTCAAACTAACCATGCGAGAAGTGTAGCGAAGCTCTGGTAAAATTCATACTTGACTCCTCCATACACAAATAGAGTGTCAAACCTAACTATCCATACTCCCAAACTTGAGATTTAATCTTTAGGAGAGTTAGATTCTTGATTGTATTTTTCATTACATATTCATTGTACTCAAACTGAGGGTGACGTCTGAGAATAGTCAAGCAAGAGGGTGACGCCCTAAGAAAGAGTCACTTGTAAGGGTTTGATTGACATCTGTCTAGTCAATCATCGCAAACCGGGAAGGTTGCGTGATTAAGGATCTCCAAGTCGAGAACTTGGAGCACAAATGTAAGGTGGGGTTGCCGAACCGTGTGAACAAACTTATTTGCAGTCTCTTTCCCTAAACTCTTTATATTTGTGATTGTTTGCTTGTTTATTTTTTATAAATCACTTAGGGTTTAGAATAACAAATATCGCATGAAAAAGTTAGCACACCTAACTCACCCCCTGTAACGACCCGATTTTTTTTACCCTGTATTTTAAAACCTTATCTTTTTCTTAGCCATATAAAATTTTTCTTTAATTTATTCAAAAGCATATGAAGGAAGGAATATCATGGTAGTCAAAGCAGAAATTAATAATGGTCTCAAAACATGATTTTAAAAAGTCCATTGTTTAACTAAAACATTTACCATCTTCTAAAACCATTAACAACTATTCAAAAGCAACCAGTATTATTCTATGTGAGCCATAACCCTCAGATCAAACTCGGTTGATAACCCAAGTGCTCATCCTGCAATACCTCCATCGATATATCGCTGATATCATGTCAGTCACCTAGATCACATGATAAAACAATGAGCCTAACGCTCAGCAAGGGATTGAATGAAATGAAATGCTCATTGCATGCTTATACGGTCTATCTTAGAGAAGAATCTATAATCTCTGTCTTTTAGTTTACGTTTCGCTTACCAGTCCAAGCATTGGGGATTCCTGGTACAGAAAAAAGGATACATCTATTGGTCCATGTGGATTAACCGACACTCGATCCCTACTTGGGATGAGCTTTCCATCAGGGGTGTTACCACCAAGGACCATCACCCATCTTATGAACCCCCACACGCCTCTTTATGTTTATTTAAGTTATTTCATTTACAAGCCATGCATATGTCAACATTTTCATAAATCCTAAAAATGATGCATGTATGTCATACAATATTCAGTTCACAACAATATACAGAATATATAGAAAAGGAAACATAACATTACAATAGGAAGATAACAGTTCATGGCTCAAGCTAAAGCAATTTTTCCTTATCCTGTAGTATTTTATCAATGAATTATGGAAAGCATTTCAGAATTCTAGTTTATAAAGAATGACTATTTTATTAAAGAATGACTATTAATTAAACCATGCATGTATTGGCAGAGAGCAACTCACGAAACACATAGAACAACCAAAACTTATAGAGCAAAAACCATATCAAACTTCTGAAGTAGAAATCCAAAACAACAGTAGAATACCAATAACTCTTCTTTAACTTTTTTACTTTTTGATTATTGTATAACAAATAAATAAAGAACTTCACACATTCTTCATCATTTAAAGCCTCATGGTCTATAATAGAACACAAAGCAATATTCAGTTCTCAATCCCACTAAAATTGACAGTAGCTAAAGTTAATTTATGGAAGCAGAGTAATATTTCATAGCAAGTGATCCAGTCGTTATTCAAACAACTACACATTCCTGTGATGTAGGCCTCCACTAGTCAAACACACATTTCATTCCTTACCTCAATCAAAGATTCCTCCTTGTAGAATTTTTGCAGCACACCTTTTGAAGACCAAACTCCCTCTCCACCCCACTCACTGACTCTCAACTTCACAAAATTTTCTTAGCAGAATACTCTCTTCCTCCCTTTCTATTTCTTTCTGCTCGGCAACACAACACATTCTCTATTTATAGCCTCTATTTTCCCATTATTTATTCACCAAATGGTGCAACCACTCAAGAGTAGTGCTTAGAAAATAACTCCTATAGTGGGATAGTGGAGTGAAGTGGCGTTGCCACTCAAGAAGCATTGCAGCCACTAAATACCACACTAATTAATTCTTACTAATAACCTAGTAATTTAATACCCCACTAACTAGTTCTTACCAATACCCCACTAATGTAATTCTTACAAATACCCCACTAATTTACCCCATTAATTTAATATCTCACAAATTAATTCTTACCATCAACCCTCCAATTATTAACAAAAAAAAAATCTTATAATAAATCTTCAACCACAATTTAACCAACAATAATTTTATACCCAACTAATTAATTCTTACCATTAACCCACTAATTTAACACCTCACTAATTAATTCTTGCCAATAACCCTCCAATTATGAACAAAAAAAATCTTATAATAAATCTTCAATCCCTATTCCAATAATCGGTACAATTATACCCAATTTATTTTTGGGGTACAATCTATAAAAATCATACAAAAATTTCTAAATACTAATTAAATGCTATAATCTTCCACTTTTCATCCAATTGATTGTCCCATGAAATTTTTATTATCCTTATTTTATTTCATTACGAAAAATCGGGGATTACACCCCCCCTCTATAGGCATGCACCGATCTCACAAGTTCCACAACCTTCTTCAACATTGGCTTCACAACCTCCTTTAGTGTTAGATGCATCATGCTAAGGCCAGGTGGAGGTGGAGGATGATACTATTCAACCCCTTCCTCAGTCATTTCACTCTATGTAGATGGTTAAGGAGAGGTGAAACTGGATTGTAGGCAGCTTGGAGAGTCTAACTTCCTCAATTGCAGCCTATGGCAGCCCAATGGAAGCAATGAGTAGGCAAATTGAAGAGATTCATGTCATTCAACAGTCACTCGTGGATAAGCTGATGAGGCATGTGGATTCTCCAGTAACCCTTCTAGCAACTCCGCCAACAACCACTCTAGCAACTTCTCCATCTTCTAAAGTCTAGTTGGATGGATACTTGTAAGTCTTTTAGATTATATGAACTTTCAATATATGCATTAGTTCGTTGGTTTAGACTCTTTAAATTAGATATAACAATGTGTTATAACTATCCAAATCTTTTATTATCAGGTAACCTTCCCTTCATCCAACACTTGCCAAAGTTCAGAAGATATTAGCAATGGGTTTTATATCAAATGAAGTAGTTCAAGGACCTGCTTGACATCAAAATTTGCACATGGTATGTTTTCAATTTGCTTTGATGCCATATATTGAATTTACACTTGGTAGTCTGATGGTAGCGCTTAAAGTTATCATTGTAGCCTTTTCATTGATGGAGGATTTCATGAGATTGACTCATGTAAATACCAAAAGGGACCTAGAGACATGTGGTATTCTTGTGGGCATTATGGTAAGAAACTTAGTATTTCAAAATTATTCTCAATTTTGATTGTTTGTTTAAGACATCTTGCTCCATGTTATCTTTTTTCAGAAAAAGAATGTTTTCAAGATAACGACTTTTATTATTCCAAAGCAAGAGTTAACATCTGAATCAACGAATAATGCTTGTATTAAAATATAATTCCTAAACATTTTCCTTAAAATCATTTGCATCAAAAGAAACTCAAGTTGGCTAGTTGGAAGTGTGGTGATTCAGTACATGTGCAATCATTGGACGTCCATACAGCAAACATGCAAGAACATTAAAGTTTACTTATATTCAGCAATAGAGCATCACTTCTTTCAGATTGTCTTGCCTTCACGTGTTGAGCCACTTTTTGATAACTCCCCCTCAATGTAATATTATGCTCTGAAAGTGGCTAAATGTGCATAATAAAATTGTAATATCCCAGAATTTAATCGGGATTAAAAATAAGGGTAATTATGAATTTTGAAGATTTTGGAATGATCTTTCTCATAGGACGTAATACCTCAATTTTTTCTGCTACAGAATTAAGTAAAGAAAATGATAAATTATTTGGATGTAAAATTGGATAAGGGATTAGTGGATAATTATTTCGATAATTATTGAAGATTTAATGGAGGGAAATTGTTAGAAGTGATGACGTGGAAACTTTTGTTAAGATTTAAATGGTGAGTAATTAGATAAAAGTGCAAATTGAAATAAAATAAATAAGATTTAATTTTTTGGAATGTCGACGTTTGGAGGAAATAGGTGTTGTGGCATTTCGGTTGACTTGTGGTCGAATTTGTGGTTGAAGAATTCGACCGAAATGCATTTCCGATCACATTTGGGGGTTTCGGTTGCATCGCGGTTGACTAGCGATTGAGTTGCGGACGTGCCAGTTTTGAATCTTTCAAATTCGTCGATTTTGTGATTGAGTCATCGGTCGGGACGCGGTCGCAAGGTTCGACTGAAAACACAAAGCAGAGGCAAGAATGGGTATTCGAACAAAATGCGGATGAAGTGCGATCGAGAATATCGACCGAAAAATAGAGGTTAAGTGAAAAATGAGAAATAGAGGGTTGAATCGGTTTGTCTTGAACCGGTCCGGTTTGATGACAAATAGGAAGAAATAAATTGTGGTTGATTTTCTGAAGAGAAGGAAAATTAAATTAAAGGAATAAATAAAAAGTAAAGGGAATTAGAATATAATTTAATGAAATCAATTAATTGATTAAAGAGGTGAAGGAGGATGAACCGGTTGGCTCACGCTGGTTCGGTTCGAAAATAAAAGAGAAGAGAATTGGGGGTTTTGAGAGAGAGAGAGAGAGAGAGAGAGAGTATATGAGCAATGATGAGAGGGAGGCAACGGTGGCGGCTCGGGGGTGCAACTATAGGCGATGTCGCGGGAGTTCCAGCAAGCGTAGGGCTCGGTGATGTCGCAGATGAAGGTACGCAGGGTTAGAGATTTGTTCAGCCCGAATGAAATCGCGATTTGGAGCTGCAAAATCGTCGATCCAAGGTAAACTCTAGGTTGATTTATGCTCTTTATTTTGGTGTTCTGATGATTGGACGAACTTGTTGGATGAATTGTTGGATGAAAATAGTGGTGAATTGCAGAGATGAAAATCGGCAGGGGATTTTAGTTAGACTACGGTTGGGCTTCAGTCAATGGCTTGTTGCCTGATTGTTAACCAGTTCTGTTGTGAACCCAGTTCATGAATTGTGTTGGCCGACCCAATGATTTTTCCCTCTCCCAAGGCGATAGCAGACCTTCCATGTGGAGATTGAGCATTTGACCACCCTCCTTGAAGTGGGTGATTATCCATTACGTCTCCTCCTGCCTACAAATCAATGGTAGTGAATATGTAATAGAGAAGGAGGAATTGTTCTGCAGCTGCTCTCGTGTGTCCTAGGGTGAACTCTCTAGAGAATTGGAGAGTTATGGCCGAGAGTGGTGAAGAGATGAGCAAGCGTGAGTGGGTGATGGGTCAGTTCCTTTGGGATTCTTCAAGGGTAATCTTCAGGTAGTGGAAATCTATCCATCTCTATTATAAGTGTCAAGGATTATGGGTTGGATTTGTTCTCTAGAAATAAATGTTGCTTTGATGAAGTGGAGTCTGTGTTTTAGTTTTATTACTAGGAAGTCTATTGAGGTAATATTTTGTTATTCGGTTGCTATCATTTGAATTAGGGGTTAAGATTGGGATTATGCCTCTGTTGGGTTCAGCTTATATAAAAAAAAGGAAGAAATATATATATATATTGATGAATTAGGCGTCTCTTGATTTATGCTCCCTGGTTATGTGATGTTCTATCATTGTGATTCTTCCCATTGTGTGTTGATGGAGAAAATAATGCCTTGTTGTTTAGATAAATGCTCTATCATTGGAAGAAATACCCTCTTTGAATTATGCTCTGTTAATGGATGATTTCTGTTGGATGAGGCTTCCTGCTAATAGCCTTGCTGATAGTTTACATTTGTTAAGGTTGAATATGTTATGAAGAACTATTGTTAGCCATAGGTTGTTAAATTGGACTTAGGCTTATGTTATTGAATTGACTTGCTAAATATATTAATAATTTTGATGTGTGAGGAAAATGTAAGTTAAGGTTTTGAGGTGATAAGGGAGGTTGTTTTGAATCCTGCAAAAATTGGGATGATATGTGTTACGGGGTATTAAGTCTAAATTTGAGAACCGTAAAGTAGTATTAAATTATTAGATAATAAATAAAGAATAACGGTATGAAAGTTAAGGTTATAATTGATAATATATTAATAAATAAATGATAATAAGGATCCCAGAAAAGTTCTTCAAAAGGTAAGAAATAGGATGCGGTGGCCAATGGAGGCCTTGCATTACGGGATTTTTATGCTTTTATATTACTATCAATTATAGTTGAATTAATTGTTGAAATTATTGTTGAGTAATTAATGCACAAAATTACGGAGAAAATGCTTAAACATAAAGATGAATAAAACGTTAAAAATAAAAAATGGAATTTATGCTGAGCATTATAGCAAACTGCCTTAATTTCGTCAATATATATTTAGTACTATCATACTGTTATGAAATGTTGGACTGTATATGAACTAGCATTCACGCACCATCATACGACTTATGAAAATGTGACACATGCATGACATGATAAATGAAAGAAATGCATAAAGGAAAAAGGAGTGTATGAGGGTTCGGGAGAGAGGGTGACGATCATAGGTGAGAATACCCTAGATGGAAAACTTCACTCATGTAGAGGTTGGAGTTGGTTAGTCCACATCGACAAACATATGTATCCTTGCTCTTAGTCCTCAAACGCCAGAAAAGACAGAGATTAGGTGATGGTGATGGTAATTGTGACACCCCTGATAGAAACCTTCACCCACGTAGGGATGGAGTCGATTAAGCCATACCAACAGATGTATCCTTTCTCTGGTAATTAAACATAAAGGAAATGTAAAGAAAATGAAAAGACAGAAAAGATAGGTTCTTTTCTGAAAAATGACTACATAAGCATGAACATAAGCATTGCATATATTCTATTTCTTGTTAAGTGTTAGACTCATTTTCTTACTTGTGATGCAGATGATTATATCGATGTTATATTGACGTCAATACGAAGAAGGAGGCATTGCCTGAGATATTGGGTTATCAACCAGATTCAACCTGATATGTTAGGGCTCAAAGAAAATAAAAATGTTGTTTTAAATGACGGTTTTATTTCGGTAATGTTTTGTAATATAATGGACTGTGAACTTTCTAAACGTTTTTGTAAGATAAATGGAATTTTATTAAATAATGTTTTGAAATTATTTTGTTGATTTACTCTGATATGTTTTTATTGAACACATTTTAAGAATAAAGAAATCCAAAAATTTTTATGACTGAAAATATAAAGAAATAAAAGGTTTTAAAATGCAGGGCATTACAAAAATAATTGAAGCATTCATCATGTTAAAGATGTGGACCTGGCATAATAGACTCCCGTGCTATAAAAAGTTTACAAAATTAGAATAATGTTTGAAAGTGTAACAATGTACTCACTTGCATCCCAAGAGCAGTGGCAAAACTCATAAATGTGTCATGTGATTTTCCTTTTTCATCACTGCCACTTCTACCTTTGGCCTTGGTGTTGCCACTTATCTCGCTAGTGGTTGAGCCTCCACCTTGACAAGTGCGGGTGTTGTGTCTCACATGCTGACATCGACAGTAACGACCCTGATTTTTCTTACTTCAAAAATCGTTAAATTTAAAACTTTTATAAAACAACCGATCCCTATTAAAACCCTTCAATTGAAATCAAAGTTCTTTTCTTAAAAACTCAATCGTTAAAATATCTTACTTAAACTCGTTATTTCTTTATTGATAGTAGAACACTTTATTTATGAAATCTATTTTTCTCATTTTACAGCGGAAGCATAAATCATTTGTTTCAAAAGACAATAAATAAATTATTATTTTACTTTATAAGACTCTTTTCTCTTTTACTTTCCTTAGCCTAGCCAGCCACAAGTCTCGCCCGAGCAAATCCTTCATCAACTGCTCCTTGATCCGTTCATCATTTTCTCGTGCATGTACCTACACCATTAGCAAACTGTGAGCCTGAGACCCAATAAGAAATGAGATATGCAGTATGATGTTTGCCTCTAACTTATTATGTTAGAATGGGTCCACCCCAAACCGTTGTATTCTTTACGTTTCATTCTTTACTCATATGTCGAGCGGGAGATTGGAGGAATCCGTGTCGGAGGGAATAGTCTGTTCTCGGCTTCTAACCACCTAGGGTAGCTAGTCCCAGACCCAACAAGGGAGGGGTTTTGTCTAGACTATATGATTAGATCCGAACTACCGTCCATCCCCCAACTCCCCATTTCCTTTCCTTTCATTCATTTCATTTCATTTATCTGTTTTCCTCAGATAAATGCATATGAGTACCACTCCAGAGATGACACTTCCTACTTGTTTCTATTATCTTAATGCATGTCAATGAGAAACATTATAGTGATGCATGTCAATGAGAAGCAGTAATCATAACAATATAAAATATGAGATATGAAGCAGTAATCACAATAATATAAAAGTATGAGATATGGAAAGTCTACTAACATACTATGTAGGCTTGCTCGCTAATTTAAAGAAAATAATAATAATATTGACATGCTTTGCAATATAAAGGAAAACAGTAATGATATAGGCATGTTTGGTAATTTAAAGAAAGCTATAACAACGTAGACATGCTTGACAGTTCAAAGGAAATAATAACAATGTAGACATGCTCGATAATTTAATGGAAACGATAACAATATGCTAACATCCTAAACATGCTTAGAGATTAAATTAATAACGTGCGAACAACATAGGCATAATATGATAGCATAGTAGAAACGCAAACAAACAATTTAAGGAAAGACACTGCTAATGGAGCAGGGCCTCCACTGGCCAACAACTCTACTCAATTTCTTACCTCGATGCATTAACGCGTATTAGGACTTAATCTTTATCATTCTTCTTCTTTTCAATACCTTCATAATTAAAACATTTACTCATTAAAATCATCACTTATAAATTTCATTCTTTTTCTATCATTAACTACATAGCAATTCTAGGAACTCCTTTAAACACCCCAAACGTAACATTATATCCAACAGAGAACATTATCCTTGATAATATATTTCCAATTATTCTAAACCGTAACAAAGCAGCGAATAACATCACAAACTGGCAGCAAAGCACAACCCATCCAATTATCTTCTACTTATCCTAAAGAACATGAAACGAAAACACTCTTTGGCAAATTCCAACTTAAGTATATACCTAACATTGTCCAAAAGCTATCACAGTATGCAAAACAACATGGCAGCAACCAACAACAATTAATAGAGCTTGTAACTTCAATATGCTTATCTTTAACCATCAACAGAAGCATTAACTTATCAACTAGACAACAAGGCTAAATCAAACATTTCATGCCTTCAGAAGTAACCAACAGAGGCTATATTCACAAATCAACCTCACAACATATAACCCAAGCAACAGAGCACATATTTGAACTATTCTTTATAGAACCAATGACAGATTAATAAATCCATTCATAGAACCAAGAAGCAGAAACCTAACATAAACCAACTAAATAACAGAAACTCCTAATATTATCCATAAGGTAATTTGTAGAAGTCACTCACTAGGAGGACCCGAGAGCAGCAAGCAGCTTCGCCTCCACCCTCACCTTCTCCACCATCTAGGGAGCATGCTTTTATCTTCTATCTCAGTGCACAACAACATAGTTCCATAAAGCCCCAAAATAAAAGTGAAGGACTCCACTTACCAGAGACAGCCGAGGTAGTCAGGACTTGAGACTCCATAAGTCCTCCTTACTTTTTCCTTCTCCATTTCCTCCAGAAGCCCTCGGACTCCATCTCCAAAGAGCATTTCTCCTCTACTCTGTCTCCATTCCTCATAGCTTAGCTCACTCAAGAGTCCACTTCTCCCTACCATCTCCCTCACCTCTACCTTTCAATTACACCAGAGACACAACTCGCCATTCCCTACCACAAGCCATGCCCAACCATACCCTGTCATCACCACTCCTACATGTCTACATTGTCGTTCATCAGAGCAAGAACTAGAGTTGGACCGGTTTGATTGAATCACAAGCAGGGACCCAAAGCCGTTCCACCTGAACCGCCAGCTCCTTGCCATCTCTATGCCGACCCTTCCTTCACCATCGCCATCCAACTCGTCGATTATTGCCTCATCGCTGTCGCCAATCCATCATCGCCGGCCACCAAAAATTGACAGAGCGTTGGAGCTCACCTTGACCTGATGCCAATCCGTCCCGCACAGCCTAACATCGAGCCTCAGCCGTAACCTGCGACGCCATCAACAACCTGTAGCTCGCACATCTACCGGAATGAACCCGAGCCTCGAGCTCACCACTCCTCTCCCTCGCATCTCCCTCGTCTCCTGGCTCTCCCTCTCTTCTCGAGTCCGCACTTCCCATAATGGCCTGATTCCTTCTCCTTTTCTTTATTTCCAAAACTGCAAGCCAACATGAACCGCTTCTCTTGCTGAACTGATTCTCCTCTCTCTATCCATTAAATTCCCTCATTTCTATTTTATCCACTTTTAATTCTAATCACATCTTTCCCTTTAATTATTCGCTAAATTCTTAATTTCCAAACAAATCTAATTAATCTAATTTCTTCTTCTTCTTTTATTTAAAAGAAAACCGAGCCACTTAATTTTTGGACCGAGTCGAACCAATCCAGTTCAATCTATTATTCTCCCATTCAAAATTATGATTTCGAACGAAGGAAGGCGTTCGCGCCATTTTTGTGTTCGTCTGAATTCCTCATTTCCCAAACAGAGTTGCATTTTCGGGTGAAGAAAGACATTTGTACCTTCGTCCGTATGTGTCCAAAATGTCCAATAATTTGGATAGATTCAAACTCTCCTTGTCTGCCATCGTTTGTGCTCGTCCTGACTTGTTTGAAAACTTGCATTATAGGCGTAGGATGAAATGGGACACGAACCCTCGTCTTGTATCGTCCCAAAATGCTAGGGATGACTTGCAATGCATTTTCGGATGCAACCCCGAGTCCTCGTGCATCTGAAATCTCCAATTACACATTTTTTCATCAAAATTGTATCCAAAACTGTAATTTTTCTTGCACCATTTGGGCAGTGGGGATTCTTGCACCATTTGGGCAGTGGGGATTCTTTCAGCATAACTTCTGTGTCGGTACAAGTTCCATTCTGAATTTTGGCAGAGAGTTTCCTCACTCATAAATTTATGTGCTGTCCAAATTTCGTGGAAAAATTCATTGAATTACCCAAAATATGACTATTACAAGTTCACTCTAAAAACTTCCATTCCGAGAAAACTGCATTGCCAACCCAAACAGGTTTCAAGGTTTCTATCATAACTTTTTATTCCTTTGGAGTTTGACCTTGAACTTTTGAGGGCTTGTTTTTAACTTATATGGTGATATAATGTCAAAAAAGCGAGCCTAAAATCCACCAATTAGCCAATTTTTATGGCTGTCAAAATTGTACCAACTGCTGCCAACTCCTAATTTTTGCTTTGTGCAATTTTGTGCTTCATGGTGTTCCGTTGGGTTGATGGAAAATAAAGCACAGTACAAAATGAAATTGGATTCATGCTCAAACTTCCAAACAAGGGTGTAAGGGGTTCTTGAAGAAGTAAAAAGGAAAAGTGGGTTAGGCCATGGATTTGAGGTCAAATCCTGAATCATCCCGAGAGGATGATGCCCCCCAAAACCCTCCACCAAAACCCGAGCCATGAGGCTTCTTGTTTAATTAACAAGTTGTTATTTTGTAGTTTGGAATAAATTAAAGAATCTTGAAGATGAGCCAAAACATGAGGATAAAGAGGCTCCTAAGCTTGCACTTACTTGGAAGCAAAATTATAGAAGAAAGCGTAGAAGTTACAAGTCAGCCTAAAATCCTACCACAGTTGAGTATTTGACATTTATATAGACACGAATGATGTCAAATGAAAACACATTCTTCACACGATTCATAGCTGACGTCCATAGCTTTCTAAAGAGGTATTTGGAGTTATATTTGGGGTTTGTTTGGTATGTCAAACATTCCATTTACAGAGAATAAAAACCAAACTCAGACCTGTATTGTGATTTGTTGTTTGGTGTCACTTTTGTCATTTCATTTTAGGGCATTTTTGTAATTTCTTTTGAACTTCATTAGGGAGGTATTTAGTCTTCCCTAATGAAGAGGAAATCAGATTTGAAAACCCTAAAAGGAGAGCTCTCGTTTTTGTTCTTGGAGGTCCGCGGATTCCCTTCTCGGCTATCTTCCACACTACAAATCGGTTTGTGTTTTCTTGCTAATTCTTGCACAAATCGATTCTTGCTACTTCTTCCGGCATCTCTTCCTTGCGTGGTGGTATTTTGGGGTGTGGAGGTAGAAGAGCCAGCAACCCCCATTGGAGAGAGTCATCCTTTGAGTTGGCCGAATCAGCCATCCCTCTAGTGTTGGAGGTTTAGCGGACTCCATTGGTTTGTAACTTGTTTCTCATCCTTTTTATTGAAAGAAGGTTTCGGTTTCTTGAAGTTCTTGACCTAGATCTTTGTTGTTCTGGACGTGGTGTGGTTTTTATTGAGATTTTGGATGTATTGATCTTGTTGTGGAAGGAAGTAGAAGTGAACGAGATTCTGTTTTATTCACTGAACAAATTCTGTTCCGATTTGAGGTTGTATTTTACCCTGTTTATAGTTATTGGATTTTGCCCATTTTTGGTAGAGGTAATCTTGAGATTGTTAAGTGACGCTCCTTCAAATTTGGTGTTGATTGACTGTATGCAAGTTGAGATTTTGTTGTTTAAATTTTGGTCGCCAGAATCTGCCCTGGAAAACCCTAATCTGAAGGTTAATTTCGTCAGAGCATATCTATTTGTGTAGAACGCGTTTTAATCTGAATTTTTGATATGATGTTCCTTGGAATATTGGTGTGAACCCCTGCAAATGTTAGCTTTAAACTCTTTTAAGCTCCGTGAGTTACACTTATTTGAATTCAGAGGATTGGATAGATTTCCTGTATAGTGGCTGATTGGAGTTGTTGAGTTCCATAGAATCTTGGACTCTATCATTTCCTCACCCCTCAATTTCTTCATTAATCAATTCACTAATCCCATTTCAATTAAATCCTTTACTAATTAAATTAAATTTATTAAATTTAATCCAATTTATCTAATCTATTCATTCGCTTTGAAAAACCCCTCAATTGATTTAATTTAGCAAATTAAATCTAATTTATTCCTTATCACTAAAATACCACTAGGCCTAACGCTCCTATGCCCTCTAATATCCTGATGATTAAAATATACATATTAATTGTCCAGCCAAATCATTTTCTACATTTTCTCCCTTTTCTCTCTCTCCGTGCATGAGGGAACCCTGGAGTGGGAGTGTATCCTGCGTGAGCTGAGTGGTATGAAGTGAGTAATCCAGTGGAGTGTTTGGTCATGCATTGGGATTCTACTCCTGCTCTCGGATGTCCTAGTTGTCTCTGTTCTTCCTCTAGGTAACCCAATTCTTCTCTACTAATTTTAGTCTGAAGCATGTTAATAAGGATAAGTGTTATGGCTAAATTGTTTGATGTAGAAAATGTGAAATTGATGCTCTGAATCAAATTGTTGGATGATAGAAATTGTGTATGAAATGCTCTGTTGTTGGATTAAGGTTTGATAAACTCTTTGTAATGGATATTATAGACCCATTGTGTGGATATAGTCACTGTCATTATTATTCTGTGTGAAGCATGAAATGTTGGATTTCTGCTTGATTGATATGTTAATGCCTTTGTTGATGATTATGGATAATCATATTGAAGATTTCATGTTCTGTTAATTATACAGGCGCAATGTTCTCTGTCAAAGCTATTAGAACTGTTAAATGGTTGAAGAAAAATATTGGATGAATGCTTTCTATTTCCTTGGAATGTATTAGCCACTGATGGTTAAGTCGTGATAGGTTAGGTTCCATTTAGGCGTAAAAAAAGTTCTCAGAATTATTGTATAAGTTAGAATACGAAAAAGAAATGAAAGTTATAAGTCGTAATTATTAATGGCAGATGTTTTGATTATGAAGGTAGTGGAAAAAGAATAAAGGCAACTTTCAAGTGCCAAATGCGATAAAGATTTGAGGTAAGAAATTGAGTAGATTTGTTAGCTAGTGGAGGCCCTACACCATTAGCAGTGTCTTTCCTTTAATTGTTTGTTTACATTTCTACTATGTTGCTTTATATATCATACATATGCCAATCACACGTTATTAGTTTAATTCCTGAGCATGTGTAGCATGTTAGCATATTGTTGTTGTTTCTCTTAAATTGCCAAAAATGTCTATATTGTTATTTTCTTTAAACTGCCAAGTATGTCTAAACTGTTATTGTTCCCTTTAAATTACCCAGTAGGCCTATATTATTGTTGTCTCTAATAATTACCAAGCATGTTTTAGATCATGTTGCCATATATAGTATGTAGATTTCCATGCTCCATGCTTTTCTATTATTGTGATTTCTGCTTCATATCTCCTACTTTTATATTGTTGTGATTACTGCTTTATCTTTCATGTTCTTATATCATTGTTATTACTGCTTCTCATGTACATGCATCATGCTAATAGAAACAATTATGAAGTGCCACCTTTGGGGTTAGTACTCATATGTAATGAGTGAGGAAAAAGAATTAAAGAAGAAGAATGGGGAGTTGGGGAATGGAAGGGTAGTGCAGATCTGGCTAGCCTAGACAAATATATTTACTACCCTCTCATGGGTTACGAGAAGAAAAGAACGTTGCCTTTCCCTTGTTAGGACTGCGAGACTATGTATCATAGGTGGTTAGAAGCCGATTAAGTCTATCCTCTCCCTAAGGATTCCACCAATCTCCTGCTTGATGTACGAGTTATATAAAATATGTAAAGAAAAGATTGGTTTGAGGAAAACCCATTGATGTGCCCCAAGATCCTGTCACCTGAGCCCGTGCCAATGGCTCCTTTGTTTTCTAATCTTTTTATTTATTTTGTTGGTGTTTCTTCTCTAGCTAACTTGGAGGAGAGTTTTTGATCAATTTAACAAAGAGGAGATGGTGCATTTGGACTAGTGGATGTTATGCTAATCATAGAAGAAATGGTGGGCTTTCCTTTCTGTCTAGATTCTGACCTCTGGCCATTCAAGGGCTCTTTTGGCAATCGAGAAGCATTCGTTTCAAATTTTGTCCTTCATACAACTTGTAGCAGACATCAAGAGCTTTCCAAAAAGGTATTTGGAATCATATTTGAGGTTTTGTTTGCTATGTCAAACTTCCCCTTTACAGAGACAAAAATCCAAACTCGGAATTATTGTGCTTGTGTTATTGTTAAGGATAGTTTTATCATTTGCTACTTAGGGTATTTTTGTAAAATGTAATATTCCATTAGAGAGGTATTTTACCCTCTCCAATGAACCCTGAATCGCACTTTTGAAATTTTGATAAAACCTAAAGAGACTTGTTCTTGTTCTTGTGTGAAGACCTGCAGAGATCCCACTCTGCCATCTTCCATCTTCAAAATCGGTTTGTGTTTTCTTGCTAGTTCTTGCACAAATCAATTCTTGCTGCTTCTTCCAGCATCTCTTCCATGCGAGGTGGTGTTTGGGGCGTGGAGGTAGAAGAGCAAGCAACCCCCATTGGAGAGAGTCATCCTTTGAGTTGGCCGAACCAGTAGCCCCTCTAGTGTTAGAGGCTTAGAGGACTCCATTGGTTTGTTTCTTGTTTCTCATCCTTTCTATTGAAAGAAGGTTTCGGTTTCTTGAAGTTCTTGACCTATATTTGTGTTGTTCTGGACGTGGTGTGCTTTTTGTTGAGATTTGGATGTGTTGATCTTGTTTTGGAAGGAAATAGAAGTTGGCCGAGATTTTGTTTTTTGCACTGAACAGATTTTGGTCCGATTTGTGGTTGTGTTTTACTCTGTTTATAGTTATTGGATGATGCTCATTTTTGGTAGAGATAATCTTGAGATTGTTAAGTGACGCTCCTCTAAATTCAGTGTTGATTGGCCATATGCAAGTAGAGATTTTGTTGTATAAATTTTGGTCTCCAAAATCTGCCCTAAAAACCCTAATCCGGGGGTTATTTTAGTCAGAGCATATCTCTTTGTGTAGAACAAGTTTTAATCTGGATTTTGATGTGTTGTTCCCTGGAATGTTGGTGTGAACCCCTGCAAATTTCAGTCTTGAACTCTTTAAGCCCGTGAGTTTCACTTATTTGAATTCGGAGGACTGATTAGAATTCCTGCATAGTGGCCGATTGGAATTGTTGACCACGAAAGAGTCTTGGACTTTATCACCCATTCCAAAAGAATTAAAGAGAGACATGATCATATTGCATATCTCATTTCTTATAGGGCCTCAGGCTCACAGTTTGCTAATGGTGTAGGTGCATACGAGAGAACAAATAAAGAAGCAGTTGATGAGGGATTTGCAAGTGCGGAACTTGTGGCTGTCTTGGTTTAGGAAAGTAAAATGGAAAAGTAATTTGTAATTAACATGTAATTATTTGTTTAGTATTCTTTAAATGAATTTCTTACACTTCCGCTAAGTTTTGATAAATGATTTTATAACTACAGTTTTCTATCGCTTATAACAATTTTCATCACGAGTTTTATAAGATGTTTTAACGATCATGTTTTCAAGAAAAGAACTCTGATTTCAATTGGTTTTAATAAGAATTTAGTTGTTTTATAAAAGTTTTAAATTTAACACTTTTTTAAAAGGTTATAAAAATCCAGGTCGTTACACTATCATCTTGTGATATAGGCCAATGAGGCCAAAGACATGCAAATATCTCTTACCTTGTGGTTTTATGACAATCATAACAACTTATCAAGTAGTTCCTTGAATTGCAAAATCTAAAACATGATAAACTTTATGTTAGTATCCATTCATATCCTTATAACTCAAAACATACACCAATTTTCCAATTTCTCCTCACTATTTTTATCCAACTTTGAAATTTTAACCAATTCCATTAATTACATAGCCTATCTTTTCCTTGAGGTGTCTAATATAACAAAATGAAAATGTTTTGGATTTGAAACTCATTAAGACAATCATTAATTTCCAAATACCAAAAGTACAAAATTTTGACCAATTTCATGTCATTTGCCTTTTTTAACTGACAAACCTAGCCAAATTCTTAAAACTTCCCTTAAACCATGAAGAAAACTCTTATTACCTTCAAAATGTCAAGAAAGAGAACAATTTTCTTGAGTGCTTCTTGATCTTCAATGGAGTTACCACAATTGAAGTTTCTAACCTAAAAGAAACCCTTCTTTGCCATACATTTATTCTTTAGCGTGAGGTGTCATACATATTAGCAATATACATGATTAGTCAACATGTTTTTCTCTCTTAAACGTGACACCTAAGCCTATTTTCTGATAACTTTTCAACTTATTGGACGATCACTTGTAACAATGCATTTTTCCTTATCCATTTTTCATAAGATTTTTTTTACCTTTGTGACAAACAATATTTGATACGTAGCGGAATCATTTTTTATACCATTCAAACCATTTAAAAGATACTTGGTCATTCGAAATATTTAAAGGTTATTTTACACATTATTATAAAATCCTTACTCAAAACATTATACAACACTATTAAAATAATCTTCATAAACTAAGTGAGTTATAACCCATCGGTCAAAAGTACCAAGTGACATAAGTACTCGATGTAGCTACATTCCTTCAGCTGCAATCCATGTTATCAATATACATTTTCTTCATTCTTATCATACTCCTCACCTACATCACAAGATTCATTTATGAGCTAATGCTCAGCAAGAGATAAACAAATATAAATAATTTGATGCTCATGTTATGTAGTCTCATTGAAACATGCAGTTTCATTTCAGTTTTTCCTTTTTATTTTTAACATAACAGTCAAGACGTTGAAGATCGACGGTTTAAGGAAAAAGATACATCATCTGGTTCTATTAGGTAGAATCGTCACTCAATCCCTCTAAGAATGAGATACATCATCAGATTCACCTAAGTAGAACCGTTACTCAACCCCATCTCACAATGTCTATTAACGTTTATTCTATCTATTTTCAGTTTCATTGTAAACACATATGCAAGTAAAAAGTTTTGTTTCTTTGCTTGAAATCCTGATGCATGACATGAGTGCATACCATTAAGACAATTACTCAAAATTATTCAACACAATGAATCATTATCTTCTATAACTCCTAATACATCAAACATGTGAGAATATACAATTTATCCCATCACATTATACTAACATCCTACTATATTCAACACAACAAACAATGTCAACAAAATAACACAACCCTAACATCTTGTAATATAAGTCAAAAGACCAAAGACATGCATATCTCTTACCTGAAATTGTTACTGTACTTCCAATCACTTAGAAATATCTTCTTGTATAACAAAACCTAAACACAATAAAACCTTCATCATTAGCCACTCAATTGCATAACATTTAAAGTATGCATAATTTGAAATATATACAATCTTCACCACTATTGTGTACATTACTTAACCATTTTTTGTTCATCACATACACATATGAAAACAACACCTTTTTGAACTTCAATCCAAAAATGCACATATTCTAGGGTATCCTTCCAAATTTTCAACTATCTTTGATTATCCATAACTTTCTCCATACTTAACCAAATTCACTAATTCTAGAACCTTTCTCCTCTTTAAGATGTAAAAAATAACCAATTGGGTTTTCTTAACAGTCTCATTAAGATAGTCAACAAACATCAAATAATCCAACTATCAGATTATGTAAATTTTCTCCATTTTCACATCTTTCTCCCATCAAAGCTTTCATAAACTAATACGATTCTTAAAAATCATAAAAAGAAATTTTCATACCTTTGAATTTCTAAGAGGGAGAGAGAGAGAGTTTCTTGAGAGATTTCTCTAATTTTCCTCTTAAATTTCCAAAATTTCTAAGTGTTTTACAAAGTTAAACCTCTTCCCTCGAGCCTCAAGGTGAAGGTGTTTATTAGTCAATGCGTGGTGGGGGTAATTTACCACGTTTCCACCAATCAAAATATAACATGGCATTTAATTCCAAGTGACCCTTCATATTCCAGGTTGTCCACAGTACAGGGGCGAGGCGACCGCTTGCACATATTTTTCATTTTCTGCAAAATTTTTATTTCTTGCAGAAGTCTTATCTTCCTCAAAATCGCTATTATGTATGACCGCTCTAGGCAACTACAATCTGTCGAGTTAAAACTTTAAAATTTATTTATAGTTATGTCGTTTGGTCCAGACTGCATTTATGCCTTTCGGTCGTCCATGCCAGAAGAGTGTTTACACATGCAGACGTCCGCCTCAATTGTGGAAGCCCGCATTTGTATTTTTTTTTTTTCCAAATTATCACCAAGCCTAGACATCCACACCAGGCACATGTGTATATGTAGATGTTCGCATCTATGTTAAATAAAATTCTGATTCCAAGCACATGTATATCATCCATCCATCAACCACAATATAACTCAATTCATCACAAAAATCTATTCCACAACAAAATCCAATTTGCAATTATTACTTTCGGTCACAACAATCACAAAATCATATTATGAATAAACATATGTCATATATTATACATATTGGGTAAACTAAGATTTTCCAGATATTACACCACTCCTCGATTCTGTTCATTTGCACCTTACATTTTCAAAGAAAATCCAATGTTGGACATTCGTCGCGATGTTCACATGTCCGCAGACGCTACATTTCTGCTGCAAAAAGTAGTCAATAAATTAATTGTAGACGACTGCAACCTCATGTATGGTTGACCGGGATCCTACCCAAGACACTCCTTTCCCTTGAATCAGTTGTCCAATCCAGAGTACATGTTTTGTCTTCAGAAAGTCCACTCTAGAGGCAGTCTTTCATTTGTGAATGTCAGTCCAACTAAGCAGATGACCGCAATAGTTTTTCCAAAAAAGTGTAACATATGTTGGATGACAACTCTAGAGATGGTTTTTCTTTTATGGACGTTCACCTCACTACACAAAACTTAACCTTACGAAATGCTTACCATCCGGACGTTCACACCATTGCCAAAAATTTGCATCCTATAAAAACATACACACAAGCATCCATTATATTCTAAACAAATCATTATAGCTCCAAATTGTTGACCTAACTGACATTAGGTTATTTGTTTTGATGATGACTTTATTATTTGTACAATTAAGTTGTTTAATGTGTGTTTGTTAATATTAGTGAATACATTATTTATATTCATTAGAGATACCATTAATATGAGTATTACTGTTTACTAACGTGTTTTCTTAAGTTCATGTAGTTTATATGTTGATTTTAGGACTTAGAAGAATGAAAAAGCGAAAAACACAGAGTAGAGGTCGACGAAAGGCTTGGAGTAGGTCAACCAATTTGTGAGAAATGTAAAGAGGCAGTCGACCAAAATGGAAATGGTCAACCAACCAAAATGACAGATTGCTCGAGTTCTAAACTTGCTGAAGAAGTGGTCGACCAGTGAAGAAATGGTCAACCGTAACATAAGATAGATTGCTCCTTATTTGAGAAAGCGGTCGAGCAAGTGATTCAGCAAGCGGTCAAGTAGCCAATTTGTTGATCGACCAAATATTTAGAGACACGAAGAAGTAGTCGACCGATGAGAAAGTGGCTAACCGATTTGATAGACTCGAGCAAAAAATGGATGACCAAAAGTATATCGATAACAGTCCAATAGTCAGAGGTGGTTGACCAAAATGGAGGTGGTCGATCACTCAAGCAGAGTCTATATATAGAAGACACTTCGAAGCACAATCTAACCAAGCGAGAAGTGTAGCGAAACTCTGAAAAAATTCATACTCGACTTCCCCATACACAAATAGAGTGTCAAACCTAATTCTCCATTCTCCCAAACTTGAGATTTAATCTATAATATCCTGAATTTTTTGTGATATTTTGCATTGAAATCTTAGTAATGATAACTGAGGGTTTTTGAAAATTATAAAAATGATGTTGAATATCGAAATGCAATACTCTAAGTTTTACTACCAATAAGTGTATGAGTATTTGATGATACTAGCATGATGGGTTAATTGTGTGAATTAGGAGATTTCTATAGTTTGAAAGAAGCAATTAGCAGGTGATCAACCACTGGATACCTTATTAGAGAACAAGAAATTTAAATAGCATTATGATCAATCTTGAAGTCTAAGGCAACTGGGTCGATAATTATCCGGAATGATGTGAATTTGGAAAGTAAAATGTGAGTTACTTTTTATAGATATGATATAGAAGATTAAAGAAGGAAGTAAGGAAATCAAGTGTGTGACTATTTTCCTAAATAAATAATAATTATGTTGGATGATTTTTGTGGTCGGGTGTTACGGTCGGCGATGATCAACCGGAAGATTAGAGAGTGGAATTCGCGTCTAATTGGTGGAAGCTGGTAGTATCTCATGGGCGGTGAATCGATCGCCCGATGCATTGATTATGCATCTGAAAATTTATAACTGATGCTCGAGAGTTTGAGGAGTCGATGGAAAACAATAGGTCGCGTCTCCTCAATGTCTACTGAACAATCCAGAGTGTATTTAGAGGAGGTTAAGTGGAAAATCAATGGAAGAGCGGCTGGAAAACTCTCTCAACCTTCTCTGCTTCTTTTCTGGATTCTATGATTTTCTAAAGAAACACGTCAGTGATGATGGAAGAAATGATATTCTGGGAAACTTTGATGGTGGATTGGTGTAAAACAAACCTACGACAGGAAAGGAAATTGCAACATGAGGTAAGGAATAATGTATGTTCTTTGTCCATAAGGACCTATATCATGGAAGTAGGGTTGGTTGCTACATGTATTGGTTTGCCTATGTGTTTTTCCTAAATTGTTTTATGCAAAAATGAATCTGCCAATTATATTTTTTGTGATTTTATGTCTTTGTTAATGGTTCCCTACTTATACTATTCTCTGTTGTTTGGATTGCCAATAGTATAGATATTAACAAACTAAAGTTGATAGTATAAAGATGAGTTCTGCATGATTAGTTGTTATTCCTTGCAAATATTGTCTATGTGATAGATTTCTGCTTAGGTTCTTCTCTATATGATTAGCTATTCCTCTTCATGATTTGTTCCTATAGTCTAGACTTGAATTAACCTCCGTTAATGAACTGCCAATTTTGTTGTTGCACTTGGATGGTTTGTTCTTTGTAATTTCATACCTTTGTGAATGGTTTCAGTTAATGGGTTTCATGTTGCTTGATTTGTCCAATCTATTAATTAGTCAGTCACGTACAGATGCGATTTTGCATGTTTGCTTGATTCCTAGAATGACTCTCTACAAAAATAGGTTGTTGATATATTACCTCTGTGCCTCTGTTAATTGTTTCTCCCTGTTAGTGAAATTGCTCCTTGAGAAGGAGACCTTTAGATAAATTAGTTTCTTAAATAAACCAATATGTGATAATCAAATATGAAGAAATGTGTCTGTGCGTGGTCCTCCTAAGGTTAATATGCTCATATGATGAATTGAGTTTGAAGTGAAATGTTCCCTATGGTATCTTCGGTTAGATTTAATATAACTTGGACCTTGCTTGTACATATTCTTTAGTGGTCACAGATGCACGATGAGGATATATTTTCTAAATAAAGTTTATAGCATGTTTTCTTTAATATGTTATGTGTCTTTAATGTATAGTAGGTTTAATTGTCACTTTATATTAGCATGCTTAGTGTTAATTATAGTTGATGCATGATTCGTGCTCATTGTTGTTAATTGATTGTATTATTGCTTGTGATATATGAACAGATGTGTGACATTCATATAGGCATGTCAGTTGGGTTGCATATCATGCATTGCACAAAATTAATAAAGAAGATAATAAAAGGGCATTTTCTACGTGGGTTCGGAGACTGAAGAGGTTGCTCTCACATAGAAAACAACCCGTTTGAGTGAGTTCAGAGACTGAAGAGGTTGCTCTCACTCAACAGGTGGGTGAATTTGGAGACTGAAGAGGTTGCTCTCACCCAAAGGTAAATAAACGTAAATGTAAGTGGATTCATTTTTAAGTAAGTTTGGAGACTAAAAAGGTTGCTCTCATGTAGAAATGAATCAAAGTGGTGAGTTCAGAGACTGAAGAGGTTGCTCTCACCCAGCTTACTGATCTATCAGACTTATGCATGTAGAGTTGTCATAGGCATTTCATCTGTATTTCATTAATATTCCTTACAGAGCAATAAGCTCATTATTCCTCCTGTGATGTAGTTATTGATTGTGATCTAGGTGACGTGAATGTAGAAGAAGTGTGATGCGATGCAACTTTGTGTTAGGATGCGCGGATCAACCTCGGGGGTTATGGCTCATTAAAGAATAAAAGTTATTTAAATTGCTTAAAGACTTTACTTTATGGTTTTCAATTATTTTAAGTTATGTTATTTTGGAAAACAGTTCAAATGTTTTAATTATTTCGTGCAAAGTTACTCTGATGTTTTCTTTTAAGTGTTTTTAAATGGGCTTTAAAATGATCACATTTTATAATAATGTGAAATGGATATATGGAAATGTATAAACGGAAATGGGATGGTACATAATCTTTTGGAGAGTTTGGTCCTTGATTGTATTTTTCAATTCATACTTTTTGTACTCAGACCGAGGGTGACGCCATGTGAATAGTCAAGCTAAGGGTGATGCCCTGAGAATTAGTCATTGTAAAGGTTTGATTGACACCTATGAAGTCAGTCATCACTAATTGGGGAGGTTAGGTGATTTAAGGATTACCAAGTAGAGAACTTGGAGCGCGGACGTAGGTCGAGGTTGCCGAACCACGTGAACAAACTCGGTGTCGTATTTCTTTCCCTAACTCTCTTATATTTGTGATTGCTTGTTTATTTATTATTCATAAATCACTTAGGGTTAGAAAAATAAATATTGTACAAAAAAGTTAGCATACCTAATTCATCCCCTCCTCTATAGGCATGCACTGATCCCACTTAAACATCCATACATAATAATATACAATCATTGAATACAACTACTACATAATTCAGACTTAGCATAATAAATTTTTTGGGTGTTATATCAATATGCCCCACTCTTCATTTTTTAGGTCTTCTTGGTTGTCTCTCTATTGCAACTGGTAGAATTAGATCTTGATCCGTTTGAGGTCACATGTGTTGGCTATTGACTAGATAGACAAGGTGGGTGTAAAATCTGATATTTTTAAATGATTTTAAAATTCCACATGTAAATTTTTTACATAATATTTGGTCAAGTGTTGAAAGGTTGACTTGTTTTGTCAAGTAGTGACCCTTTGTGCGTTTTCAGTCAAATATTCAAATTGAATTTTTCGAGCGGTACTTTAAATTTTGAAAATGTTTTGGTAAAATTATTTTGACTAGGTGATTATTTTTGTTTGGCATTTTATACGAATCGGGTTTTAAATCGAGATTTGAGTCAGATTTTAATTGGATTTATCTAATATATATATTATTTATTAATATATATTCCTTTTAATAAAATAAAATATTATTTTTTTCATATAAAAGGTGAAGAAGAAGAAGTGATAGACCACAAGGTCCAATTACAAGAGCAAGGGCCCAAAAGCTCATAAACAGCTACATTGCTAACTATTTGGAAGGTGGATCAATCATGGCCCAAATGGTGGAGCTTCCAACCCATGAAGACAAAGGGAAGTCCATGCATTTGTTACAATGGAAAAAGTCCCAAGAAAACTCACTTAAAGGATAAGAAAGACCAATAAAAAAAGAGATAAGGAAACCTACTAAAGTCAGCCAAGCAAATGGACAATGTTCAATCGATTTTGCAACCATCCAAGTAGCGAATTCTTAAAGAAAGTAGCTGCCAACCAAGCCTCTATTTCATGGTCCTCAAGCTAGCAGGGAGTTGCTAATGGAAAAAGAAATAAGGAAACCTACTAAAGTCAACCAAGCAAGTGTACAAAGTTCAACTGATTTGGCAACCATCCAAGTTGAAAATTTTGAAGGAAAGTAGCTGCCAACCAAGCCTTTATTTCATGGTCCTCAAGGCAGCATGGTGTTGCCAAAATATTAGTTTTACAAAGTTAATAAAACCTATGTTTACTAATTGGCCAATTAGGATCAAATACTTAGTGTGTTTCGTATTTTATTGTTTCCGATTTTATGTTGTGTAATTGGCTATATAAAGCCACCTAATGCTTATGTTTTGGAATTTAAGTTTGAATACAAAATAGCTTTTGCTTATTTCGAGATTGGAAAGATTACTTTTTCAAACACTTTGGTGTGTTACATCCAAAGTAATCTTGTGTGAGTCATATCACAAGATTGAGCTCACTTGGAGTTGAGTGAAATCTCTTATTGGCATCCGCAGCTCTACTTATTGAGGAAAGGTTGTGAGAAATGGTGTCCAACCATCAAGAGGCGTCATCATCAGCAAAGCATCCATTTGGAGGTTACAAGTTTCCATATTTGTAAAATCCAACCATCTGAAGTATTTTTAGCATATTTCCTAATTGTTGAAGGGTATTTTCAAATTTTTTGAAGGCTTCTTTTCCTTATTCATTTAAGAAAACATGGTTAAAATTTTCAGCCCAAAAGCTTCTCAAACGAAGGAGTTACAAACTTCCAAAGTTCACTTTCAAAAAGTGAATCTCGGCCAAAATAAGGAAAGTGAAGTTTCAGTCGAGCAGCTCATCTGCATCCTCAACCGCGCCACTGACCGCCCTTCAGAAATCACTTTTGTCTTCTTTTTCAGACGACTAACTCGACCACTCAGCTGACTGCCGCATCGACCGATTTTCAAAGATTGACACTGTCCACCTTTTCAGGAGACTTCCTTGGGCACATAATCCAAAGCCTTGTCAACCTCTAGTCTAGAAAACAACATCTGTTGGTTGATCAACATATACCAACACTTCAATATCATATTGTTAGGTTATATTCTAATCCCCTTTTACTGGTGCATCAAGAAGGGTTTCCTTCTTCTTTACCCGTGGTAGAGAGAGGGAGTCTAGAGGAGAGGGGAGGAGTCAGATCAGACTAGTTCTGACTTTCAGTGACAGTTTCATGTTTCCGTCGTTCACAGGAGCAACTTTTGTGAAGGCAGTTTGCGAATCATTAAGTTTTCTACTTTGATTTTAGGGTTTTATGGTTACAATTGTTTGGCCTCATATTCGAGCTTCAAACTTGAATATGGGAGAAATTTCTTGTTGATATCAATTGCATTAGAGTTTATGCAGAGTTATTTATTGTTAGAAGTCAAAAATAGGGCAAAGCACTATGAAATTGGGCATTTCCAACGAAACTAGTGGACCAAAAAGGCACTGATCGATCAAAAGTTGACCACTAGGCTAAACTGGTCGACTAGTGGTTGACCAGAAATGGGGAGTTGCTCCCCGATTCATCATATTGAGCCATTTGTGCATCAGTTGGGTTCCTAGATTTGATATAGGGCTCTTCCACCTATTTCGTGTGACTCATTATTGGAAATTCTTGTCCATTAACAAGGTTTGAGGCTCGATTTGATTTATGGTTTTCGAGCTGACTTTCCACTTAAGTTATACTCGATTGACTTTAGATGAGTCCCCAGGACGGTTGAGTCTTGAAAGGTTGTAGGCATGTCTTATCAACCACTGCGAGGTCCGTGTTGACCATTAACATGTCTCATTGAGGTCAAATCCTTTTCAACCCCGAGAGTATGAAGCACTACAGGTTCCACGTCATTATTATTTTTTATTTTAATTTTGTAATAGTTTAATTGTTACTGGAATTGTTTATTTTGGGTTATGATATGATCCAAGAGCCCATGAAGAGCCTAGATGCATTACAAAACAATGAAGGACCTATGACAAGAG
Source organism: Begonia loranthoides (assembly GCA_022433065.1). NCBI lineage: Eukaryota > Viridiplantae > Streptophyta > Magnoliopsida > Cucurbitales > Begoniaceae > Begonia > Begonia loranthoides. Next base: position 15,385,017 of record CM039485.1, read on the forward strand.
CAAAAATAAGGGAAATGTATAAGAATTTACACACTTTAATCAAAGAAATAGATGTCAATGACATTTTTAATGAAGAGCAAAGGCCCATGATGGTTCTAAATATTAAAGAAGAGTCAATGGAGGCCCAAGAAGGTAAGGGAAGCAAGACAATATTGTTAAATTTGAAGAATGGCCCAAACAGCCCATGAACAGGGCCAACGAGCGCGCCCGCCAGCTGACAGTGCGCTCGCCTGTGTGTCACATTGACCGCTCACCCACCTACCTTGACCGTGATCCCGCAAATGTTGACTGTCGTGCCAGCTGTGCGCACCACCGACTACCGCTGCCTCCCACGTGCCACTCACGGCCAAATTCACCTAACTTTAAATTTGATCAATTATTTTGTATATTTTATGACATTTTATATTGGTTTTAGGTCCACTCTTCTTGCCTATAAATAGATGGGCAAGCCTTCAATATAAATCATAACTTAGAACTTGAAATTTGAGAGCATTTTGCTTAGAGAGTGATTCTCTTCTTGAGTTTTTTTGAAAGACTTGATCTTCTTCAAGTGTTTGCTTGAAAAGGTCGAACTTGATAACTTTGGTTCAATCTACAAGTGTGGTTTGGGTCAAACTCCTTTCTTTGATAGTTTTGGTTCCTATCTCTTTATAGATAACTGGTCGAGCTCCTAATCCTTTTGAATCTCCAAGGTGTCCTGTGAACATTCCGCATTGTTTTCGGGTCTCGAATCTCTAATATCCGTGGTTCGCATCATTTGGTATCAGAGCTAGTTTGCCTATGATTCAAAGTTCTATCTTTCTTGTTTTTCTACCTATCTTTCATTTTTCTTGTTTTTCTTATTCAAATTCAAAAGAAAAAAAGAGAACTTTTCTTTTCTTTGAAATCCTCTAGAATCGAGATTTCGTTCAAAAAAAAATTGTTTTTGATTGTGTTCATTGAAATTCTCAACTTTCAAGTTTCATTCCTATTAAAAAAAAAAAAAGATAGTGTTTGGAAACTTATTTACATCATTTGATGTTTCAAGGTGACACCCTCAGTGATTGTCTACTACATCCTTCAAACATCAAACTCTTCTGAAACGTTGTATCAAAGATTGATTCTAGTAAATGCCTTCCAGACTTGTATTCTAGCCATTATTGAACGTTGGATCTAAAGTTTGAAAAATTTGAATTTTTTTTGCAACATTGGTTGAATCGACTCTTGATTGAGACCTTTCTTAAATGACCCAAGGAAGAGATCGAGTGGTAAAAGGCAAGAGGGAAAATATCTATTATAAAAATCAAACTACGAGAGTAAAAATGTGAGAAAAAAAAAATTCATTTTATTTTTTTATGCATTACTTACTTTACCGCATTTACCTTATTGCAATTACTTTACCTGTAACACACCGATATTTTTAATTATCGGGATATTACAAGGCGTATTTGGAGCGTTAGGCCTACGGGTATTTTAGTGATAAAGAATAAATTGGATTTAATTTGCTAAATTAAATCAATTGAGGGGTATTTTAAAGTACATAAATAAATTGGATTTAACTTAATTAACTAAGTGGGTGATTTAATAAAAGGGGGTTAAAGTGGATTGAACTGGTTCAGCAAGAACTGAACCAGTACAGCTTAAAATATACACAGCCACTTAATTAACTAAGTGGGTGTCGGGCCTTCGATTTCGGTGACCGGTGATGACTAAATGGCGGTGAAAAAGGGGCAGCAAGGACGACAGGTTGGCGATGGCAAACAATCGGAGCCGACAACTCGCAGGTTGATGTCTTCGCTGAGGGGAGCGCTGGTGTGCTCTTGGGTCGCTGAGTTGGCTGGACGGCTCGGGCTGTGATGGTGCACTGGCCCAGTTGTATTTGGATACCCGGTTTGACCGGCCCATCAAAGGTTGGTTCTTACTGTGTTGGAAAATGATAGTAGCAAACATGGGAGACAATCTCTGTTTCTGGTAGTTTGGTCGGTGTGCTGAAGGAGAGTGTTTGTTTGCTGGATGCAGGATAAATGGAGTAGAGACAGAAGAAGAAGAGGGAAATAGCAGATTTGCAAGGAGAAAAGGAGCTGAGCTCTCTGGAGCAGAGGTGCTGCCGAGAACTGGTGAGCTGCCATCCGTGAAGCTGCCGTGAAGTTGGAGTCTAAGGGCTGAGGATTGGATGTTGCTCTCGACTGTTTTGTTGGTACAAGAAGAGAAGAAGATGACTAAATACGAATGCGCATTAAAGCTCCAAGGTAAAAACTTGGGTGTGTCTTGGCCAGTTGGAGGCCCTACACCGGAAATATGGGTGTGTGAGTTGTGGAGTCTGTATGTTTTCTATGATACTCTGCATGTTTATACGCTTGTTCATTGTAGGTTAGTTCTCTGTAGTTTGCTCTTGGTTGGTTTCCATAGTTAGTGTTTGCTATATTGGTGATACTGGACTGCTCATTGTTGATGTGGTAGTGTAGAACGCATATTATATTGCTATGTGATACTGTCTATGCTTGTTGGCTGTATGTTTATGATGCTTTGTGCGATAGCTCTCTATGATAGTGTGAACCTGTATATTTATCCATGCTTGAATGTTCTGTATGTTGCTGTAAATTCTCTGTTGATACTACGTAGCTTTATTAGATGATTTCCTTACTGTTGGTGCCTTGACTTAGATATCCGCTGTGAATAAATGTTGAGTTCCTTGTTGTAAATAAATCCTTGAGTATGCTATTTAAATTGAATGTTCATATCTAATGTAATCAACTAACTTACTTAACATGTTAACCTTATTTGTTAATTGTCAAACATGTTAACCTAATCAATCTAGCTAACCTAAACAAGATAATAATTATAAGCATGTAAATAAAATAGGATATAGACCTTCCAAGCATGCTATTGTTCTTTATTGCATTGTTTGTCTAAAATATGGGTTTGTATTGTCGAGCATGTTTATGTCTGTTATGGTTCTTTAATGTATTGTTACTTCTCTGTGATATTTGTTAGTTTACTGCTTATTATTAATACATTGTTAGTTCTCTGTGATAATTGTTAGTCTGTTGTTAGTTGTTAATTGCTTTGTGGGTGGCTCTGTTTGTTTTATTGGTTTGGTTGCCTTGTAAACATTAATTGGTTATGAAATTACGTACTGAGCATATTTAGATTAACTTAATTAACGAGCATGATAATCAACCAAGCATGTAAACGATTTAATTAATATAAGCATGCAATAAATTAGGTTATTAACCTCTCAAGCATGTTGTATAGTTCTAATTTAATTATTGTTGTGCGCTCTCATGTTCGTTATGATTTTGTTTAACTCCTTGAATGTGCTGTTAGGATAGTTCCTTGTATGTGCTTTTAGGATAGTCTCATATCGCGAGAAACAATTAGGAACATCACCACGAGGTGATCATATGCCTTAAGTGAGGAAAAGAATTACCATTCCCTCATCAAGATCATAAGATTAATTAACGTAATTAATTAGGAAGTATAGAATTATCCAAACTCCACGCTCCATATACGAGCTATTCCTAAAACACGTACTATTCCTAAAATACGTAATTAAATTAGTGGCTTGGGGCGCACCCATTCCAAATAATTCGAGTGGCATCTCATATGCATAAACCCATTTTCTTATTGGGCCTTTAGGCTCACATCTTACTTGCGGTGTTGGTTCACGACGCGTGGAATCCTCGATCAATGGAGACGCGGTCGATGAGGGATTTGCACGCGCAAGCGAATGGTTGGCCAGGCTACGAGGAGTTAAAGATATATATTGAGTTGTAATTAATTTAAATTAAGTTTTCTCCTTTTAATTTGTAATTTAATGTCTAGTTTATTTCCTTTAAATTCTTTACGCTTACGCAAATGTTTTATTTCTGCAATGCTTTAAAATATATGATTTTAACGCTTCCACATTTTCTATTAAATAAACAATTTTTATAATGAGTTTTTTTACGAATGGTTGGTAGCGGTCCGGATTAGGCGCACTTTGACACGTTTTCTCAAAATTTAACGTATTTTTAACGAATTTCAAAAATCCGGGTCGTTACATTGCCGCACTTACTTTCTCGCATTTATTTTATCGTACCTTAATTACTTTATTTGCAATTTACCTTCCTTTTTATTGTAATTTACCTATCTTTACATATATTTCATACTTAACATCATGAGTGGAAGTGGAGAAGACAACATCAACATTGATCCAATATGCGGATCTTGTTCGAAGAATGGAACGCATCGAAATACCATCCCCTAGTCCCACTCGTGGAAGAAGGAATGATTATGAAAATGAGTTTGAGATTGAGGAAAGACCATTTCGAAGGGAAAGATTTGATAGAATAGATTGAGAGGACAGAGATCTAAGCCACATCAAGGTAAAAATTCCCCCATTCCAAGGAAAAAGTGATCTTGATACTTGGAGTGGGAACGAAAAGTGGAGACCATTTTTTATTGTCACAACTATTAAGAGGAAAAAGAAGATAAAGTTAGTTTCGATGGAGTTCACGGACTACGTCAGCATTTGGTGGGACCAATTGGTAAGGAATCGAAGGCGTAATGAATAACCCCCAATTCGCACATGGGAAAGTGTAAAGACTATAATGAGAAAAATGTACGTCCAACACACTATCATAGAGATTTGTGTAGGAATCTCCAAAACCTAGCACAAAGGTTTAGAAGTGTGGAGGAATATTACAAGGAGATAGATAAGGGCTAACATTAATGAAGATGTGGAAGCAACAATGGCAAGATTTATGGGAGGTCTAAACCAGGAGATTGCCAACATCATAGACTTGCAATACTACATAGATATGGAAGAATTACTCCACAAGCCGATCAAAGTGGAACGACAATTAAAAGCCAAAAGGAGTGCGAGGCTGGGAACAACATTAAATAATTCTTGGAAACCAAACTAGAGAGGTGATAAACCAAATCGCAAGGAGGCGTCCAAAGGTAAAACTATAGCTAAAAGAAATATTTCATCGAAAGGAAAGGGTGAGACATCTACACCAACCCGAACGAGAGATATCAAATGCTTTCTATGCCAAGGACTTGGACATTATACATCCAATTGTCTAAACAAAAGAGCAATGATTATGTTAGATAATGGTGATGTGGAAAACGTGAGTTCTTGAGATGACGAAATGTCACAACTAGGCGATGAAAGTGATGTAGATGTGGAAGCTCCAATCAAATGAGAACTATTGATCACAAGGAGGACGTTACACGTGCAAGTTCACGAAGACGGCGACAAAGCTCAATGCGAAAACATATTCCATATCAGGTGGCATGTTGGCAAAAAGGTATGTAGTCTAATCATTGATAGTGGGAGTTGCATGAATGTAGTAATTATGTTGTTAGTCCAAAAGTTGAATTTGAAGACCCAAAAACATCCGAAGCCATACAAGTTACAATGGCTAAGTGACTATGGCGAAATCAAAGTGACGAAGCAAGTGAGTATTGCATTATCAATCGAAAAGTATAAGGATGATGTATTGTACGATGTAGTTTCGATGCAAGCCACACATATTCTTCTAGAAAGACTATGGCAATACAATAGAACTATCAAGCACAATGGATTTAAGAATAAGTATTCGCTAGTTCAAAATGGTAGAGTTGTTGTTCTAACACCTTTATCACCATGGGAGGCAAGCGTTGACCAAGAAAGGATCGACAAAGAGTTCCAAAGTTACAACAAATCGCAAGGAGAAGAAATTGGAGTAGTTGAAAAATTGAGTGCAAAAGAGGGTGGCGAAAAAGGCAAGTGTGAAAAAAAAAGCCGAAGAGAGAAAAACCAAAGGAAAAGAAAGCAAAAAGGGCAAAGGAGGAGAAAAGAAAATTGAAGGAGAAAGAAAGAATGAGATGATTTTGTTAGTGTGCAAGGATGTTTATTTGAACACTATTGAACTAACGAATTCTCTGCCAGTGGAAGTTATTTATCTTTTGCAGGAATACGAAGATGTGTTACAAGAAGAATTACCGTGAGGAATTCCCCCACTTCAGGGAATCGAACATCAAATTGACTTCATCCCGGCCAGCCTTCCAAAGAAATCTGGAGGAGACCAAAGAAATCCAATGACAAGTGGACGAGTTGGTGGAGAAGTGGCTAGTGAAGGAAAGCCTTAGCCCATGTTCATTCCTAGTTATTCTAGTCCCCAAAAAGGATAGAACGTGGAGAATGTGCGTCAATTACCGGGTAGTCAACAAAATCACGGTAAAGTATCGACATCCTATTCCTCGTCTTGATGACATGTTAGATGAATTGCATGGTGCTTGTGTAATGCCCCGATTTTCCATTACATAATTAAGTAAGGATAAATGAGAAATTAATTGGGGTTTAATTGGATTATTCAGAGAAATTTTATTATGAAATACATGTAAAACCTGTAAAATTTTTTAAATAAGAAATTCCACGTGTAAATTTTTCACATTAAAATCGGTCATAAGGTTGAAAAGTTGATCCAATTTGTCACGTAATAGCTACATAGGATTTTGGTCAATTAGTCAAATAAGTGGAGTTGAAATTTTCTGAACGAAAGATTTGTTTAAGAAGTGAAGTTGATGAATTAAATTAAAGCTATAAGTAACGTATGACGGTGCTTGGAATGGATTGGGATTTTGAATTAATAAATTGGTATAGGATATGTGTATTTGATACGTCTATATATTAGGAAGAAGTCAGATTATTTGATGTATGACATGTATCTTGATATATATAGGTGCCTTTATGTAATTGGACGAAGGAATTGAGAAATGAGGGGGAAAGATTTGTCATTTGTATTGGAATAAATTAAATGAAAAAAAGAAGGGAGAGATTGAAGTTGAAGTGAAAGACAAAGTGGAAATAAGAAAAATAAATAAATAAAAGTTAGTGGAAGACAAAGAAGAAATGACGTGCAATTGAAGAGAGAGAAGGCCTAGTAAAATAAGGAAATAAAATAATAAAAGGAAGTGAAATGAAGGGGGGGAAATCTGTTGAATTATTCGAAGGAAAAGGGGGAAAAAAATTAGGGCTTTTCATCTTCCCCCATTTCAGCCTCCAGCCGAGAGAAATCGCAAGGGAGAGAGAAACGCCAGCCGGGCGATTTTCGCGAGAGAGAGGGAGACCCGCTGCTGGACGACGACGGTTGACGTTGTCTGAGGCGTTCTGAGTGGCAGCCGGCAAGAATTGAGTGACTCCTTCGATGGTGGAACCGCACCTTGCGAGCGCCGTTCGGGAAGGGGAAAACGTTCTGAGCTCGACGTTGGCCGGAGCAAAGACAGACAACCACGGAAGGTTCGTGCGCTCTGTCCAGCGGTGAGCATTCCGACCGCCAGGGACAGGAGCTTTGCCTAGCCAACCTTCCGATTTTCGGCGAGCGAAAACAGAACACTTGGTTCTGTTTTGATTGGGTGAGCGATTTTCATTTGAGCTTTTGATTCAATAATGGATTTCAGATTTGATGTTGTTTTGGCTGTTGGAAATCTTGGTGAAGAACTGTGGATATAAGGATTGCTACTCTGTTTGATTTCTATTTGTGGATAAGTAGTGCAGTGTTATTTTGGTTTGTTGAGTGTGGGATGTTTAGTTGAATTCTTGCTTCGGTAATGGTAACCAATTCGGTCCTGTTTCGTTGTTAGATTGAATGATTTCTGCACATTAGTTATTTTGATGAGATAATGTCAAAGAGAAATGCTATTGTTTGAATTTAATTGTGCTGAAGTTTCTGGAATTTGGCATTTTGTTGATTAATATCCAACTCGGTTCGCTGCTACTTGTTGAGATTAGAGGATTTGTGCTTGGCTTGCTGAAATTAATTAATTCTATGATCAGGGATAAATTCTAAGAACTTGCTCTAAGGATATGTGCCTTCCGTTTTATTGTTGGATGTGGTTATTTAAGCTTAAAGTTTTAGTAATGGATTCGAGAGGTGATGTTGCTACTATTTAGTTTCTTCATTTGTGAACTTGAGGATCCTAACTTGGGTTGCTATCTTGAATAATGGATTAAATTGTTATTGGAGATTGTAATTGGAGATAGATATTGAGCATGTTCCTACTGTGAAATAATGAATTGGATTGAAATTTTGGATATAGTATTGCATGTGATAGAGCCAGTTCTGTCTAAGTTTGGGAGACATTTTGTGACGTTGCTAATTGTTTTTAATTGTTGCACAATACATATTGAGGAATTAGATGTTTGGACGATGCATTGTTTGTTTACAGAATGATAAAGTTTGGAGATTTTTGTTGGAATTATTAGATGAGTCGTTAGACATTGGTTGAGCTCCTATTCCCAGTATAGGACCCTTTGCTTATTTTCTAGAGTTATTTATGAATTCCCACATTATATCATTGTCAGGCTTGGACGATTTTGGTGAGTGTGACACCATTCTCGAGGAGACAGTTGCTTCGCTCAACAGGAAAGAACGTTGAAGAGGTAGGGATTTCTATACCTTTTGCGTTATATTGCATCGTATCCCGTTTTAAAAATAATTATTTTGTGGAATACCACACTTGAAAAATGACGGGGACTGTTCGACAGCACGTCAGTTTTTATTAGTAGTATGTTTTCTCACGTTTAATTTCGTACATGGTTTGAAACTTATTGTGCATATGTTGCGGGATGGATTCTCTATCTCCTTTGATACCTTCTGCTGCGTGAAGGTTGATTGTTTGACGTGCGAAAATATAGGTAGGGCATTGGTGACATGTCCTTAGGTTGAAACTCCTGGAAGTCGTAAATCTCGTATGGGAGAGTGATGATGTCTCCTTGGGTTGTAAGCCCCTAAACCTGGCCAGGGTTTTTGTCCCACGAATCAGACGGTTGTCATTCGCTAAGACTTAGTTAACCTAAGTACCTTTTCATTTGGCGGGTGGCGTGACGACCGAGTTTACTCGTCGGCAACCTCATTTATTTGGAGTTTCTAGGTATCTTAGCTGTTAAATAAGCCTACATATAGCAAGAACTGTATCCGTTCTATTTTATCGTACGGGTTGTCAGTGCAGAGTTCTCGCCATTTTATTTGAAACCTTTATATTAGCTGTACCGACGCAGAGATTCTAGCGGGCAACCTGGGTGACGTGTTGGATCTACGGATCACCGTCATTTATACTTCCTCCTGCCTCATAAGGTGTTGATGCCGACGGGTGACCACCTCTTCTATGCTGAGTGGCAGGTGAGTCCTTGAGTGACCAACCCTTTTCATTGATGATGTTTTCAGATTGGAAAAAGATGATGGCCTATTTTACGAGGTATAGCTATCTATGTATACAACAAGTTTTCAATAAAAGCCTCATCGATGACCTTTGGGCCAGTTTGATAAAATGATAAAGAGTTTTGAAACGATTTAAAAATCTATGTACGATAAAATGATAAATACAACCTTGTTTTCGAAGAATATAGAAAAACCAGTTTTGCATGAGGTGCACCTAGTATAGTTATACTTTATTGAGTTAGTCACTCATCCCAAACGACTCCTCCCCAAAACTACAGGTAAAGGAAGGAGCAGCTAAGGATCAGGATTTGAAGTGTTCCTTTATTTCTATTGAGCAACTATTATCATTTGGTGAGGATATTTACATTTGGGTCTGTAAACCTTAAACACAATTTGGTTTGGATTTGTTGCACAGTACTTGGATATTCATTTTAATTTATGCACTGTTATTTTCTCGTGATCCCTATTCGGACCTAGGCCCATATCTTTTGGGCCGAATTAAATATTTCTAAGTCTTCCGCTAAAATACACGCCTTGGGCTGGGTGATCGGGTTCTCTATGAGGATTGGGTCGCTTGACGGTTCTGTCAGGCCCGTCTTCGGGTCGTGACAATACATTATCACAAAAATAAGTTTAGAAAAATAATTGTTGAGATATAATTGTACCAATTATTGGATAATTATTTTGGAAGCCGAATTGAAGAATTTTAATTGGATCGATAATTATCATCATGCAATATTCGGAGAAAAGAAAATTGGAATTGGGATGAAAATAATTAAATGAAAAATTTGATTATTTAATAGAAAGTGAAATGAGGAATTAATTAAATGGTCGCTTGAATGGCTGAACCGGTTCAGCCGAACTAGTTCTCGCTGGCCATGGTTTGGGTCAAGGCAAGAAAATCAAAAGAAAAGAGGGGAGAGTTGTTTGTGGCCTTCAGCCATCTTTACTGGCGAAAATAGAGAAAACGAGAGGGAGAGAGAGAGAGAGAGCGATCAGGAGGGGGATGACGGCAAGCAATGGACGTTCGTGGCTACGTTTGGCGAACGAGTAACGACCGACAACGATGCGACTGCTGCAGCGACAACAGGTGTACCGTGCTGGCTAGGGCACAGGTCGATTTTGGTGCAGGGAATCATTGGTGGAGGTAAGTCGATGGTCTATGTTTGTGTTCATCTTCCTGATTTTCGGTTATGGAGGATTTGACGTTGGCAGCGGCAAATGGCGACGACAGGAGGGATGGTTGCGTGCGATTGGTGAAGGCTGGAGCAGGGGATTGGTTCAGGTTCGAGTCTGTTGGTCCACAGATGAACCAGTTTATTTCTTCTCCCAAAATGATTACGGCTTCACATGGCCATCGTGTATTGGACCACCTTCCTTGAATTGTGTAATTTTCCAGTTTTCTCTCAGCTATAAGTCATTTGGTGCAGAGGAATTCGCTGGAGAAGAAGAGGAAAAGTGACAGAAAAGTGGGAAGTGGAGAGTGACAGTAAAGAATACTGGAGATGGAAACGTGAAGGGAGAGTGCAGCAGTGAATGGGAACCCTCTTGAAGCATGGAAATAGAGTAGAGAAATTGAAGCTCGATTTTCTCTCGGGTGTTTTTCTTGGTATGGAGATTTTCCTTTGCTGCTACTATTGGATATTCTAGAATTCATTACTGCTTGTGCTATGTTGTTTGGTTAATGCACATTCTGTTTCTTTGGTTAGTGTTGGTTAATTCCAAAGGCATGAGTATGTTGGAATCTTCTTGCTGCGGAGTGGTGTGGTTGTTGAAAATAGGTCACTGTGATTGATTTCAGATTAGTGGTTGATTGTTTGTTTTGGATTAATTATCTACTGCCTTTCTAATTTGATACAATGGATGAATAGATGTGCTAAGTTGATCGTCGTTTGGACAGCTGTGAATACTTATGCTCCGTAGTTATTATCGTTGAATAACTATCACTGTTTGGTTTTCATCCTATTATTTTGATAAGTGACCTAAATAATATTTGGACTGTAAATTCTGCTAAGTGAATGAATGGAGAAAAGGACTATGCTTTTTGTAATGGAAAATGTTAAATAAGTTGAAATTGGTTTTGGTTGCTGGAAATGAATCATTAATCTATTGTGCTGTTATGTACTGCCTGATGGATTATTCGTCATGTTTGGATAATGTCTCTACGTTGTTGTTGGTCTGAAGCATGTTAAGCTTAATATTCTTAATGGATTGTAGGACGTGGAAACATGTCGGATTGATATTCTGGATTGGTTGTTGAATGTTTACTGTTGTGATTGATTTCAGATTAGCTTCTAGTTGTTTGTATGGGATGATTTTTTTGCTGTCGTGTTATTGGGATAAAAAGGATAGATAAATGTGCTTTGTTGGTTATCGTCTAGACAACTGTGAATATATAGGATTCACAATTATTATCATTAAACAATTGTTACTGTACGGTTTTGTGAATTAAGTTCTCTGTATTGTCATGTGACATTGATAGAATGAGCAACTGTTATGGGCTATCGTTATCCCGTTATACACGTTAAGATAGTGGAATTGTTATTTTGAGGTTGCTAAGTAATTAAAATGACTAATGGGATTTGTTAAGCGATAAGGTTTATGGAAATTTAGTGATTGTTATTAATGAATAAATATCGATTAAATTGAATAATTGTGATTTAAGGGAAAAGTATAAATTAAGGTTATTTGTTTATTGACCATGAAATTGATGAAGATAAATTAATAGAAATTTGTTAAGCGATAATTAAATTATTGAATAATAAACAAAGAATAACGGTATCAAGTTAAGATTGATAATGATAAAAATATTAATAAATAAATGATAATTATTTTGAACATATAAAAGGGAAGAAGAACAACGTTAATTTCTGAATCGCGCTAAGGACGCCAGGTAAGTCATACACATGTGCTTTGGTCTTCGAACCCTACATCACAAGAATTAGGACATTGTTTGCTGATTGTTTACCGCTTTACTAGAATATTTAGGTTATTTACTGCTTTACCAGATATTGAGCAGGTTCTGTGAATTGTAATGCTATTTGTTGGATGTTTATTAGAATTAGGTTCTTTTAATGATATGTTTAATAGATGAGTATGTTTTGCTATTACATAAGGATACGATATGAACTATGTACATTCACGAGCATCATGCATCATGGTTTTCAAATTTGTACGAAAACGGTTGTAAGCAAGGTTTTGTAAAGAAAACAGAATCGAATATTAAATAATAAATAATAAAGTAAAGTAAAGAAAAAGATAGAGGTCTCCCTTGGTTAGAGGTTTAGTTGACGTGCTTCCCATAAATAGAGGCTTGTGCGAATTGTTCCCCCATGGTTAGAGGTTTAGTTGACGCGCTTTTCATAGTTTAAGGCTTTGGCACGTAACTCATAAATAGAGGTTTGGTGGACATGGTTCCCATGGTTAGAGGCATTGGGTAGATTAGTCTCCCAATGGTTGAGCTACGTTCCAATGGTAACCAGTTGAGGCTTTGACATGTAACTCATAAAGAGAGGCTTGGTGGACATTGTTCCCATAGTTAGAGGCTTTGGGCAGATTCATCCCCCAATGGTTGAGTTGCATCCCAATGTTAGACGGTTAAGGCTTTGGTGTTGAACTCGAACTCATAAATAGAGGCTTGGTGGACATGGTCTCAATGGTTAGAGGCTTTGGGTGGATTAGTCCCCCATTGGTTGAGGCTTGAGTTGAATAGCAAAGGTAGAACAATAAATAGAGGCTTGGTGGACATGGTCCCCATGGTTAGAGGCTTTGGGTGGATTAGTCCTCCAATGGTTGAGCTACGTTCCAATGGTAACCAGTTGAGGCTTTGACATGTAACTCATAAAGAGAGGCTTGGTGGACATTGTCCCCATGGTTAGAGGCTTTGGGTGGATTTGTCCCCCAATGGTTGAGTTGCATCCCAATGTTAGATGGTTAAGGCTTTGGTGTTGAACTCGAACTCATAAATAGAGGCTTGGTGGACATGGTCCCCATGGTTAGAGGCTTTGGGTGGATTAGTCCCCCATTGGTTGAGGCTTGAGTTGAATAGCAATGGCAGAACAATAAATAAAGGCCTGGTGGACATGGTTTCCATGGTTAGAGGATTTGGGTGGATTAGTCCCCCAATGGTAAGCTACGTTCCAATGGTAACCAGTTGAGGCTTTAACATGTAACTCATAAAGAGAGGCTTGATGGACATTGTCCCCATGGTTAGAGGCTTTGGGTGGATTCATCCCCCAATGGTTGAGTTACATCCCAATGTGTGACGGTTAGGGCTTTGGTGTTGAACTCGAACTTATAAATAGAGGCTTTGGTGGACATGGTCCCAATGGTTAGACGTTTTTTTTGGGGG